>AP025066.1:30950493-30998034 GCA_036186865.1 Eustoma russellianum | reverse complement strand
TATATATGGTATATATATGTATATACGGGTATATGTATATGGTATATATGCATATACGGGTATATATATGTATATATGGGTATATATGTATATGGTATATATATGCATATACGGGTATATATATGTACAAACTGTTTTGTAAGAGGTTTGCATATGATTTTCGGTATGATACTAGTTCAAGGTTGTTGGATTTGGATTTGTCTTTGGAGAGGCCATTAAGGCTGGGAAACCTCCGATAAACGCTTAGGTCATGCCGAAACGTTTAAAAATTATTAATATGTTCCTCTCAGATCTGATGGCTAGTGAGGGTTTACCGACGAGATCCACATACCCACCAGCTACACAGGACCTTCAAGGAGAGTTCGATATGTTCTTTTCTCAGCATGATACGTATCCCTCGGTTTCGACCGCCGCTCTGGCTGTGGACGCAGACCTTTTGCGGTCTGCCGACATGTCCGCACCCCCCAGACATACGACGCCACCCACACCCAGCGGTTCAGCACCTCATCCGGCGTCTGATGCGGCATCGGACCAGGGTGTCATACCAGGGCGTCGTCCCCTCCCTTGGTCACATGATACCCATAAGTAAGTAATGATTAATTTATTTAACATGTTTTCAAATATATTTCACGCGTTATTTTTTCCTAACAACTTCACCTCTTTCAGGTTTGGATCGGACAATGGCGCGCTTTCCGGTTGCATCACCCGGTCCTTCCACCTGAGGCTTGACCCATCTGGATATTCCTGGGCCCGTGTCACCCCGGAGACACGTAGGTTCTACTGGGATGAGTTTCAGGTATTCAAATTTGATGAATTTCATTTTTGATGCGTAATCAATCATTACTTTTCTAACCACACTTTTATTATTCCTCCGTATGATAATTGCAGAAGGCGTACAGCTGGCCAGCCGACATCGCCCACGACGTGGAGCAGGCCTGGCAGCATAGGGCCGCCAAACGCTACGGCGACTTCGTCAACTCCCTCAAGACCAAGTCGGAGCGTGACCCCACGTGGATAAGGCCTGCCTACGTATCCGAGGCCGTCTGGGCGGCGTGAGTAGAAGGGTGGAGGGACCCTGCTTACCAAGCCCGCAGCGCCCGGAACGCGGCGAACCGGCGCAGCGGCAATGTACAGGGCCCAGCACCTGCCACACACTCAGGTGGTTCGGTTTCCCACGCCACCACGATGCGTTCTATGGTGAGTATTTTAATATTGGATTATTTAGATTCATTGATTTCATTGGATTATTTACATTCATTGACTTAAGTGGATTATTTATATTCATTGAGTTAAGTGGATTATTTGTATTCATTGATTTCTTATGTTGCGCTGTTGTTTTTTTGGTATTCGTATATGGTTACTTTAAGTGGTACATGTGTTCATTTGCCTTTTTATTTTTATTTTTGATTTGACTTGGGAGAGGCCTTTAAGGCCGGGATACCTCCGATAAACGAATAGGTCATGCCGAAATTTTTAAAATTCTGGATTTCACTAACATATTTTATTTCATTCTTTCAGCGCGAGGAGACGGGGGAGTGGCCAGCCTCCTACGATCTCTTCTACAAGAAGCATCGGAAGAAAGCCTCCGACGGGACGGAGGACTGGATCACGACGAAGGCCCGCGACATCAGTGTAAGTAGACTACGATATCATTTGTTTTTTCCTTAGTTTGTTTTATTGCTAAACCATAACAATTCTTATTCTCATTTCAGGACGAGTACAACAGATTACTCGCAGATAGGGGCGAACAGGCCGACAAGAACCGCGCTTATTGGGATGCGGTTCGGACCGTCGGCCCTCAAAATAAGAAGAAGAGGGAGATGTACGGGGTTGGATCAGCAGTGCCGCGATTCTTTCCCGAAGTTCTACAAGCAGGTGCTTCCTCCGAGGCCAGCACCTCCGTGCCTTCTGCGACGCCAGAGGATATTTCGCGCCTGGAATCAGATAATGCGGTGCTGCAGCGTGAGATAGAGACCATCAGGACGAGGCATGAGGAGAGTGTACAGGCGCTGCAGCAGGCGCTTCAATAGGCGTTTGAGCATGCGCAGCGGCAGACGATACAGGTGCAGGAGGCAACGCACCAGCAAATCTCGCACCTGTCGCAGGTAGTCATGTCTTTCATTTCCTGCTCCTCGCAGCCTCAGCCTCAGCCTCGCCCTCCTGATGGTCACTCTTCTCCACATGATCCCCCTCCATCTTCCTCTGCATAGTTTTTTATTTTTTCATTGTTTGTACAGTCTATTTCATTTGTTGTATTGACATTTTCTTTGTACTTTTATATTCTATCTGACAATTTTACGGATTCTATTTTGTTTGTGTTGTTTAATTATACGAACTTGAATGCGCAAATACCGTATTACTGTATAATATTCGTACAAATGATTTAATATACAAAATAAAATATATTATAGAAATTAAATAATAATAAAAACTTTTTAATTAATAATGTATTAATATTATTAATAAATCAAAAAAAATTTAAAATTTAATATTAAATAATGTATTTAAAATAATTATTAGTAAATTTAATATTTTTAAAAATAACAAATACCGACGAACCGGCGACGAAATTGTACTGTCGCAGATCGGTAATAAAAAAACAAAAATTTAAAATTAGCGACGAAAAGACATATAACGACGACATTTTACGACGAAATAAAACGGAAACAAAAAATAAAAAAATAATAAATAGCGACGGCAATACTTATACCGACGAACTTTTGCGACGAGTGTCTTTGTCGTAGAACCTTAATAAAAAAATAAAAAAATACAAAATAGCGACGAAAATATTTTACCGACGAAACAGCGACAGCAGAAAACAGGTCGCAGACCTGACAGTTTCTCGTCGCAGTTTGGCGACGATACACCGACAAAATTGTTTTCGTCACAATACAGCGACGCAGTGCCGACGAAATTTGCTTTGCGACAAGCCGTATAATGACCTTCATTTTTCGTCGCTATTTCGTCGCAATATGCCTATAGCGACGAAATAGCGACGTTTTTTGGCTGTCGCTATAGGCTCTTTTTTTTGTGGTGTCATGAGCACATTACTACACTAACAATGCGTAGCCAATGCATAAAGACTATCATATGTGATTGGAGATTACAGATTCTTACAGCTTTATATTCTCATTTTGCGTATGATGACGATTTCTTGTATCATGTAATATGGTATTCCTTCGCCACAAGTGAGGATTATATAAATAAAATTACTATTTTTGGATAAAAAAAAACTATCATATGCTAACATGGAATATATTGACATATGAATGCTAACATGGAATATCATAAAGATATGCTAACATGAAATATCTTCTCCCCCTTTTGAAACACCAAAAAGAAAACTAGGGGAACCAAACATAGGCATATGAACATAAACATCAAGGTTACTAACAAAACGGGCATAAACCATAACCATACATGAGCTTTATAAAGTTCGGAAGATACCAAGTTAATGAACCAAGTTACTAAGTTAATTTAAGGGATTGAGGGACTGGGGAATAGACTAAGAGTCTCTGTCGGATGAGAAACAAAGGCCCGAGATGGCCCATTTGAGTTTGACTTGAGCTTTTAGTACTTAGTCTTTTGCTTTTGAAGCTGCGTTTCAAGCGTGTTCATCTTGTTTTTGCGACTGGCCATGTCCAGCTCAAGAATGTCTGTGCAAATTCGCTTTTCTGTTTGTTTCTCGCTTCATTGACCGAGCGACTTATTGATTTATTCAATTTCCACCTTCGCATCAAACCTATATTATGAACTTAAATCTTACACCACTGGTGTCTTGCCTTTATCAATCCGAGAGGTAGGAGCAATTTGTGGTTTAGGTATGGATGTGTGTGGAGGGGTATGTTATTATTTGGGGACATTTTCTGCCTCCTGAACCTCCTCGGGTTCATCCTTTGCCGGCTCATTTTGATGACCCTTCCACCAGTGTGTCTTGCCCTATGCATTTGAGATACATTGCGCTTATCAAAAGTGTCATCCTGCGCCTTTGTCCCATCATTCGCATCGGCTTCCACACATTCCTGCTTAAGCATGTAATAGATTGAATTGACAAACGATAGAGCCTTCGTAGGCATTGTTAGAAGATGACGGTAAACAAGCAAGAAGATGATCAAAGTAAAGCCGAGACGAGTTTCAAGATAACTCTGTCCTTAAAGCAATTTAGCCTCTATCGACGAGCAAGGTAGACAACGAGACTAATGCTTCCCAATATATAACGGCTTTCTCCTTTTCCTTTGCTCTAGGAGAAGAAGATTGAACTTGATAGTAGAAGAGATTGAATTTTGAGAGTGGTAGACGAAGAAATGCTGAAATATACTTAGTTTTGCAAGAATGTCTTTTTTTTTATTGAAAATAGCAAGATCTACTATGTATAGACCTTGGGTTGTGTTAAAAGCAACATTTTAAAACTCATTTCAGCAGATTTTCAACCAGTTATGTCAGTTGTTTATCGTTCATAGGTGAAGGGAGATGATCCTTGCACCAAAAGATGCAATTCAAAGTGAAGAGTTCTGTCCGTTAGCACATCGATCGATCACATCGGTCGATCGATGTCACTTCGATCGATCGATGTGATCGATTGAAGTCGGACAGAAAGCTTTGACTTTCATTCTGCCTTACATCGATCGATCACATCGATCGATCGATGTCACATAGATTGATCGATGTGATCGATCTATGTTGGACAGAAAGCTTCCAGTATTGCGACACACCACATCGATCGATGTATGTATACATCGATCAATCTACGTCCCTTACATGGATCGATCGAAGTCCTCCAGAACACTTAACTTTATTCCAGCTTTCCTTGGTTCGATCCAGTCTACACATGGATCGATCCAAGTGACCTATTTCCAGTTCAAAGCGTTCCAAACACCATATCAATCTCCCAAACAACTTCATATATGTTCTATATAATTTTGGAGCAAATAGGAAAGTACTTTAACGTACTTTTCCAACAATCCCCTACTTGATCCAAACTTATATAAAAAAAACTTCAGAACGTTAAACAACTAACCTCTCCATTATCAATTGAAGATAATAATACATAACGGATACGATGACTTGTGGTCTTGAATCGCAGGTAGAACAACTTGAGTTATATAAACGGAAGTAAGATGAACTTCGTCTTGAAGCTTACTCCACTATTGTTTATATGAACAACAAGAAAACATATCATTATCTACTTCTTCAAGTTTGCGGTTTGGTGCGATATCAGCCATGCACCTATCTCGGGTTTCATAAGCTCTCTAGAGAGTTTTCCAGACTCTCACAGGAAGCGGCACCACTTCCAAGCTTATATAGGTGAAATTCATCAAGTGTGCACTGTCCACATCACCATATAATATGGCTATGAATATTCATTAAGAGATTCTTGAAACTCACCCTCAAATCTTTGCAGTGAGCATTATCAACGACAACATCATGGGGAGGAACACTTTGATAGTGCAATGTAGAACTCTTTCATGACTTGTTCTTACCACATTGAACCCCGTTTGTAGGATCTCTACTAATAGTGGGTTGGGTTCCCGTCATGAAGAGTTCTCTACAGATGGAATAAGTCCCATCCCACTCGATGTTTCATGGACTAACTTTTTATTTAGTCCTTTAGTTAAGAGGTCAGCAAGGTTAAACTTGGTACTTACAAACTCCAAGTTTACTACCCTGAACTAATCAACTCACGCACGATGTTGTGTCGTAGATGAATGTGCCGGCTCTTCCCATTATAAATTTTGTTCCTTGCATGTGCGATCGCAGCATGAGAATCACAATGTATAGACACAGAAGGCATAGGTTTAGACCACAAAGGAATATCAAGCAAATTCCTCAACCATTCAGCTTCTGTACTTGCCAATTCTAAAGCAATGAATTCAGATTCCATAGTTGATTTAGCACTACATGTTTGTTTATACGACTTCCACGAAATAGCTCCACCACCCAATATAAATACATACTAGTGGAGTTTATTTCGTCATTGTCAGTCACCCAATTAGCATCACAATAGCCTTCTAAAACAGCGGGAGATCCACTAAACATGAGTCCTAAATTCATTGTACCTTTAAGATATCTCAATAAACATCTTAATGCACACCAATGACTCTCATACAGATTATGAGTGTATCGTGCATGTCTATTTACAGCATATGCAATCTCAGGCCTAGTGCAATTCATCAAATACAGTACACTACCAATTATCCTAGCATATTCACATTGTGACACACTTTCAAACTTATTTTTAGTCAATGTCACATGCGAATCATAAGGCGTACTAAATGGTTTTACATCATAGTGATTAAACTTTGTCAACATTTTCTCCACATAATGTTCTTGAGAAAGTAAATAACTCCCACATTTTTACACTAACTTAAGGCCAAGTATTAATTCAGCCTTCCCCATGTCTTTCATATAAAAACAGAAGAAAAAATGATTTTGTATCATTAACAACCTTTATGTTGGTTCCAAAAATTAACATATCATCAACATAAAGGCAAATAATGACACCATTACAACCATTAAATTTACTATACACACAACGGTGACTTTCATTACTACATAACCATTTGACACTAATGCGTTATGAAACTTCTCGTGCCATTGTTTAGGTGCTTGCTTAAGACCATACAAGACTTCTTAAGCCTACATACTTTGTGCTCTTGGCCTTTGACTATCATACCCTCCGGTTGTTTCATATAAATCTCTTCTTCTAAGTCTCTATTTAAAAATGCTGTTTTCACATCTATTTGGTGAATAACAAGCTTGTGAATGGAGGCAAGTGCTACTAAAACTCTAATAGCAGTGATTCTAGCAACTGGAGAGTAAGTATCAAAGAAATCTATACCCTCTTGTTGTGTGAATCCTTTAGCGACAAGCCTAGCCTTAAACTTATCAATTGCTCCATCCGCCTTTAGTTTCTTCCTAAAGACCCATGTTGGACCGTGCACCTGCAATAAACACCACTAGAGAGGGAGGGGGTGAATAGTGGTTAGCGGAAATTACACTACAACCCTTTGTAAAAAATCCCCTTTGAAAACAGAATCTGATACCACCTCAGATTCAGAAACCGTTTTTGAAAAATTCAAAACTAATTATACACAACTCCAAAAATTATGAAACTTTCCAGAATTTAACTTCAATGTGTTAACAAGACTCTGTCCAAAAATCAGATAAAAAAAGGTCGTTTGACCCTTCAAACAAATAAAAAGATTCAGATGGTCAATCTGGACAAAATCGGACAGAATGTTGCTGATTTTGCAAAACATGTTTCTCTTTGAATACTCAACCAAAAAGGTTGATCTTTACATCAAAACAATCCTTAAGATGTGTAGATGAAGTTTCCAAAAGGCTGTGACCTTAAAAAGTTCTTGATAAATACAGAATTTAGGTTTTCTCAAAACTGTTCAGGTTGCAGCCAGATTGGAGCAGTTATCTTGCAAAGACTGAAAGACTAACTTTCTCTTGCTCAAATCAAGTGATTCTTGTTGCAAATGAAAGCTAACAGTCTGAAGTATAACTCCACCAAAAATCACGAAATTTTGAAAGTGTTTAGCTATTTTTTTTAAACGTGAGAAGTTGTGTGAAAACTGCAGTAAAAACAGGCAGAAAATGGAAATGAAGAAACAAGACAAGAACACCGAGGATTTATCCTGGTTCGTCAATGTGACCTATTCCATTCCCAAGGAACACATTTTATTGTATTTTACTATGAAATGAATCACCTTACAACAAGAACCAAGCTTGATCCTTGGGTTATACACCAACCCTATTCAAGACTTGGATAATCACCTTCTAAGCAACACTTAGTTGCAACACCTCTACAACCTATTGATATAGCCTTATAAGAATGGCTAATCAATCTTACAAATGAAGCTCAAGAGGCTTCTAGCTCAACAAAAATAAGAAGAACAACTTAGCTACAAAGAATGGAACAAGAACAACAACAAGAAGAAGATGATAGCTAGACAATTCAACAAATGCTTGTAAGCTTTAAGTGTATTTCATCTTCTTCACCATTGCCTCTATTTATAGTGTGATTTGAGCCTTGGAGATAAGAACTCCAATGTCACAATCTTCATCATCAAGTCCAAATGTCTTCTCATTATTGGTTGGCCTTGTACACTTGGCAAAATAAGACAACATAATTGGTCCACCTTGGCATCACTTTGTTGGCCAAAAATTCCACCTTGGAATGTCTTGAAAATGTGAAGATAATTCCCAAAGATAAGATGACATATTCCTCTATTATACCCTCAACTTCTTGGCTTGAAAATAGGAATGTGAGGCTTTGAACATTTCAAATGAAATTCAGCTCCAAAAACAAGTGTAGTAGCTGTTTGGCTACTTTCAATTTTTCAAGAAAAATTCTTTTAATTATCCTTTGTAAAATGAAGAAAATAAGAAAGGATAACACCACCAAAATATCCTCAACTCCAAGCACAACAATAGGACATGTGAAGGCTGGAATTTTGACCCCAAAATCAGCCATTTTCAGCTTCATATTCAAAGCATCCTAGTTGGCACTTTTGCCAACAAGCTCCTTTTTGATTGGTCCACTTGTCTACAACTCACAAAAATAATTTAAAATCATATTCAACTATTTATACACGTTTGGAGACTGGCAAATATTTATATCATCTCAAATTTTTGAAGAAGAAATCACCAAATAATAATTGACAAGATTATGTCAATATATACTACCAAAATTCCAACTATTTCTTCTTGCATGTAGTGAACATTTTCACACCATTGACACCTTTGATATCTATGAATAATGATGATAAATATGTTCTCATAACATATATAAGAGGGTCTTCAAGAAAAAATAGAATGTGACATCTCAAATCGTCACATATCCAGCTATAGTCAATAATATAATCATGTGAGAGAATAAAATAGAGAATCACCATATTATCTTCAAATTAATAATAACTCAGCTCCAGAATAAATATAATAATATGCTCAAGAGATTCCTTGAGTGAGAATACCAAAAATACCCTCGGGGGTCAAATGACCAAAATACCCCTGGTATATGAAAGCTTCAGAAATGACCCTGATGGCCAGAAATAAATATTGTAACACATTTGTCTTGATAAATAGTATAAGAACATCTCCTTGAAATAATTTCGCCATGTGATGTTCCTACAAAACTCACAATACCAATTTTGCCCTTTTTGGTAAGTTATAGAAACTTCCAAGGCGTGTTAGTCACAAGACATTTAAAATCATCAAAATCACATAATAATCACATAATAAACATGTATAAACCATATATAACTGAAAACAACCATTTTATCACATTTTAGAAAATTATTTCTAAAAACCTAGACATCGATCGATCGAAGTGACTCAGCTTCAGAAATCGATGTCTCACAGAAATGTTCAGGTTTTGTCTCTGACCTACATCGATCGATCGAAGTGAGGGTTCGATGTACATAGATCGATCGATTTGTCTCAGGTTTAGAGATCGATGTCTCACAGTAAGGTCTTGAACTTTCATTGCCTTACATGGATTGATCGATGTGAGAGATCTATGTACATAGATCGATCGATGTGCAACAACCTGAGAGATCGATGTCAACTTTTTCAACTTTTTCAACTTTTAACCACATATAACACCATGTGTGACATTTTTAAGTATTCACCACATAAAATCATGACTTTGAAAATTATCCAAACATATTTCTCAACATTCTCCCCCTTTTGGATGATTTTCAAAATAACCTAACATGATTTTAATGTCACAACTTATAACCAATTATTTAACAAGCTTTGTTTTTAACAAACTTTTAAATAGTATGCTCCCCCTCAACTTTTACTCTCCCCCTTAACCTATACTCAACTTATACCAATTGAAACTTAGCATATGACTTACCAACTAAAATCATGTTCTTATTCTATCTCTCCCTTTATTTTGTAAATCATGCAAAAGATAGAACTATACAATGGTATCGTAAGTCATCATACCTAACTTGGCTCGTAAGTTTTCAAAAGTGGCTTGATTAAGGGGTTTGGTAAAGATATCAGCTATTTAGTGATCAGTTCTTATATGGTTTATAACTATATCCTCATTTTGAACATGATCTCGAAGGAAGTGGTATCGCACCTCAATGTGTTTGGCCATAGAATGAAGCACCGGATTCCGAAAAAAATTGATTGCACTTATGCTATCGCAGAAAATTGAAATCTTTTTCATTTTAATGCCAAAATCACTAAGTTGCTGTTTAAGCCAAAGTATTTGGGTAGTACATAAACTCAAAGCAATATACTCGGCTTCAGTGGTAGAAAGGGCTACACTAGCTTGCTTTTTAGAAAACCAAGAGATCTAGTTGGTTCCTATGAATTGACATGCACCGCCAGTGGATTTTCTATCTAACTTGCAACCACCATAATCAGCATCACTATTTTAGGACCTGTAAGGCACCACTAGAAGAGGGGGTTGAATAGTGGGTGCGGAAAATTTGGGTTTTAAAATTGTTTTATACCAAAAACGCAACTTCTGAAAACAGTATCTGTTTTCAGGACCTATATTGAAATGTTCTAAAAACTAGGTTACAGGTCTTCAAAAATTCTGAAATTTGGAGAGATCTTAGTCTCAGATGTTCTGAGTATCTCCTAAAAATTTCAGATCAAAATTCAACCTTTAACCCTTTGAAAAATCGTTGATGGTCAGGTTGCGCAAATCTGCCAGAAACGGTAGTCTGACTTGAAAAATTAATTCCTATTTAACCGTGACTCCAAATGCTCTGAAAATTTCATGACTAACCCCTTATTAGTTTTATTTAACTGGGTTGAAACATTTTTGAAAAATTCTTTTGGGAAGATAGTCAAATACATTCAAAGTCTCAACCTTTGCAAGCCTGAAAATCAGACTGCACTAGTCTCAGAACTTGTGGCGTTTGAATGACTTATACTTGTCCAAAAGGCTTGAAACTTACGGCAAAAGAACCTTAAGACGTGTGGAAATGTTTCCTGAAAGTTTCGTGATTTTTGAAATTCGTTTACTATTTTTACGAACGTGATAAAAACGATGTACAGTGCTGAAACTGAAAGTAAGTGCTGAAAGTAAATAACACCAGGAATTTTATAGTGGTTCGGTTAAAACAACCTACTCCAGTCTTCGAGGACACCTTCCTCGGTTAGCACTAATCACAAAACAAAAATAACACCTTACCACAGGGTTGATGGAGTTACACACCAACTCCAACCCTTTACTAACCTTTTATGTGAATACAACGATCACGAACACCACCACCTTGCGAGTGCAAGATTGATCACACCTTGATCAATCTTTTACAACAATAAAGAGAATATGTGGTGGTATATATGAAGCCTATTCAAATGTATGAATATGAATACAATAGGCTTTTAGAGAGAAGAAAGAAAAAAGTATAGAAGAAGATGATGAAGACCACGTTTTTGGCACTTTGAATTTTCAAGTCTTGTCTTGTTTTTGTCTTGCTCTCTTCGTTCCTTTTAACAATGATGGCCGCCCCCTATAGCCCTTTTTGTTGTACACAACAAAAAATCACATTGTACTTGAGACTTGTATAAGTGAATTAATGAAAAGTTGCAACTTCAAGTACATTTTATTTAGTTTTGTGATTACTTCCTCAATTAGATTTTTGTTAAGGAAAATATGGTATAATAATTCAAGCATAAATTATGGACTATGTGAAGTAGCCAAATCACCCCAAACCATAGAAGGTTTTGGCTCTAAGGCCTTAAAGGGGCATGGGGATGTCCTTCCAATTAGAAGAGACTAATCCTAAAAAGGGCCTTCTTAAAATCAAGCCCAAATAGCAATTAGGGATTTCAAGAAGTGGGGTAATTTCCCTCCCAATTCCACTAAATTCGGCCCCATGAGTTCAAGAAGACTCATGATTTTTCCTAATTACATTTTATTAGGAAAATCAAGAAAAAGGGGGGTTAATTAAGGAAAAAGGGGCAACTACCTAGTAGCTTTTCCATTAAACACTCTTGAAAAGTAACTCAAGCATGATGAAGCCTACTAAATGCACCCTTAACCGCCGGCTTCAACCATGGTGCAACCAAGAGACATTTCAAACTTTACCATGGTTACTTTATGTTAACTACAACCCAAAAGTAACCCTAGTTTGCTAAAGTAACTCAAGTTAGCAATAAAGTAACCCTAGTTTGCTAAAGTAACACAAGTTAGTTAACTCTAATTAGCATAACTATGCAAAGGGAACTCCCTTCTTCTCCCTTAGCTCCCAACGGTTAAAAACACTTAGCCTATTGAAGAAATATCCTCTCCAAGAATTCTAGAACTCTCTTAACTCAACCCCTCAAGAATTCACAAAGAGCAAAAAGAACAAGAACCCTTTTCACTCCTCTCAAACGGCCAACTTAAGCCAAGGAATCCCAAGATCTTCTTCATCTTCAAGCTTCAAAGAATCCTCTAGGTAAGTGTAATGTCTAGCTACTTAGTTTAATTTCATAAATTATAGAATGAAGCTCACATGCCTCCCTTATGCTTGACAAAACCGTGACCTTCATGGTCACTAAGTTCAAACTTTCCAAGCTCCTAAGCGGTGTTAGCTCCTTGGTGGTTTGAAATCCATCCAAGCCTCATTTTGGTAAACTAAACTAGCCCTAATCTAGCTCTATTTCACATTTAAAATGGTGACTAATATTTCTCCTTTTTCCTCCTCAAAACCGTGGGCTTCATGAATGAAGTGGAGGAAAAACATCTACTCATTTCACTCAAGATCCAAGCTAAGAAAAGGTTCTAGCTTGAAAAGGCAAGTACACTATGAATACTCTTGACTTATGTGTGAAATTATATGCTTGAATGTCTAGCTATTAGTAAGATTTAATCATAGATAGAAAATATTAGGCTTGAAGCATGGAAGTTTAGTGTTTCTTAAGAAATGTGACTTGCATGTGTGAGATTCCTTCAAAGATGAGTTCTTTGCCTCCTTAGAAAAGGAATGAGTTGCATGTCTAAGATAAAGGTGGTAAAATTTCTCCCTGTTACCATGTAAGGGGGGACGGCTGAAAGATGAAGTAGGATGAACAATGATTTTTGTGAAAGAATATGTATGTTGGATACATAGAGGTTGTATGTTGGGATGTTTTATGATTTAGGTGTTTTATGTTCATTGTGAAAACGAAATATAATCCCCTTGCATGTGTAAGAAACGGGCTGTTTTTAGGGTATGAAGCATACAAATTAGATATGCCAAGGATAGACTTGATTATGTACAAAATGTGCATTATCAAAGTGTGCTACGTGTAATTTTCAAAACTGTTTTTGAAAGGATTTGTATGTGGCTTTTAGAATATATTAGAACCCGTATGTTATGTTTAAAAGTGTATGTGATGGTTAGTAAACCATTTTTGAAGAATAATTTTAGTTGATACACTTTAGCAAGAAAGGTGACGAAAAGGGAAAACTCACTGGAACAGGGCAGAATAACGTAATGTATTGTATGGCCTAGAAGTGATTCTTAGAAGTGTTAAAATAAGCTGATTTTTGGCATGGTTTTAGCCTTATGTGTGTAGTAAATATGAGAGTTGGAATTTTGGTAAAAGAAGTTATGGTTTATCCTTAATAGAATTTTTAGTAAAACTAGCCAAGCTAAAACTACTGGAACTGGGCATAATTAAATGACGTGTTGTTTGACCCAAAAATGGACCTTAGAAAAATGAAAATAGGCTGATTTTTTGTAGGATGCTAGTCTTGTGTGTTTCCTAAGTCCGTGAATTGGAATTTCTGAAAAAGGACTTACGGTTTGGTCACACTAAAATTTGTAGTAAAACTGGTCACTCCAGAATCAGCATGAAACCGTTTTTGGGAAAGTGAGTAAAAGGCCCCTTTAAAATTATTATATTGCTTTGGAATTTTTATGGTTGTTACTTGAGACATAGGTGAGCATGACCATATAAATTAATCAGCTTGGAATTATTATTTTAAGGGGTAACTACTGAAATTAAGTGGGCACTACCAAACTGGAAAACTGGGCAGAATTACGGAAATAGTTGGGAGCCTTCGTTCTTGTGGATTTAGACTTGTTTGTATGGTTTGAGCTTATGAGAATTAATTCCTGGTATATTTGCAGTATTTTCCAGGTGTTGGCCCAAATTAAATAAGACTTAATGGGCTTGAAAGAAAGGTAAAAGAAGGGTACTGCACTGCTGAATCCAACAGTACCCTGTTTGGTAATTTAATGATTTGAGGGTTTTCTATGTCTTGAATTGTTATGTAATTTTTATGACAAGTAGACAAAATATCCTTATGCATACGAATGCCTAGATACCATGAAAATAGGCCCAAATTATGAGGTTTTGAAGCCGCACAAACAGAACGTTAATTCTGGAAATTTTTCCAGCTTAAAGAATAAGACCATACTTGTATGTATGTGATGTATTTTGTCATGAATTGCATAACGCATGTCATACATTGCATCATCGTCACTTACATGACTCATGAAACTGGTTTTATGACAAAGAATGATGAAAAGGCGTTTTTAAAGAAAAGATTCGGTTTTGAAAAGAACGCTCTCCATTGGTACCATTTGTTTCTGGCCAGCTTAACCCGCTCCAAATCCGGGGTTAATTGATATGATGATTATGACTGTACATGCCCGGAGAGAATAGACCTGACTATGATGATTATGACCGTACAGGCCCAGAAAGAATAGACCTGATTATGACGATTATGATCGTACATGCCCGGAGAGAATAGACCTGATGACTATGATTGATGATATGACCGTTTTCGGATCCGGAAATAATAGATTCGAAGGAATGAGCATGACCGCCTCAGATCTGGATATAATAGATCTGAACACTCTCTTGTTTTTTTATTGACGATGATGTTTTGAAAGAAAGAATGAACGAATTGTCCTTATTTTTTCATATGGCATCACGTGCATATTCATACATGTAGCAGTTCGAATGATTATTCGTATGTCTAGTACACTGTTGCTCTGGCTAGTATGTTATGACTTGATATTCCCTAAGTTTTGATTTTAATATTATTTCGCTTAAGTTGTGATCTTGTTACCTACGGATGATGGATGAATAGCCAGGTATGTTACAAAACCAAATTTTGGGGTTTGGTTCTTGTGTGTACTTTCCATTTAATTCATGATTATTTATGGTTTACTTGCTGGTGATGTTGTCACTCACCCCTTATTTTTCCTCCCAGAACCCGCAGGAAATAGGGTTGAGTGGATCGAGTATGAGCCTATGGTTCCCTATCCGTAGAAGAGTGAACGAAGGACGGCTTAAGGGTTTTTGTTATGATGGTCATGTTGATGGACTTTTTATGAACTTATGATGGGAACATTGATTTTCGGATTTCCTTATATTGCAAAAGAGTTTGTAAGACTTATGACGGATGTTTAGACTCTTTTATTTTAAAAGTTTTTATTCTGCCTCGGTTTTGCTTACCTGTTGATGTGTAAGCAGGAAGGTCCACATATTTTGTTATAGCCTATGACATGTTATAGATTGAGCCTGGTACTCTCCGTAGTGAAGTACGGCGCGCGCACCATATCCGGCTAGGCCGGTGTGCGGGGCGCTACAGGTGGTATCAGAGCTGAGGCTCTAGATCCAGACAGAATATAGAATTAAGTTATGATTTTAGAAATCTAAGTTTGACCTTAGATCTAAGTCATGTCTTAGATGAGAGTTGACCTTAGACTAGGATGACTTAGACTGGAAAGTAGAGTCATGACTTAATAACGAAAATCTTAGTCTATGAAATTTTATGTCTTCTTGAGTTATCCATTTAAACTCCCATTGGATTATGAATTAAATTCTGTCACTTATTACGACTTTCCAACCTTGAATAAAACTCCGACATTTCATAGTGCAGATGGCACGACCACAAGGCCGACCTGCCAGGGCCAGACAAGAGGTGCAGGAGCCTATTCCTCCTCCACCTGCTCAGGTTCCTCCTCCATCACCACCACAGGATCAAAATCCGCCCGGTTCAGAATATTCCCCCACCCCAGGGGACTTTGCCACAAATGATTCCGGACATTAATGCTTTCCAAAATTTCTGCCAGACCGTGACCCAGATTGGTCAAGTGATGTTACAGCAGAATGCTCCTCAGCCTCATGAGCTAGTCAGGGATGCCCAGTATTATTTTGAAAAATTGAAAAGAGCTAATATTCCGCCTTTCGAGGGAAAATCGGACGCAGATGCCGCTGAGAAGTGGTTGGACGAGATGGAAAATCGTTTTGAGTTGATCCGTGCACCTGAAGAAGTAAAGACTCAAGCTGTCAGGCCGTTCCTACTGGGGGAAGCGAACCAGTGATGGAAGGCCAATATGCAATCCCCGCCAAGGCCAATTTCGTGGGAAAGATTCCTTCAAGAATTCAACAAATTTTACATACCACCTTCAGTTAAGTTGCAAAAGAGGCATGAGTTCGAATCACTGATACAAGAGCAAGGAATGACGGTTATAGAGTATGCCAATAAGTTCATAGGTTTGGGCAGATTTCAGCCATCTACTATGAACGACGAAGAGACAAAAATGTTGAAGTTTGAGAGAGGGTTAAACCCTAGGATCAGGACCTGGTTGGTCAATGCAAACCCAACCAATTTTGGTACACTGTTAGATGCTTGCTACCGAATAGAGAGGGATATTATTCGCCGTGATGAGATAGGTCAGAAGAGAGGCAGGGAAAACGTCGGGGGAATGGAGGGTCATGTAAAGCCGCAAAGCATAACTCAAGAGGCCCGGGACGACAAGGAAAGAATCAGTTCCAACGCCGTTCTCAGCAGAAAAATCAAACAAAGAATCAGGGCCAACAGCCAGCTATTCTGACATGATCCCACTGCAAGAAGTGTAATGTTGGGGAATGCTATATTCAAGCAAGAAAATGTTTTGGGTGTGGCAAGGTGGGCCATATCCTCAAAGACTGTGTGGATAAGGGGACTACATACTTTGGATGCGAAAAAGTTGGACACATGGTCAAAGACTACCCGGAGAAAGGGGCCCCGCAGCAGCAACAACCTAAGAACCAGCGTCAGCGTGCAAACACGAGAGTCCATGCTATGACTGATGCTGCCGTTGATGAGGCAATGACGTTGTGGCAGGTATATTTTAAAATTTTATGCAATACTTAAAATTTTGCAAGATATTGTTTCTTGGCAGTTGCTTAGTAGATCTTGCATAAATCAGGAACTATCCTAGTTTGTTCTGTGCCTGCTAATGTACTGTTTGACAGTGGCGCCAGCCACTCGTTTATATCGAGGAAATTCGCAAAGAATATTGATCACAACCCAATCCATATTGGGACACCCTATAGAGTTCAAGCAACTGGGGATCAAGTGCTTGTCTCTCATCACATCTTCAGAAATTGCGCGCTTGAGTTTGAGGATCAACGGTTTGAAGCCGACTTAATCCCCATATCTATGGGTGATTTCGATGTAATTCTTGGAATGGACTGGCTCTCCAAGAATTTTGCACACATCGATTGCAGTAAAAAGCGGGTTACTATTAAGAACCCAACGCGCAAAGAAGTAAATTTTCAGGGAGGTTCGAAATTAAGGAAGTACCCCAAGAACATCTATGTAAATGCGATCCGTGCCAGTA
The DNA here is from genome assembly GCA_036186865.1 of Eustoma russellianum. Lineage (NCBI taxonomy): Eukaryota > Viridiplantae > Streptophyta > Magnoliopsida > Gentianales > Gentianaceae > Eustoma > Eustoma russellianum. Next base: position 30,980,464 of record AP025066.1, on the reverse strand, counting down.
AATCCTTGAGGAAAGGACACGAAGGATTCCTTGTTTATGCGCTGAAAGTTGATCAAGAGCCCTCCGACCTTTCTCAAGTCCCAGTGGTCCGAGAGTATCCTGATGTCTTCCCAGAGGAATTACCGGGTCTTCCCCCAGATCGAGAAATCTCTTTTGGGGTTAATCTAATCCCGGGAGCTGAACCGATATCAAAGGCTCCCTATCGGATGGCGCCAACAGAATTAAAAGAATTGAAAGAACAGTTACGTGAGTTGCTCGAAAAGAAACTCATCCGCCCAAGTGTTTTGCCTTGGGGTGCTCCTGTGTTATTTGTAAAGAAAAAGGATGGGAGTATGCGTTTATGCATTGACTATAGGAAACGCAACAAGATCACAATAAAGAACAAATACCCATTCCCCAGGATCGACGACCTATTCGATCAGCTTCGGGGGCACGAATTTTCAGTAAGATTGATCTTCGTTCGTGATACTTCCAATTGAAGATCCAAGCTGAGGATGTCCCGAAAACTGCATTCAAGCCACGTTATGGACATTACGAATTTCTTGTAATGCCATTCGGACTGACCAACGCCCCACGACATTTATGGATCTGATGAACCGAGTATTTCAAGAACAACTGGACAAATTTGTTGTGGTTTTTATTGATGACATCTTGATCTACTCACCGGATGAAGAGTCCCATGTGGCCCATTTAAGGACTGTCCTTGACATTTTACGGAGAAAGAAACTATATGCCAAATTCAGTAAATGTGAATTTTGGTTACGCAGTGTAGCATTTCTAGGACACGTTATATCTGAGGATGGGATATCTGTGGATCCCAAAAAGATCGAGACAATTACAGAATGGCCAAGGCCAACAAATGTTACGGAAGTACGGAGTTTCCTTGGTCTCGCTGGCTATTATCGCAAGTTCGTTGAAGGGTTTTCTCGTATTGCAATGCCTCTCACCCGTTTGACCCAGAAAAAGACAAAATTCGAATGGACCTTAGACTGCGAAAGGAGTTTTACCAAACTAAATGAAAAGTTGACTTCTGCTCCAGTGTTGGCACAACCTATTTCGAGTGAAAGTTTTGTGGTATATAGTGATGCCTCTAAGAATGGACTTGGATGTGTGCTAATGCAGAAAGATCGAGTGATTGCGTATGCATATAGACAGCTGAAGCCATATGAACAAAACTACCCAGTACATGATCTTGAGCTCGCAGCTGTAGTCTTTGCCCTAAAGATATGGAGACATTATTTGTATGGTGAAAGGTGTGAAATCTTCACAGATCACAGAGCCTTAAGTACCTTTTCACCCAAAAAGAATTAAATATGCGTCAACGCAGATGACTAGAGTTGATGAAGGACTACGACCTTCCTATTCAGTATCATTTGAGAAAAGCCAATAAAGTTGCTGACGCCTTGAGTCGAAAGACAAGCCATCCGCGTCAACCACCTTTGCAGCGTGATATGGAAGAATTTGATCTCGAGGTAGTTGATTCCATTGATAGCATGCTCTCTAAGTTAGTATTAGTTCCTTCACTGATTGACAAGATTAAAGAGGGTCAAGAAAGAGATGAAACTTTGAAGTAAACTAAGGACAAGTTGAAAACGAAACCATCTGAGGATTTTGAGATCAGAAATGATAATAGCTTGTGGTTTAGAAAACGACTGTGCATACCCAATAACGATGATACAAAGAATGAAGTTCTTTGTGAAGCTCATAATTCTCGTTTGTCTATCCATCTGGGAGCCAACAAAATATACCAAGATCTAAAACAGAGATTCTGGTGGCATGGCATGAAGAGGCAAATTGCAGAATTTGTAGAGAAATGCCTTGTTTGTCAGAAGGTGAAAGCGGAACATCAGAGACCCGCAGGTTTATTACAACCTCTTGAAGTCCCTGAGTGGAAGTGGGACCACATTGCTATGGACTTCGTAACTGACCTTCCAAGGACGAAGAACGGACATGACGCCATTTGGGTAGTCGTCGATCGTTTAACAAAATCTGCTCACTTCATGGCTATTACCATCAAAGACTCTATGGAGAAGCTAGATACGATGTATATTGATCAGATTGTGAGCCTTCATGGAGTACCCATGACCATTGTTTGTGACCGCGACCCTCGCTTTACATCCCGATTTTGGACAGCTTTTCAAAAAACGATGGGCACCGAGATACGAATGAGCTCTGCATTTCACCCACAGATGGATGGTCAATCAGAGAGGACCATCCAAACGCTGGAAGACATGTTGCGAGATTGTACACTTGAATTTGGAGGGAGTTGGGACAAGAGTCTTAAATTAGTGGAGTTCTCTTATAACAACAGTTATCATCGATCTATTGGGATGGCTCCATATGAAGCACTCTATGAAAGAAAGTGCCGCTCTCCACTTTACTGGGATGAAATCGGAGATAAGGTTTTCATAAGACCTGATCTAATAGAACAGACTCGAGAGAAAATAATGATCATCAAGCAAAGGTTACAAGCGGCCCAAGATAGAAGCGAGATTTGGGCAGACGAGAAACAGCGGCCATTGGAATTTCAAGCAGGAGAAAAGGTGTTCTTGAAAGTGTCTCCATCAAAAGGAGTTAAGAGGTTTGGTATCAAAGGAAAGTTAAGCCCCAGGTTTATTGGACCATACGAAATTCTTGAAAAGATTGGGGAAGTTGCTTATCGGCTAGCACTACCGCCATCATTGTCCCAATTGCACGATGTGTTTCATGTATCTCAGCTTCGCCGGTACGTGCATGAGCCTAGCCATATCATTGAGGAGCAACCTTTGAAGGTTGAAGCCAATGCGACATATGAAGAAGAACCGGAGAAGATCGTGGATCGTAAGAAAAAGACGCTAAGGAAACAATTCATCCCTATGGTTAAGGTGCAAATTTGATTGATGAAGCTACTTGGGAGATGGAGGAAAACATGAGAAGCTTATACCCGTATCTTTTTTAGTAGCGCTCTTAAGTTTCAAGGACGAAACTTGTAATAAGGGGGGAGGATGTTGTACCCAACGAAAAATCGCATTGTACTTGAGACTTGTATAAGTGAATTAATTAAAAGTTGCATCTTCAAGTACATTTTATTTAGTTTTGTGATTACTTCCTTAATTAGATTTTTGTTAAGGAAAATATAGTATAATAATTCAAGCATAAATTATGGACTATGTGAAGTGGCCAAATCACCCCAATACCATAGAAGGTTTCGGCCCTAAGGCCTTAAAGGGGCTTGGGGATGTCCTTCCAATTAGAAGAGACTAATCCTAAAAAGGGCCTTCTTAAAATCAAGCCTAAATAGCAATTAGGGATTTTAAGAAGTTGGGTAATTTCCCTTCTAATTCCACTAAATTCGGCCCCATGAGTCCAAGAAGACTCATGATTTTTCCAAATTACATTTTATTAGGAAAATCAAGAAAAAGGGGGGTTAATTAAGGAAAAAGGGGCAACTACCCAGTAGCTTTTCCATTAAACACTCTTGAAAAGTAACTCAAGCATGATGAAGCCTACTAAATGCACCCTTAACCGCCGGCTTCAACCGTGGTGTAACGAAGAGACATTTCAAACTTTACCATGGTTACTTTATGTTAACTACAACCCAAAAGTAACCCTAGTTTGCTAAAGTAACTCAAGTTAGCAATAAAGTAACCCTAGTTTGCTAAAGTAATACAAGTTAGTTAACTCTAATTAGCATAACCATTCAAAGGGAACTCCCTTCTTCTCCCTTAGCTCCCAACGGCTAAAAACACTTAGCCTATTGAAGAAATATCCTCTCCAAGAATTCTAGAACTCTCTTAACTCAACCCCTCAAGAATTCACAAAGAGCAAAAGGAACAAGAAACTTTTTCACTCCCCTCACACGGCCAACTTGAGCCAAGGAATCCCAAGACCCTCTTCATCTTCAAGCTTCAAAGAACCCTCAAGGTAAGTGGAATGTCTATCTACTTAGTTGAATTTCATAAATTATAGAATGAAGCTCACATGCCTCTCTTATGCTTGCCAAAACCGTGACCTTCATGGTCACTATGTTCAAACTTTCCAAGCTCCTAAGTGGTGTTAGCTCCTTGGTGGTTTGAAATCCATCCAAGCCTCATTTTAGTAAGCTAAACTAGTCCTAATCTAGCTTTATTTCACAGTTAAAATGGTGACTAATATTTCTCCTTTTTCCTCCTCAAAACCGTGGGCTTCATGAATAAGTGGAGGAAAAACATCAACTCATTTCACTCAAGATCCAAGCTAAGAAATAGTTCTAGCTTGAAGAGGCAAGTACACTATACATACTCTTGACTTATGTGTGAAAGTATATGCTTGAATGTCTAGCTGTTAGTAAGATTTAATCTTAGATGGAAAATATTAGGCTTGAAGCATGGAAGTTTAGTGTTTCTTAAGAAATGTGACTTGCATGTGTGAGATTCCTTCAAAGATGAGTTCTTTGCCTCCTTAGAAAAGGAATGAGTTACATGTCTAAGATAAAGGTGGTAAAATTTCTCCTTCTTACCATGTAAGGGAGGGGACGGTTGAAAGATGAAGTAGGATGAACAATGATTTTTGTGAAAGAATATGTATTGTGGAGTAAAGGATACATAGAGGTTATATGATGGGATGTTTTATGATTTAGATGTTTTATGTTTATTGTGAAAACGAAATATAAGCCCCTTGCATGTGTAAGAAACAGGCTGATTTGGGGGTATGAAGCATACAAATTAGATATGCCAAGGATAGACTTGATTATGTACAAAATGTGCAATATCAAAGTGTGCTACGTGTAATTTTCAAAACTGTTTTTGAAAGGATTTGTATGTGGCTTTTAGAATATATTAGAACCCGTATGTTATGTTTAAAAGTGCATGTGATGGTTAGTAAGCCATTTTTGAAGAATAATTTTAGTTGGTACACTTTAGCAAGAAAGGTGACGAAAAGGGAAAAATCACTGGAACAGAGCAGAATAATGTAACATTTTTTATGGCCTGGAAGTGATTCTTAGAAGTGTTCAAATAAACTGATTTTTTGGCATGGTTTTAGACTTATGTGTGTAGTAAATATGAGAGTTGGAATTTTGGTAAAAGAAGTTATGGTTTATCCTTAATAGAATGTTTAGTAAAACTGGACAAGCTGAAATCACTGGAACTGGGCAGAATTAAATGACGTGTTGTTTGACCCACAAATGGACCTTTAAAACATGTGAATGGGATGATTTTTTGTAGGATACTAGCCTTGTGTGTTTTCTAAGTCCGTGAGTTGGAATTTTGGAAAAATGACTTACGGTTTGGTCACACTAAAATTTGTAGTAAAACTGGTCACTCCAGAATCAGCATGAAACCGTTTTTGGGAAAGTGAGTAAAAGACCCCTTTAAAGTTATTATATTTCTTTGGAATTTTTATGGTAATTACTTAGGACATAGTTGAGCATGTCCATGTAAATTAATCAGCTTGGAATTATTATTTTAAGGGGTAACTACATAAATTAACTGGGCACAACCAAACTGGAAAACTGGGCAGAATTACAGAAATAGTTGGGAGGCTTCGTTCTTGTGGATTTAGACTTGTTTGTATGGTTTGGGCTTATGAGCATTAATTCCTGGTATGTTTGCAGTATTTTCCAGGTGTTGGCCCAAATTAAATAAGACTTAATGTGCTTGAAAGAAAGGTAAAAGATGGGTACTGCACTGCTGAATCCAGTAGTACCCTGTTTGGTAATTTAATGATTTGAGGGTTTTCTATGTCTTGACTCGTTACGTAATTTTTATGACAAGTAGACAAGATACCCTTATGCATACGAATGCCAAGAGACCATGAAAATAGGCCCGAATTATGAGGTTTTGAAGCCGCACAAATAGAACGTTAATTCTGGAAATTTTTCCAGCTTAAAGAATATGACCATACTTGTATGTATGTGATGTATTTTTTCACGAATTGCATAATGCACGTCATACATTGCATCATCGTCACTTACATGACTCATGAAACTGATTTTATGACAAAGAATGATGAAAAAGCATTTTTAAAGAAAAGATTCGGTTTTGAAAAGAACACTCTCCATTGGTACCATTTGTTTCTGGCCAGCTTAACCCGCTCCAGATCTGGGGTTAATTAATGTGATGATTATGACCGTACATGCCCGGAGAGAATGGACCTGACTATGATGATTATGACTGTACAGGCCCAGAAAGAATAGACCTGATTATGACGATTATGATCGTACATGCCCTAAGAGAATATACCTGATGACTATGATTGATGATATGACCGTTTTCGGATCTGGAAATAATATATTCGAATGAATGAGCATGATCGCCTCAGATCTGGATATAATAGTTATGAACACTCTCTTGTTTTTTATTGACGATGATGTTTTGAAAGAAAGAATGAACGAATTGTCCTTATTTTATCATACTGCATCACGTGCATATTCATACATATAGCAGCTCGAATGATTATTTGTATATCTGGTACACTGTCGCTCTGGCTAGTATGTTATGACTTGATATTCCCTAAGTTTTGATGTATGCTTAAGTTGTGATCTTGTTACCTACGGATGATGGATGAATAGCCAGGTATGTTACAAAACCAAATTTTGGGGTTTGGTTCTTGTGTGTACTTTCCATTTAATTCATGATTATTTATGGTTTAGTTGCTGGTGACGTTGTCACTCACCCCTTATTTTTCCTCCAAGAACCCGCAGGAAATAGGGTCGAGTGGATCGAGGATGAGCCTAGGGTTCCCTATCCGTAGAAGAGCGAAAGAAGGACAGCTTAAGGGTTTTTGTTATGATGGTCATGTTGATGGAAATTTTATGAACTTATGATGGGAACATTAATTTTCGGATTTCCTTATTTTGCAAACATGTTTGTAAGACTTACGACAGATGTTTAGACACTTTTATTTTAAAAGTTTTTATTCTGCCTCGGTTTTGCTTACCTGTTGATGTGTAAGCAGGAAGGTCCACATATTTTGTTATGGACTACGATATGTTATGCATTGACGTCTGGTACTCTCCGTAGTAAAGTACGGTAGGCGCACCGTATCTGGCTAGGCCGAGGTGCGGGCCCTAAACTTTCTTCCTCTCGAAAATTATCTTCTAAGTCCTTGGAAGAGTGTATTGCATCATTGTGACATTTTCTGGATTTTTTGGCAACTCCTCATTGGATGATCATTAAGCGCTAGCTTACTTGGCACTCATTGATTGGATGAAAGTTGTCATCATTTGATGACTAGATAAATCTGAAAATAAACCTTAAAAAGCATGTACCAATTAGCCATATAAGTGTTGCTATAAGTCACATAATCATCCCACATAATTTGCAAGACAAATAATTCCATTCTTCCTTATGAAAATCTGCCATATGCATCTCTCCACATGTTGAAATTTCAGCATGTGTAACATTCACACTTTATTCAAATTATTGCCAAGTTTGCATTTGATTTATTCCTTGAAAATAAAAAAGAAATCAATCATCATTTAGTACATAACATTTCCATTAAATTTTGAATAAAAATTAGTCACCAATAAGACATAAAATCGGCCAACACATTACACACATGCTGAAATTTTCAGCATGTGTGATATTTGAAAATATCACTTTATTTATTTTCATAAAATATTCAAAACATTGCCATAACATCTTTTAATTAATCCACATGATTCAAGATAGTAAAATATGGCTCATTAAGTGTAAAAAATCGGCCAGCTCTATTTTACACATGCTGAATTTTCATCATGTGTCACAAATGTGACAAAGTTTGAAATGATATCTTGTGTAGCTCCTTTCTTTATGTCACCAACATTGTATGCTTCATTCTTGGCCAATCAAGATGCCAACAAAGATCTACTTATGCTCCAACATGGCTGAGCTAGGCGTGTATGATGAATATACATGTACTGAATTTTATTTTTGCAAACTTTGTAAAATAGTGCACATATAATTATACACACATGACATATTCCAATCAGCCTTTAATTGATTTTTCTAGACCACTTTAAAATGTATGAAGTATGTAAAAAGTGTCTAGATACATGTTATATGCCATGCCAAAAATGTTCCATGTGTCGTGTTCGTAGAAAACCGAATTTTCGACGTTTGTCGATTACCCGATTTTTTCCGATTAAATTCCAACTTTTTGTGCATGTTATATATATTATGTTACACATAATATACATAAGTTAAACTTTAATATTCAGCACTTAGGGATGATTAAAGTGGCACCCAACATGTGACAAAAATGTTGTATTTGAAATCTCCACAATTTGGCCTTAATTGAGGGTGATTTGTGTGTGCCAACATAGAATGATTTTATGGCTGTACATACCATGTAAGCCATGAAATTTGTGTCCGTTTTTGAAGTGTAGGGGCTGGCCATCTATATATGGCAAGTACGTGACACGTTGGCGAAGTTTCGGTATTCACCCGATACGACAATTTTTGGTTTTGAACCTTTTAACGTGTCGTAATAAATTTTTTATCACCATGAATTATATTATATGATATAAGACCTGAATATACTCATAAATACGAGTTAAATATAGTGGTGTGACGTTAACATACGTACGTAAAATATATAACGTGTCGGTAGTACATTGGAATATATGTGTATATGCCTTTTAAGAAAAATCTGAATATATATAAAAAATATAGAAAACGTGTAGAAGGAGTGGGAGAGACTTTCCATTCTTCAATTTGTTGCCTTTGTGCCTTTTCCAAATATAGCTTCCTTTAATGAACTAAGTTTATTTAACTAAGTACTTCACTTAATGAACTAGTTTAGATCATTAATGATGGCACCTAAAAATAGTTCAAACACAACAAATGCTTGCCATTTGATGTAAGCTTTAAAACTTCATGGCTCGTTAGTACGACAACATTATATATGAACTATATAAGGCAAGTTTTATGCAAAAAACGTGTCATGTCATAAAATATGTTATGCATTTCTTTAATTTTACGTTATTTAAATCATGTATTTTGAAATCACTCAAACCCCCTTTTTCTCAACAATCTCCCCCTTTTGATGATTTACATAATAACCTACATTCATGATTTAAATCTTGTCGTCCCACCTTCAATCGTGCACAAATTCAACCTTTTGAATTTCAAATTTCAAATTAGCTCCCCCTTGATTTGTGCAATTAATCTTTCTCTCTCCCCCTTAAATCATGCATTATCTCCCCCTTTATTTTGGAAAGATAATCAAAAGCGCATGTAAAGATGAAGATAGCAAAAAAATCATGCATTTCAAATAATATCAAACGTGCGTTCGTGAGGGTTATTTATTCAACCATTTGAAAATGTCCCTTTTGGTACCCAAATTTGGGTGAGCTTTCTAGGTCTTCCAAAAGGTGAGAAAGGTGATGAAAAGGCAACATAATATACGTTAGGGGCAAATGCATTTGGCCTTTGGTCGAGAATCCCATCATGCATATAGTGTGGTTTTCGTTTTTGATATGCATTTCGGTTTACATGCACGGGGCGTGATCTAGACGCATTTTTATAATATGAATGCTGCATATGCATCAATGGTTTTCTTTCATATCTGTATGGCACATGATTGCACTTTGTATGATATGAAGGATAAGAAGTACGATGAGATGAGATGAGTGGTGTATTAGTCTTCTTCTTAGATGCCACATATGTCTTTGATACATCTATTTTCTTGGATGCAATGAATTTGGTTGGTTTGTTTAGTGACTCATTTTTCTCAACGTATCCTAGTCCAGTTTTGTCACTATCATGCTTTTGTGAAGAAATGATGTGATCTAGCATGTTTGTTCCCGTATCAAATTGCTTCACCATTTTCTCTAAATTCGCAATCCTTGATTTCAAGTTTGAAATCTCGGATTTCATTTCATTATTGTGCGTGGTCAATGATGAGATCTCTGATTTTAATTCATTAATGATGCATGACGACACTTTTTTGAATCGTTTAATTGAGAAACAAGGTTCGTGCTAGAAGATTCTAACAACTTCTTGTCTTCAATTAATCATTTCTTTTCTTTTGCAAGAGTCTTTGAAAACTTATGCAACTCTAAATATTGACTAAATAGATCATCGTAAGAACATTCAGAATCAGAATCAGAGTCGGAAGATACCTCATTTGATGCTTTAGATGTAAAGCATACTTGTACCTTTTGTTCTTCCGTATCATTAGCCTCAGAATCGGATATGCCATTCCAAGTGGAGGCTTTGAAGGCTCTTCTCCTTTGTTTAGGTTCTGAGACGAGTCTAGTTTTGGTCCGATCCTTGTCAAGGTGTTTGTTCGTTTGTTTGTCCTTGTTCGGGCAATCATATGACAAGTGTCCATGTTTTCCACATTCATAACACTTTATTTCCTTATTTTTATTTTTATGGTCCTTAGATGAATTAGACTTATGCTTAATCGATTTTCTCATGATTTTTCTTAATCTTTTAGCCATCGTGATTAAATCCTCATCATCGGAATCTGTGTCACTGTTATCTATAACGTATTCATTTGATTTAAATGCTATAGCCTTATCATTTTTGGAAATAGACTCGGAATGTCATAAAGTGAGTTTGTTTTCATATACCTTAAGTGATCCAATTAGTTCCTCCATTTTAATTGATTTGGTTTCTTTGCTCTCCTCTATAGCCGTCACTTTAGGGTCCCATTCGGATGGAAGGCTTCGTAATACTTTTTGGACCTTTTCCTGCATAGAGAAGGCTTTGCCAAGAGACTCAAGAGAATTGTAAATGTTAGTCAAGCGTAGATCCATATCAACGATATACTCATTTGGCAATAATTTAAATGACTCAAGTGTGGACATAAGCATGTTAATCTTGGACTCTTTTACTTGACTAGTCCCTTCGGGTTTCATCTCTAGAATTTTCCACATTTCTTGAGCACTAGAGCAATTTGAAACATAGCTAGATTCACTTTTACTTAGCCCATTTAGAAGTAATTGCATGGCTCTAGCGTTCATGCTCAGTCTCTTCTTATCATCACTAGTATACTCTTGTTTAGACTTAACAACCTCTTGTGTAATACCATCAACAATTGACAACTTAGAAGGAACAAATAGACCGTCTTCTATGATGGACCATAATCAATATCAATAGCCATAATAAAAAGTTTCATTCTTAATTTCCATTGGATAAAGGACTCACCATCGGAAAGAGGAGGCCTTAAGGTTGACATTCCTTCTTGCACGGTGTTATAGCTAGTGGTTGCCATCTCACTTAGATCGTTGGATCTTCTTGTTGTGAGTGTTCCTGCGCTCTGATACCACTTGTAGGACCTGCAAGGCACCACTAGAAGGGGGGTTGAATAGTGGGTGCGGAAAATTTGGGTTTTAAAATTGTTTTAAACTAAAAACACAACTTCTGAAAACAGTTTTTGTTTTCAGAACCTGTTTTGAAACGTTTTAAAAACTAGGTTACAGGTCTTCCAAAATTCTGAAATTTTGAGATATCTTAGTCTCAGATGTTCTGAGTATCTCCTAAAAATTTCAGGTCAAAATTCAACCTTTAACCTTTTCAAATATCGTTTATGGTCAGATTGCGCAAATCTGCCAAAAACGGTAGTTTGACTTGAAAAATTAATTCCTATTTAACTGTGACTCCAAATGGTCTGAAAATTTAATGACTAACCCCTTATTAATTTTATTTAATTGTGTTGAAACAGTTTTGAAAAATTATTTTGAGAAGATAGTCAAATACGTTCAAAGTTTTAACCTTTGCAAGCCTGAAAATCAGACTGCACTAGTCTCAGAACTTTTGACGTTTGAATGACTTATACTTGTCCAAAAGGGTTGAAACTTGAGCCAAAAGAACCTTAAGACATGTGCGTATGTTTCTTGAAACTTTCATGATTTTTGAAATGCGTTTGCTATTTTTACGAACGTGATAAAAATGATGCACAGTGCTGAAACTGAAAGTAAGTGCTGAAAGTAAATAATACCAGGAATTTTATACTGGTTCGGTTAAAACAACCTACTCCAGTCTTCGAGGACACCTTCCTCGGTTATCACTAATCACAAAACACAAATAACACCTTACCACAGGGTTGATGGAGTTGCACACCAACTCCAACCCTTTACAAACCTTGTATGTGAATACAACGATCACGAACACCACCACCTTGCGAGTGCAAGATTGATCACACCTTGATCAATCTTTTACAACAATAAAGAGAATATGTGGTGGTATATATGAATCCTATTCAAATGTATGAATATGAATACAATAGGCTTTTAGAGAGAAGAAAGAAAAAAGTATAGAAGAAGATGATGAAGACCACTTTTTTGGCACTTTGAATTTTCAAGTCTTGTCTTGTTTTTATCTTGCTCTATCCTTTCCTTTTATCAATGATGGCCGCCCCATATTGCCCTTTCTTCCTCTTGAAAATTATTTTCTAAGTCCTTGGAAGAGTGTATTACATCATTGTGACATTTCCTTGCTTATTTGGCAACACCTCATTGGATGATCATTAAGCTCTTGCTTACTTGGCACTCATTGATTGGATGGAAGTTGTCATCATTTTATGACTAGATAAATATGAAAATAAACCTTAAAAAGCATGTGTCAATTAGCCATAAAAGTGTTGACATAAGTCACATAATCATCCTATATAATTTGCAAGACAAATAATTCCATTCTTCCTTATGAAAATCGGCCATATGCATCTCTCCACATGCAGAAATTTCAGCATATGTAACATTCACACTTTATTCAAATTATTGCCAAGTTTGCATTTGATTTATTCCTTGAAAATAAAAAAGAAATCAATCATCATTTATTACATAACATTTCCATTAAATTTGGAATAAAAATTAGTCACCAATAAGCCACAAAATCGGCTAACACATTACACACATGCTGAATTTTCAGCATGCATGATATTTGAAAATATCACTTTATTTCTATAAAATATTCAAAACATTTCCATAACATCTTTCAATTAATCCACATGATTCAAGATAGTAAAATATGGCTCATTAAGTGTAAAAAATCGGCCAGCTCTATTTTACACATGCTGAATTTTCAGCATGTGTCACAAATGTGACAAAGTTTAAAATGTTACCTTGCGTAGCTCATTTCTTTATGTCGCCAACATTGTATGCTTCATTCTTGGCCAATAAAGATGCCAACAAAGCTCCACATATACTCCAACATATCTGAGCTATGCGTGTATGATGAATATACATGTGCTGAATTTTATTTTTGCAAACTTTGTAAAATAGTGCACATATAATTATGCACACATGGTATATTCCAATCAGCCTTTAATTGATTTTTCTAAAACACTTTAAAATGTATGAAGTATGTAAAAAGTGTCTAGATACATGTTATATGTCATGCCAAAAATGTTCCATGTGTCGTGTTCGTTGAAAACAGAATTTTCGACGTTTGTCGATTACCCGATTTTTCTCCGATTAAATTCTAACTTTTTGCACATGTTATATATATTATGTTACGCATAATATACATAAATTAAACTTTAATATTCATCACTTAGCGCTGATTAAAGTGGCACCCAACATGTGACAAAAATGTTGTATTTGAAATCTCCATAATTTGGCCATAATTGAGGGTGATTTATGTGTGGCAACATGGAATGATTTTATGGCTGTACATACCATGTAAGCCACGAAATTTGTGGCCATTTTTGATGTGTAGGGGCTGGCCATCTATTTATGGCAAGTACGTGACACGTTGGCGAAGTTTCGGTATTCACCCGATACGACAATTTTTGGTTTTGAACCTTTTAACGTGTCGTAATAAATTTTTTATCACCATGACTTATATTATATGATATAAGACCTGAATATACTCATAAATATGAGTTAAATATAGTGGTGTGACGTTAACGTACGTACGCAAAATATATAACGTGTCGGTAGTACGTTGGAATATATGTGTATGTGCCTTTTAAAAAAAATCTGAATATATACAAAAAAAATATATAAAACATGTAGAAGGAGTGGGAGAGACTTTCCATTCTTCAATTTGTTGCCTTTATGCCTTTTCCGAATGTAGCTTCCTTTAATGAACTACTTAGTTTATTTAACTAAGTACTTCACTTAATGAACTAGTTTAGTTCATTAATGATGGCACCTGGAAATAGTTCAAACACAACAAATGCTTGCCATTTGATGTAAGCTTTAAAGCTTCATGGCTCGCTAGTACGACAACATTATATATGAACTATATAAGGCAAGTTTTATGCAAAAACGTGTCATGCCATAAAATATGATGCATTTCTTTAATACACGTTATTTAAATCATGCATTTTGAAATCACTCAAACCCTTTTTTCTCAACAACTATATGCGTACAATTCCAACTTAGCGTTTCTATCATACCAAAGTCCTAAGTGAGGTGTATGCTTAAGATATCTAAAGATCTTTTTTACTGCATTGTAATGTGATACCTTAGGACAAGATTGAAACCTAGAACACATGCACACACTAAACATGATGTCAGGTCTTGATGCAGTTAAGTATAACAGTGGTCCAATCATAGACCCATAAAGTGTGTCATCAAAAAGTTTACCATTTTCATTCTTATCTAGTTTGGTGCTAACACTCATGGGGGTAGTTGTAGGTTTCAACTCTTCAAAGTCAAACTTCTTAATCATATCATTGACATACTTAAGTTGGCTAATGTGAATTCCTTGAGGGGTTTGTTTGATTTGAAGGCCTAAGAAGTAGTTCAATTCTCCTATCATTGACATTTCAAATTCTGACTTTATACACTCTTCGAAGTCTTTTAGTAAGGCAGGGTTGGTTGAACCAAAGATAATATCGTCTACATATATTTGAACTATTAACAAGTCATTATCTTTTCTTCTTAGAAATAATGTGTTGTCGATGGTCCCCCTTTGATAATATTTTGCAATAAGAATGTTTGCAAATCTATCATACCAAGCTCTTGGAGCTTGTTTCAAACCATATAGAGCTTTCTTAAGCTTATAAACATGGTTAGGATTCTTTGGATTTTCGAATCTAGGGGGTTGTTTGACAAACACCTCTTCTTGGATGTATCCATTCAAGAATGCACTCTTGACATCCATTTGGAAGAGCTTAATATTGCTTAGAATTGCTATCGCAAGTAACAATCTAATTGCTTCTAGTCATGCAACAGGTGCAAAGGTTTCTTCATAATCTATTCCTTCTTGTTGATTATAACCTTGTGTGACTAGTCTAGCCTTATTTCTTGTAAATTTTCCTTGCTCATCCATTTCATTTCTAAACACCCATTTCTTTCCTATTATAGACTTGTTTTCAGGTTTAGGTACTAAGTCCCACACATTGTTCCTTGTGAATTGATTTAATTCCTCATGCATAGCATCTATCCAAGATATATCACCTAAGGATTCCTTTACATTCTTAGGTTCTAATTGTGAGATTAAGCTATGTCCTTCAAGTTGACTTATATTTCTACGTGTTCTAACCCCAACACTTGGATCCTCAATGATTAGTTCTCTAGGATGCCACCAATTCCTAGATTGACTAGGTTCACCCTCATCTTGTTCAAATATTTCATTAGTGTGAACATTATCATATGTAATTTAATTATCTTCTAATTTCAAAGTTTCTTCATTTATTTCATATAAGGGTTGATGCATATTTTGTTCAGGGGGAGCTGGTTCTAGATGATCAAGTACAAGATCAAGTATTACATCATCATCAAACATATTTTCAACATTATTCTCCGGTTTATATTGAGTTTTGTCACGAACTTCAAAGCATGCATTTTCATTGAATTTCACATGTATAGATTCAATTATTTTTCCAGATGCAAGATTATAACACCTATATGCTCTTGAGTTAGTTGAATACCCAACAAATATGCATTCAATAGACTTTTGTTCAAATTTATCTAGATTATCCTTAGTGTTTAGCACAAAACATTTACATCCAAATACTTTACATAATCTGTCTTTGGTTGTCTATTGTTTAGCAATTCATAAGGCGTTTTATTTAATTTCTTTCTAATAGTAAGCCTATTTATAATATAGCATGCACAACTAACAGCTTCAGCCCATGAAGATTTAGGTAATTTATTTTTACATAACATTGTTCTAGCAACTTCTTGAATTGTTCTATTTTACGTTCAACATCTCCATTGAGTTGTGGTGTTCTAGGTGGTGAGAATTCATGTTTAATTCCATGTAGTTCACAAAATTTGATTACATCTTTGTTTTTAAATTCTCCACCTCTATCACTTCTAATCCTTTTAATATTTTCTTCGTAAATGTGTTCAAGTTGCTTAATAAGGGTTTCGATTGCTAATGGAGCATCGTATTTGTGTGTTAAGAACAATGTCCATGTGTAGCGTGAGTAATCATCTACTATGACACACGCATAGTAGTGTCCACCTAGACTTCTTGTCCTACTTGGACCAAATAAGTCTAAGTGAAGCAATTCTAGTACATGACTAGTACACACTTCGTGTTTCAGTTTTAATGCTTCTTTAATGTGTTTTCCTTTAATACATGTTTCACACATTTGAAAATTATCTAAGTTTAACTTAGGCATTCCTCTAATTAAATTCTTTTTAGATAATTTCTTAATGGTTGAAATTCCTATATGGCCTAATCTTGTATGCCATAAATTCACATCTAAGTCATGTGATATTAGACACTTAACCTTAGCATCTAACATGTTATCTAAGGTAAGAGTATAAATATTACCATCTCTATTTCCTTTTAAAACTGTTTCTCCTTTTTATTTATTATATCACAAGAATTGGGAAGAAAAGAGACATTATAACCACAATCTATAAGTTGAAAAATACTAAGTAAATTGTAAGAGAGATTGCTTACTAACAACACATTTCGTATTTGAAATGTGTTAGGGTCCCCAATTGTTCCTTTTCCAACAACTTGTCCTTTGTTGTTGTCACCGAATGTTACTTTTCCTCCATTCTTGATATGTTCCAATTCGATGAATAGCTCGGAGTTCCCCGTCATATGCCTCGAACATCCAATATCTAAAAGCCATTTGGTTTTTAAATTCTTTGACTTTGCCTCCTTCTTGCATTCCGTACGTTTTTCCTACAACGGAGACAAAGTTTTAGGTACCCTTGATTTGGGTCCTTGAATGTTAGGGGCACTATTCTTGTTTAGATATCCCTTAGGTATCCAAACTTGAACATACCTTTTAGGCACATTTTTAGCATGATTATAATTTGGAAAACAAGAAGAATTAGCATATGGATGATCATTCCACATAAGTGAAGATGTATTGTTATACATTTTGCGTCATGGTTGACAACCATTATATGATGGCCGATTTTTATAATGTGAAAAAGGCATGCGATTTTGTTTCTAATATGGTGCTCTATATGCATGTTCATATGCATTTCTATAAGACTTATATGAGTGTTGTCTATACTTAGGTTCATAATAAGTTGTATGCATTTTATTCGGTCTAGTTGCATTTGTATACATGTAGGCATAATTTCTAGGTTGTGTGGATGCAAAATTAGGCCTTGGTGCACGTTGATATGTATGCGCTTTTGTGGGTGCGTATTGTATTTTTGCCTTAGGATAAGTAGAAGGAGTAGAAGAAGATTTAGCAAGCAAAGTCGTTTTTATTGTTTTATAAGGTTGTTTAGTAGTTGATGATACAAACTTAGTCTTTTTATCAACTTTGTCATCTTCTTCTTTATATCATAAGCCGGTTTTATCATTTCCATACTTTTGCGATGATATAAGTGTATCTAACATATTTGTACCAGATTTAAATTGTTCTAACATTTTTTCTAAGGTAAGTTTAGAAAACTTAAGTTGCATTATCTTATTGTCACAACTTTCTAGCTTAGATTGTAACATGCTATTTTCCGTTTTTAACTTTGCTCATCTTTCCTATATGATTCAATTTTATTCTCTAAAGAATCAAAAGTATTAGTAGACTCTTGTTAAAAAGATTCTAATTGATCGGAAAACTTCAAGTTGAACGTCTTCAACTTGTCATCTTCTTCAATTAGTTTCTTCTTTTCTTTAGAGAGCCTCTTGCAGTGAGCATGCATTCTTAAGAACTCTTCATACATTTCATCAAATGTCATGTCCTTGGCTTGTTTATTGTTGTTGATATTATTATTATTTTTCTTTGTTGGATAATCATATGAAATGTCCTTTTTGACCGCATTTATAACACTTTACTCTTTATTATACCATTTGTTTGTGTTATTTTTCCTAGGTTGAGACGAAGAAGAAGAAGAACGTTGCCTATTCCTATTAGGACGTTTGAAAAAATTTCTAAGTTTTCTCGCTATTACTATCAAGTCATCATCTAATTCAGTATCACTATTACTATTATCATTATTTGTATGTGTTTCAGTTGTTTTGAAAGCTATTGACTTACTTGATGATTTAGATGACTCAGACTTTCGTTGGTTTAGTTTTACCTCATATACTCTTACTGAGCCTATTAATTCGTCCATTTTTGTGATTGATTTCGTCTCTTCAATCACCGTGACCTTTGGGTCCCATTCAGCAGGAAGGCTTCGCAGCACCTTTTGAACCTTTTCATTGTTCGAGAACGATTTCCCTAAAGCTTCAAGGGCATTGAAAATATTAGTAATCCTCAAATCCATAGATGTTATGGATTCGTTCGGCAACGTTTTGAAAGACTCTAATTCAGTCATAAGCATGTTTATTTTTGATTCTTTAACACCACTAGTACCTCCATGCTTTAATACAAGTGATTCCCACATGTCGTGTGCGCTTGTGCAATTTGAAACATATCATGCTTCAGAAGTCGTAAGTCCATTCAAGAGTAATTGCATAGCTTTAGCATTCATTGACATTTTCTTTTTATCTTCCGATGTCCATTCACTTTTATATTATTCAACTTCTTGAGTGACTCCACTAACTTGTACAACTTTCATTGGAATGTACAGCCCATCTTCAACTATAGACCATAAATCAATGTCTATAGCCATTAAGAATAGCCTCATTCTTAGTTTCCAATGAACAAAATTATTGACATCAAAAAGTGGAGGGCGTTGAGTGGACATACCTTCCAACTCACCTTTGTGAGAAACTATTGCCATAGTATGTACCTTTATTCTGAGATAAGCAGGCTACAAATAGTAATTGTTTCTTGGCTTTGTATTGATTGTACGATGTTGAATCTTGCTTCTTTGAGTGGTGCAGACCTTGCTCTGATACCAATTGTTGGACCGTACACCTGAAATAAACACCACTAGACGGGGGGAGTGAATAGTGATTAGCGGAAATTACATTACAACCCTTTGTAAAAAAATCCCCTTTGAAAACAGAATCTGATACCACCTCAGATTCAGAACCCGTTTTTGTAAAATTCAAAACTAATTGTACACGACTCCAAAAATTATGAAACTTTTCGGAATTTAACTTCAATGTGTTAACAAGACTCTGTCCAAAAATCAGATAAAAATAAGATTGTTTGACCATTCAAACAAATAAAAAGATTCAGATGGTAAATCTGGACAGAATTGGACATAATGTTGCTGATTTTACAAAACGTGTTTCTCTTTGAATACTCAACCAAAAAGGTTGATCTTTATATCCAAACACCCATTAGGATGTGTAGATGAAGTTTCCAAAGGGCCTTGACCTTAAACAATTCTTGATAAATACAGAATTTAAGTTTTCTCAAAACTGGTCAGATTGCAGTCAGATTGGAGCAGTTATCTTGCAAAGACTTAAAGACTAACTTTCCCTTGCTCAAATCAAGTGATTCTTGTTGCAAATGAAAGCTAACCGTCAGAAGTATAACCACCAAAAATCACTAAATTTTGAAAGAGTTTAGCTATTTTTTCAAAACGTGAGAAGTTGTGTGAAAACTGCAGTAAAAACGGACAGAAAACAGAAATGAACAAACAAGACAAGAACACTGAGGATTTATCCTGGTTAGGTCAATGTGACCTACTCCAGTCTCAAGGAACACCTTTCCTTGGATTTTACTATGAAATGAATCACCTTTCAACAAGAACCAAGATTGATCCTTGGGTTATACACCAACCCTATTCAAGACTTGGATAATCACCTTCTAAGCAACACTTAGTTGCAACACCTCTACAACCTATTTATATAGCCTTATAAGAATGGCTAATCAATCTTACAAATAAAGCTCAAGAGGCTTATAGCTCAACAAAAACAACAAGAACACCTTAGCTACAAAGAATGAAACAAGAACAACAACAACAAGAAGATGATAGCTAGACAATTCAACAAATGCTTATAAGCTTCAAGTGTGTTTCATCTTCTTCACCATTGCCTCTATTTTATAGTGTGATTTGAGCCTTGGAGATAAGAACTCCAATGTCACCATATTCATCATCAAGTCCAAATGTCTTCTCATCATTGGTTGGCCTTGTACACTTGGCAAAATAAGACAACATAATTGGTCCACCTTGGCATCACTTTGTTGTCCGAAAATTCCACCTTGGAATGTCTTGAAAATGTGAAGATAATACCCAAAGATAAGATGGTATGTTCCTCCATTATACCCTCAACTTCTTGGCTTGAAAATAGGCATGTGAGACTTTGAATATTTCAAATGAAATTCAGCTCCAAAAACAAGTGTACTAGCCGTTTGTCTACTTTCAATTTTCCAAGAAAAATTCTTTTAGTTATCCTTTGTAAAATGAAGAAAATAATAAAGGATAATACATGTAGCCATTGGCTACATATTCAAAGTATCCAAGTTGGCACTTTTGCCAACTAGCTCCTTTTTGATTGGTCTATTTGTCTCCAACTCACAAAATGAATTAAACATCATATTCAACTGTTTATAGACGTTTGGAGACTGGCAAATATGTATATCATCTCAAATTTTTGAAGAAGAAATCACCAAATAATAATTGACAAGATTATGTCAATATATACCACCAAAATTCCAACTATTTCTTCTTGAATGTAGTGAACATTTCCACACCTTTGACACCTTTGACATCTCTGAATAATGATGATAAATATGTTCGCATAACATATATAAGAGTGTCTTCAAGAAAAAAATAGAATGTCACATCTCAAATCGTCACATATCCAGCTATAGCCAATAATATCATCATGTGAGAGAATAAGATAGAGAATCACCATATTATCTTCAAATTAATAATGACTCAGCTCCAGAATAAAGATAATAACATGCTCAAGAGATTTCTTGAGTGAAAATACCAAAAATACCCTCGGGGGTAAAATGGTCAAAATACCACTGGCATATAAAAGCTTCAGAAATGACCCCGATGGTCAGAAATAAATATTATAACACCTTTGTCTTGATAAATAGTATAAGAACACCTCCTTGAAATATTTTCACCATGTGATGTTCCTACAAAACTCACAATACCAATTTTGCGCTTTTTGGTAAGTTGTAGAAACTATCAAGGCGTGTTAGTCACAAGACATTTAAAATCATCAAAATCACATAATAATCACATAATAAACATGTATAAATCACATACAACTGAAAACAACCATTTTATCACATTTTAGAAAATTATTTCTAAAAACCCTAGACATCGATCGATCGAAGTGCCTCAGCTTCAGAGATCGATGTCTCACAGAAAGGTTCAGGTTTTGTCTTTGACCTACATTGATCGATCGAAGTGAGGGTTTGATGTACATCGAATGATCGATGTGTCTTAGGTTTAGAGATCGATGTCTCACAGTAAGGCCTTGAACTTTCACTGCATTACATGGATCGATCGATGTGAGAGATCTATGTACATAGATCGATGTGCAATAACCTGAGAGATCGATGTCAACTTTTTCAACTTTTAGCAACATATAACATCATGTGTGACATTTTTAAGTATTCACCACTTAAAATCATGACTTTGAAAATTATCCAAACATATTTCTCAACATTCCACTACAAATGATTGGTTTACAACCTCTAGAGAAGTCTACCAACTCCCAAGTGTTATTACTCAATATGGATTCAAGCTCACTATTTATGGATTCCTTCCAAAACATAGAATCTATCGACTTAATGGCATCTCCATAAGTTTTGGGATCCTCCTCTGAAATAAAGAATGTTATAAAGTCACTTCCAAATGACTTTTCCGCTCTTTGTCTCTTATTTCTTCTAAGAAGATCAATCTCTTGTTCAACTATGGTTTTGCTTGACTCACCTATCTCAAATTTAGAAACAACATCAGATTGTCTATTAATGGGAAAAATATGCTGAACGAATTCAGCATCCTTTGACTCCAATATAGAACTATTATCTATAGCCATGAATCTATATGTTGTACTATTTTGATCATAATCGATGAATACACAATCTCTTGTCTTTGACCCAATTTTACTTCTCCTAAAATCAGGAATAACAACTTTGGCTAGACACCCACACACTTTCAAGTAATTCAAGTTGGGAGTATAGCTTTCCATAACTCATAAGGAGTTTTGTTAACTTCTTATGAGGTAGTCTATTTAGAATATGACATGCAATCAAGATTGCATCCCCCACAAGTTGTCCAGCAATCCTGAACGAACCAACATGGCATTCATCATATTCTTTAATGTTCTATTTTTTCTTTCGGCTACTCCGTTAGACTGAGGCGTATACGGAGGTGTTACTTCATGAATAATGCCATTTTCTTCACAAAACTTTTGTAAAGGATCTGTACAGTATTCACCACCTCTATCAGTCCTAAGTCTTTTGATCCTTAAGTCTAATTGATTTTAAACCTCATTCTTATAACTTATGAACTTAGACTCGGTCTCATCCTTTTGACTTAATAGATATACCTTCGCATATCTAGAATAATCATCAATAAAAGTGACATAGTATCTCTTACCACCTTTACTCATATGGTTCTTGAAATCACCTAAGTAACTATGAATCAAGACAAGTTTCTGAGATGCTCTATCGACTTTCTTAAATGGTTTCTTATGATGTTTTGCTTCAACACAATGTTCACACTTGTTAAAACTATCATCATCATAAGATATCATATTCATGTTCTTGAGTTTCTTTATTACTCCTATGTTTGCATGCCCTAGTCTAGCATGCCACATATCAAGAGACTCAACAGAATAAACAAAACTAGATGCATTTATATTATTACAGCACACAGCATCAAGTACCAACAGCCCCCCGTTACAGAATCCTTTACCAATAAACTCTCTATTTCTAGACAATATAAGTTTATCAGATTCTAAAACAAGTTTGATGTTAGCCTTGTTCAGTAGCACTCTGGAGATCAAGTTCCTACGCATGGCAGGAATATGCAACACATTGCTTAACTCCAGCTTCTTCCTAGAAGTAAACTTGAGAAGCACCTTACCCTTTCCAAGGACTTGGGTACTATGTGCATCTCCCAAGAAGACTTGCTCATCACTGTCTATTTCTTTATATTCAGAAAATAGGTCTTTACTAGTAGCAATATGCCTGGTAGCCCCTGTGTCTACCACCCATTCCGTAATGCCACCAACAAGGTTTCCCTCTGTCAAGACGTCTACTGCGATGATG
Source organism: Eustoma russellianum (assembly GCA_036186865.1). Taxonomy (NCBI): domain Eukaryota; kingdom Viridiplantae; phylum Streptophyta; class Magnoliopsida; order Gentianales; family Gentianaceae; genus Eustoma; species Eustoma russellianum. Next base: position 30,957,061 of record AP025066.1, on the reverse strand, counting down.
TCATCTGCTGATCCTTTGTCCTCCACAAGGTTTGCTTGGTTGCTTGGTTGGCCCTTTCTCTTTCTGCAATTGACTGCTCGGTGTCTTGGTTTCCCGCAAACCCAGCAGACTCCCTTCATCTTGTTCTGGGTCTGCAAAGCAACTTTCTTACCTTTGGTTCCACCGCTGTAGCTGCTGTTGTTGTTGTGGAACTTGGGTTTCTTCGCAGCGTGCTCCACAATGTTGGCTTTGACTCCATCTTCACAGTGAGACTCATCTTCCATCCTGTTGTTCTCTTCGATGCGTATGTATTTGATTACTGCATCTAGAGACAGCTTGGCATTGTCATGCTTTCCTCTCTTCTTGTATTTGCTCCAAGAAGGAGGAAGTTTCTCCAAGAGTGCCGCCGCTTGGAACGTTTTGTCAATCTTAATTCCGTTATGTTCCAGATTATGCACCATGTTGGAACTGTTGGATTTTATCATTGACTGGAACATGATCAACCATCTGAAACTTTAGGAATTCACTTACCATGTACTTGCATTTGCCCACATCTTCAGCACCATATTTGTTCTCCGATGCTGATCAAATCTCCTTTGCAGAAGTGAATTTGACATAAATGTTAAACATAGAATTGGCCAGGAAGTGTAGTATGTGACCTCTGCAAGTGGTGTTATCTGAATCATATTTTTATGCCTATGTTTTGTCGATCAGTTTGTCCATCTTGAGCAGGTATGAAACAGAGAGCATTTCCAAGAAGAACATCACTTTTGTTGTCCATCTCTTATAGATTTTGCCATCAAATGGCTCCATCTTTGACATATCTGGTAACGCTTGCTTGGATGCCATCTTAAATCGCTTTAAGATTGTTAGAAGATGATGGTAAACAAGCAAGAAGATGATCAAAGTAAAGCCAAGACGAGTTTCAAGATAACTCTGTCCTTAAAGCAATTTAGCCTCTACCGACGAGCAAGGTAGACAACGAGACTAATGCTTCCTAAGATATAACGGCTTTCTCCTTTTTCTTTGCTCTAGGAGAAGAAGATTGAATTTGATAGTAGAAGAGATTGAATTTTGAAAGTGGTAGAAGAAGAAATGCTGAAATATACTTAATTTTGCAAGAATGTCTTTTTTTTTTTAAAGATAGCAAGATCACTATATATAGACCTTGGGTTGTGTTAAAAGCAACATTTAAAACTCATTTCAGTAGATTTTCAACCAGTTATGTCAGTTGTTTACCGTTCATAGATGAAAGGAGATGATCTTTGGACCAAAAGATGCAATTCAAAGTGAAGAGTTCTGTCCATTGGCACATCGATCGCTCACATCGATCGATCGATGTCACTTCGATCAATCGATGTGATTGATCGAAGTCGGACAGAAAGCTTCGACTTTCATTTTGCCTTACATCGATCGATCACATCGACCGATCGATGTCATATAGATCGATCGATGTGATCAATCTATGTTGGACAGAAAGCTTCCAGTATTGCAACACACCATATCGATCGATCGACGTCCCTTACATGGATCAATCGAAGTCTTCCAGAACAATTAACTTTATTCCAGCTTTCACTTGGTTCGATCCAGTCTACACATGGATCGATCCAAGTGACCTATTTCCAGTTTGAAGCATTTCAAACACCATATCAATCTCCCAAACAACCTCATATATGTTCTATATGAGTTTGGATCACATAGGAAAGTACTTTAACGTACTTTTCCAACAAGCATGGTCGCAGCCTCCTGCATCATATCCATAAATATGGACCCCGAAATTCACTTTTTCACTCCTTGGGACACATACAATGTAGAAATCTAGGTTGTCAGGAAATTTTGTGTACTTGTCCCACACACAATATGTGATGATTGTTAAAAGAGCACTGTATTGAAAAAGAGTTGCATTGAAAGATTTAGAGGGCACGAAGTAAAAAATCCTTTTACTTCATTTTCTGTGACCCTTAGCAGGGAAACATGCCATCTTCTCGTTCCAAAGTCTACAACACTCTCATTTGTAATATCATGTAATTCGTTTGTCCTTCCCATTGTCCAAGTTATATGTACTTGTCTAACAAAAGAGTGAAGCCATACAAGAGCGTTTCCATTGTACCCTGACAATAAATTTGCACAAAAATCTCTAGCGAACAGGGGAGAGGAATCTACTTCGTCCTCATCCCAGAGAATAGTCCACCCTTGAATTTCAATCAATCTGCGACAACTGTCATTCACTGTTCCTTTCTAAGTCCTGAAAATTTAACATTTTCTAAGGAATGATAGATCTTTTGCTTTGGTCCCAAGCAATGGTTAATTTGTGGGAAAAGACAAAGATATACCTTAAATCAAACAGACCTTAAAACTCTTTTTCGCATTCATCCCAATTTTCCTTGGTCCATGGGATGGCATGAGGAGTGAGGGTCTTTCTCATGTCCTGCATTGTCCTTAATGCTTTAAGTGTGGTTTGCCTCTGTGTTTGCCTTGGAGATGAGCGTGGTTGGACAGCACCACCTTGTCTATCGCGCCATTGTCGCTGCCCCTACTGTCATACCTTGTATTTTTCCGAGTCCGGAGTTAAATAATTAAAAACGGTTTAAAATGCAATTTTATTAATTATATATATTTACGAGGCTTAGTATAACCTACAAATGATATTATGAGATTTGGTGTAGGAGAAAAGGTTTACTTAAGAGTATTACCTATGAAGAGTATTATGAGATTTGGAATGAGAGGCAAGCTAAGTATCCGTTTTATTGGTCCTTACGAGATACTTGAGAAGGTGGGAGCTTTGGCATATAGGTCGGCATTACCCCCAGTATTGGCTCAGGTCCATAACGTATTTCACTTATCACGGTTAAGGAGGTACGTGACGGATCCGAGCCAAGTGCTCGAAGCACAACCTCTGGAGCTCAACGATGATGTTAATTATGAAGAGGTGCCGGTAAGGATCATGGACCGGAAGAAACAAGTGTTGATGAAGCGGGTGATTCCTTATGTGAAGGTCTAGAGGTGCAATCACACGGAACGGAAAGCCACTTGGGAACTTGACAAACAGATGCAGGAGAAGTACCCTCAACTCTTTAACTAAGGTACGTAAATTTCGAGGACGAAACTTTTTGTAAGGGGGTGGAATTTCATACATGTATTTTTTCGAGTCCGTCGTTAAATAATTAAAAACAGCTTAAAATGCAATTATATTAATTATTTATGATTATGAGGCTTAGCTAAATGAATTGTAGGTGGAAAAATAATCAAAAAGCTAAAATTGAGAAAATTAGACCCAAAATACCACAATTGCCCTCCTCACTTAAATGCTGAGAGAGTTACACAATTGTGTATAACTCCCCCTATTGAGGCTCGGTGATTACAAAGAAAAGAAAAGAGGAGGAACGGCTGGGAGAAAAGATGAAGAGGAAGAAGAACTGCAGCCAACCTAGGTCCAATCCGTCCCGGAATTCCATCAAAAATTCGTAAGCTTATCTAGATTCAAAGACAAGTGATATTTCTACGCGTTTTACGTAATTTTGATTCAACAGGCCTTATTTTTCTAAAAATAGAAAATTGGATCACATATTTGTAATCTTGATCCGTTTTTGTTAATTGCTCTATTATGTGCATCTATTGTTGTTGATTGAGTAAAACTATAATCTTTTGGGCCAATTTTTGAGAATATTTATGATCTGCTTGGTTGTTGATAAATATGCCCTAAAAATGCATCTTTGGAGTAATTATTGCCTAGTGATAATTTATCATGTTTACTAATCTCGCCTTAGATGATTTGAGATGATTTGAGGAAGGTTGAAAGAGTTGAATGGTGAGTTGCTGTAATTTGGTTTGGGTTAGAAGGTCGATGACATATTCGGAGAGGTGAATAGAAGAAGGCTTAGGGTTGATGCAGTCTAATAGATTAAGGATCCATCTGTGTTTTGTATGTGTGTTATGCATGATGAATTTAGGTAGTAAGGTTGATTTTGGGGTGTTTAACGTGAAATGGGTGAAGAGAAGAGAAGAGAAGAGGGATTTTCTACAGAATTGCAAGTTTTGGGGATCGACAGGACACTTCGAACACCTCTTTAGGCTCTCCATGTCACTTGAGGCGCCTAAAGTAGGTGTTCGATGTGTTCAGTGCATTCCAGAACACTTCGAACACCTCATATGGTGCTCCATGTCACTTTAGCCGCTTGATGTAGGCGTTCGATGTGTTCCAGTGTGTTCCAGAACACTTCGAACGCCTAATATAGGCACTTTATGTCACTTTAGGCGCCTCTTGAAGGCGTTCCAACTGTTCTGGAAGCCTTTTTGACACATTAAGCGCTCCATGTATTTGATATACTTTTATTCCCTTTCATTGTTCATAAATACAAGTGTTTTTGAGGTGTACTTGAGTTGTAAACGTTAAGTGTGAATGAGTAAGGCTAAGTGTAAACTCGAGGTGAATTTGTAGTACGAGAGGGGGTGAAATGGTACGAGTAAGTTGTGCTTGAAGTACGGTTGAGGATTGTGACCTTGTACTCAATACGTAAGGTGTGTGTACATGAGTATTTTGCATCACAACATAAGCATTTTGCATTCCGACATGAGTTTTGCTTTGCGAAAGGACACGTGTATGTAAAAGAAGAAAATGTTATGATTGCTGGTTGATCGCAGGGTATAAAAGTCTCATATGCAGTGGAATCGTATAAAAGCGTGACCTGTGAATCAACAGCAGGGTATAAAGGTTATTGTTATGGTCCGTGGATCTTTCAACACGGGGTATACAGTTCTGTTTTGATGTGGGTTGATCACCCACGGGGTATAAAGTTTCTGTTACGTGAAGAATAGATAAGAAGAATTATGAAAAATTTTGTGAAATAACACGCATGACATGTTTGTGAAAGAAGACATCTGTATAAGTTCCGTTGAGTTCAGTGTATGGTTTTAAAGAAGTGCATGCATCACGTGACACGAGGCATAAGATTTGACATGCAAGAAACGACATTTGCATATGATCTGTTTATATTGTATGTTTTACTCAAAATGTGTTTGTTTCGTATCTGTGTATCATTTATGTGACTTATTTGGCTTTGATGAGTTGTTATAAAATGTTATTTGCTAACCCGAGCACCTTATTTTAGGCATTGATTTATGTATTCGTGACTCGTGTGTGATCCCGTAAGGGATATGACGGGTTACTTGCTAGCGATGTTTTCGCTAATAATAGATACTCCATCTTTTTTTCAGGTGAGCCCGAGTATGAGATGATCTTTGTAGAAGACGATGGCGAGTGGGCTCATTGGGATGCTGATCATTAAAGAGGATAGCCTTGTGTATAATTCCTAGCTGATAGACTTTCTGGTTGACGTATGTATCGGAGGATGTAATAGACGTTTTCCTAGTACATGTTCCATTTCCGTTATATTACATTGTGGTTTTTTATATCGGTTATGATGTTTTAAATGTGTATAATATTTCTGCTGATTTATTCTACGTCAAGGTGACATGTACATGATTTTATTTGACGCCTTGTAGTTCTCGTAGCAGACTACGGCAGGTACACCGATGTCCAATATCAGGCCGGGGCGCGACAACTACCTCCAACAGCCTCCCTTTGGTCCCAGGTTCTTTTGGTGGAATGCTTGGGATCTTGTGAATTTTGAGGAATTCTTATTATTTCGGAGAGTGGGGGAAGTTGGGTTTTATGAGGAAGAGTTACAGCCGTATTTGTTGAGAGGAAAGTGAATAGGCAAGAGAAGGAACTGAAAAATCTTGTTCAAAAAATTGAATTTTTGTTCGACCGAACATTCAACTAAAAATCAGCAAACTCACTATTAAATTACCAAACTTTTGACCTCATTTTAGCAAATGTTTGGTGACCCCAAACACTTAAAAGGGAAGTCACCGAACGTTCGGTGACACCATCATCAGAAAGTTTTTTGTAATTTTTTAGACTCGTTGAACCTTTTCATAGATCACCAAATGTTTGTGACTTGTCTGAATTTCATAGTATCGAATTTTTAACTCTTCTTTCATCCTATTTAGCTTTCTAGTTTATATTAATCATTCCAAGACTTGTTCTAGTTGAGTCGAATCCTCGGTTGCTAATGGTTTCGTGAACATATCCTCCAAATGATCATTGGCGGGCAAAAATTAAAGACGTATATATATATATATATATATATATATATATATATATATATATATATATATATATATATATATATATATATAATGATCGAAGGATGGGCGACACCATCCGGATATTTTATTAATCAATTTTTCCTCACTTATGACGGAGGAATATCGTGGTTATATTAATATCCTTATCTCTACGGAAGACTTTCCCAAAACAGCAATAAGTAGAATTTGTAGTGGGAATTACATATAAACTCTAACTAGCCTATACAATCTATGCGCGAATAAATAAAAGTAATCTTAGTAAGCCAAATTGTCTGCGCCATTCACTTTGCTCTTTTTCCCTTGATCTGCTGTGGTAGTGATTGCTTGTCCTTCCCGTGAGATTATTGTTATCACATGTGGCATCAAATGGTAGAAGCTTAGGAAGTGTCTGGAGAAAAAAATTAAGCATTATATGTCGTATGAAACATAGTGTCAGAGT
>AP025066.1:30900430-30950483 GCA_036186865.1 Eustoma russellianum | reverse complement strand
GAGATGAGAGGATATAATGTAAAGTATGGCCAAAGTAACTTGAAGAAACAAACCACCAAAAATAGCGACAGACAAAAGTCGTCGCTATTTCGTCGCTACAGGCATATTGCGACGAAATAGCGACGAAAAAAGTAGGTCGCGATACGGCTTGTCGCAAAGTGAATTTCGTCGGTGAAGCGTCGCTATATTGGGACGGAAAAATTTCGTCGGTGTTTCGTCGCACAGTTGCGACGAAAATTTGTCAGGTCTGCGACCTGTTATTGCCGTCGTTGTTTCGTCGGTGTATTTTTTCGTCGCTATTTTATATTTTTTTATTTTTTTTATTTCCTTTCTGCGACATATTATTTCGTCGTAAAGTTTCGTCGGTATATTTTTTCGTCGGCATTTTTAAATTTTTGATTTTTTTATTTCCGGTCTGCGACATTTTTGTATTTATAAATAATACAATATATTATTAACTAAATAGTTTTTATTATTATTTAATTTTTATAATATATTTTATTTTGTATATTAAATCATTTGTACGAATGTTATACAGAAATACAGTACTTGCGTATTGAAGTTCGTATAATTAAACAACACAAACGAAATAGAATCCGTATAAATGTCATATAAAATATAAAAGTACAAAGAATATGTCAATACAATAAACGAAATAGACTGTACGAAAAATCAAAAAATGAAATACTATGCAGAGGAAGATGGAGGGGGATCATGCGGAGAAGAGTGACCATCAGGGGGAGGCTGAGGCTGCGAGAAGCTGGAAATGAAAGAGATGATGAGATGCGATAGCTGCGAGATTTGCTGGTTCGTCTGCTGCTGCACCTGCATCGTCTGCTGCTGCGCATGCTCAACCGCCTGCTGAAGCGCCTGCTGAAGCGACTGCTGCAGCTCCTGCTGGGTCTGAGTCAGCTGCGACCGCAGTGCTTGTACGCTCTCCTCATGCTGCGCCCTGATGGTCTCCACCTTATGCTGCAGCGCCGCATGCTCTGATTCCAGGCGCGAAAGACTCTCTGGGGCCGTAGAAGGCGCGGAGGTGCTGGCCTCAGAGGAAACACCTGGATGCAGAACTTCGGGAAAGAAACGCGGCGCTGCTGATCCAACCCCGTACACCTCCCTCTTCTTCTTATTCTGAGGGCCGACGGTCCGAACCGCATCCCAATAAGCGCGGTTCTTGTCGGCCTCTTCTCCCCTAAGTGCGAGTAATCTGTTGCACTCGTCCTGAAATGAGAATAAGAATTGTTAGGGTTTAGGGTTTAGTAATAAAACAAACTAAGGAAAAAAACAAATGATATCGTAGTCTACTTACACTGATGTCGCGGGCCTTCGCTGTGATCCAGTCCTCCGTTTCGTCGGAGGCTTTCTTCCGGTGCGTCTTGTAGAAGAGATTGTAGGAGGCTGGCCACTCCCCCGTCTCCTCCTGCTGAAAGAATGAAATAAAATATTTTAGTGAAATCCATAATTTTAAAATTTCGGCATGACCTATTCGTTTATTGGAGGTATCCCGGCCTTAAAGGCCTCTCCCAAGTCAAAGCAAAAATAAAAAGAAAAAGACAAATGAACACATATACTACTTAAATTAACCATATACGAATACCAAAAAAATAACAGCGCAACATAAGAAATCAATGAATGTAAATAATCCACTTAAGTCAATGAATCTAAATAATCCAATGAAATCAATGAATCTAAATAATCCAATATTAAAATACTTACCATAGAACGCATCGTGGTGGCGTGGGAAACCGACCCACCTAAGTGTGTGGCAGGTGCTGGGCCCTGTACATTGCCGCTGCACCGGTTCGCCGCGTTCCGGGCGCTGCGGGCTTGGGTAGCAGGGTCCATCCAACCTGCTATCCGCCCCGCCCAGGTGGCCTCGGATATGTAGGCAAGCCTGGCATAATTGGGGCCACGCTCCCACTTGGTCTTGTGCGAGTTGATGAAGTCCCTGTAGCGTGTGGCGGCCCTATGCCGCCAGGCCTGCTCCACGTCGTGGGCGATGTCAGCTGGCCAGCTGTACGCCTTCTGCAATTATTATACAGAGGAAAAGTAAAAACGTGGTTAGAAAAGTAATGATCGATTACGTATCAAAAAGTGAAATTCACCAAATTTGAATACCTGAAACTCATACTAGTAGAATCTACGTGTCTGCATGGTGACACGGGACCAGGCATATCCAGCTGGGTCCTGCCTCAGGTGGAAGGACCGAGTGATGCAACCGGAAATCTAGCCCGAGTCCGGTGCAAACCTGAAAGAGGTGAAGTTGTTAGGAAAAAATAACGCGTGAAATATATTTGAAAACGTGTTAAAAAATAAATTATTACTTACGTATGGGTATCATGTGACCAAGGGAGGGCACGACGCCCTTGTATGACACCCTCGTCCGATGCCGCATCAGACGCCGGATGAGGTGCTGAAACGGTGGGTGTGGGTGGCGGCGTAGATCGGGGGGTGCAGACCTCTCGGCAGACCCTAAAAGGTCTGCGTCCGCAGCAAGAGCTGCGGTCGAAACCGACCAAGCTGCTCATGCTGAGAGAGGAACATATTAAACTCTCCTGAGATGTCATGTGTAGATCGAGTCGGTAAACCCTCACTAGCCATCAGATCTGCAAGGGTGAAAAATTTAAAAGGCACATTCAACGAGTTTAGGGTTGGTTAGCCAGACAAATAAGATGTCCAAAAAATGACAAGTGTTTGCATACATTTAATGCAAGATATTAATAATTTTGAAAATTTCGGCATGACCTATTCGTTTATCGGAGGTTTCCCGGCCTTAATGGCCTCTCCAAAGACAAATGTATGTCCAGCTCTCGAGCTTAGTAAACACTCCGAACTAGTATCATACTGAAAATCATATGCAAACCTCTTACAAAACAGTTTGTACATGCATCATTCATTGGCCAAGCACACCACATTTCTATTAATTCAACCTTAACAACAATTTTAGTGCATATGCACCATAGTCACCAATAGCCCTTTTTCGGTACATCACCTATACATACTTATGATAGATAACTTGTAACAGCCCACCCCGCCCACAGCCCACTCCCGCCAACAGCCACCCCCGCCCCACCCACTCCCGTCAACAGCCCACACCGCCCACAGCTCACTCCCGCCAATAGCCACCGCCCGCTCCACCCACTCCCGCCAACAGCCCACCCCGCACACAGCCCACTCCCGACAACAGCCACCCCCCCGCCCCACCCACCCCCGCCAACAGCCCACCCCGCACACAGTCCACTCCCGCCAACAGCCACCCCCGCCCCACCCACCGTCAACAGCCACCGCCCGCTCCACCCACTCCCGCCAACAGCCCACCCCGCACACAGCCCACTCCCGCCAACAGCCACCCCCTACCCCACCCACTCCCGCCAACCGCCCCACCGCGCCCCCAACCTACACCATCCAGCCAAACCCGCCCCACCCGGCCCCCATCCATAGCCACCCAGCCCCACGCATAGCCACCCCGCCCCACTGGACCCCATGCATAGCCACCTAGCCCCACCCAGCCCCACAGCCACCCATCCCCTCCGCCATCCCCTCCAACACCCAAGCTACACCACTGCGTATATGTGCGTGTTTATATATATATATATGTACATGTTTATATATATATATATATATATATATATATATATATATAATGTATATATATGTAGTGTGCGTTTGTAGTGTATATATGTATAAAACGAAATATAACTAATTAAAATCATAAAAAACGAAATAGGAAGAAAAACTAACCGGAGAAGGGAGGTCGCCGGAGAAGAAATGGAATTTCGCCGGGGGTCTGAGAGGGGATTTCGCCGTGGGGGGTGGGAAGAAGAGGTGGGGGAAGAAATGGGGAAGAAGAGAAGGATTTTTAGTTTTTAGTCAAAAATTTTACGACGCACTAGCGACGAAAGTCCGTCGCTATTATTGTGGCGTCGCTATTTCATGTGTCGTCGTTATTTCAAATTTGCGACGACAGGTTTCGTCGGTAATTTGTCAGTGACATCAGTATTGGAAAAAAAATAATACAAAATATAAAGTACTTACAGACACACATTATGTATATACATGTGTATAAGTACATCAACACATACACACTTTCGCCTAATGAGGTACATAAAAAATTGTGACTAACCTCAATCTTCATTATCATCCGCATCCTCATACGCATCTTCATTTTTATCCTCATTTTCATATTCATTTTCATCTTCATCTACATGCTCGTCGTCCTCTTCATCCTCGTATTCGTCTTCGCCTACATATTCAATATTGTCAGGCGGTTGTATGTTGAGATGAATTTCGATGAAACCGCCGGTGGGGTCATTTAGAGGGAGGTTGTGTAGTTCAACATGTGTCGTATACAGAACGGGCGGGTTTTCTTCTTGAAATGCGGCATCCATGCCATCTGAACCTGGCTGTATACTGACATCAAACTTTCTTGATTTCACTTTGCACACGGCTCGCCAGTCTTTTGAGCTCGCATTCATCCTCGTTGTTGGATACGATAGATAGTACACCTGGGACGCTTGCCTACCCAAAACGAATGGATCGTACTTTCTGTACCGTCGCCCTTGGTGTATGTCTACCAACTTATATCGGTAGTGAACCTTTGTGCCAGCGCGATAACCTTCCCGAGTTGGATCGTACCATTCGCATTTGAATAGCACCACCCGCTTTATAGGCAATGCGGGATATTCGAGCTCAATGATGTCAGTAAGGTAGCCGTAGAAGTCATCCTCGTCCGGGCTATTGTCATACCGCTTGACACACACTCCGCTGTTCTCCGATGATTTTCGACTGGCATGGGAGACTGTGTGGAATCTATAACCGTTGACAAAACACATATCGTGGCGCGTGACTCTGTTCAATGGACCCTCGGCTACTGGTGTCAGAATGTAACCATACTCATCGTCAACCAGATGACCTTTGCTCGCCTGTAAAACGACAAGTAAGTATACATCAGCGGGGCAATAAATGCGTATCACATGACGTACACGTAACCGGCAAACATGTAAACTTACATGCCACCTGAACCAATCAGCAAACTTGGCATCTAACTCATTGTTTATTGCATCGCTCGATATGCCCGGTGAACGGTGTTGCAATAAATCAACGAACAAGCTGAAGCAAATTACGAATGAGTACCTTGTATATCTTTGTAATATAATGGATAGAGTAGCGCAAGGTATTTACAAATTAAAATTGTATATCGTTTATACCTCTAGAAACGGTCGACTTGACGGCAGTTGCGCAGAACATAAGAATGAGCAATCTTCAGCTCGTTGTCCCCCAATATCATTTCCTTTTCCTGTCCCTGAAATCTGATCGGATGTGTGAATATCGCGAGGACACTGGATCTGGAAATGCCGTCGTCGTTCCGGGGAACATCTCTGCACCTCGACGGGACATCTGGATCGAAGTAATGAGACACGAAGGTCGAGGCTTCCTCCATCAGGTAGGCATTGGACATCGAGGCCTCGACTTTCGCCTTGTTCTTGATGTTCAGCCTCAAATGCCTGAGATATCTGTTCATATAGGGAATATCTGTTCAAATGCTTGCGCTTAAAAACATAAGAACGTCACGTAATAAATAAGAGTATCTCTCGAACGGATACATCCACCTGTACGGAACAGGACCACCAACGCGTGCCTCGTATGGTAGATGAACTGGCAGGTGTTCCATTGAATCAAAGAAGGCCGGAGGGAATACAGTTTCCAGTTTGCAAATGATCAATGGGATTTCGCCCTCCAGCCTTGACATATCATCCGCCCTGAGTCTCGTGGATGTAAGACATCTGAAGAACAGACTCATCTCGGTTAGTGCTTCCCATACATTGGTTGGAAGCAGCTCGCGGAATGCAATGGGCATCAACCGTTGCATGAACACGTGGCAGTCGTGGCTCTTCATCCCGTGCAAACCGCGTTTATTCACGTCGATGTTCTTAGACAGGTTTGAAACATGGCCGTCAGGAAATCTAGCCGTCCCCAGCCACGCTAACAATGCACTGACCTGCTCCGCATTCAGCGTGTAAGAGGACTTTGGCATGTAGGATGTGCCAACGGGATGCAGCTCCGGTCGCATATTCAGGTCGCGCATATCAAGTCGTGCCTTCAAATTGTCTTTCGTTTTTCTAGGCACATTCAGCACCGTATTGAAAATGTTGTCAAACACGTTCTTCTCAATGTGCATGACATCCAGGTTGTGTCGGATCATATTGCTCTTCCAATACGGAAGCTCCCAGAATATGCTTCTCTTCTTCCAACCGATACTGTAAAGGGCCAGGTCTGCGTTGTGGCTGCCGTCCGGATCATCAGCGACCCCCACGAATCCACAACTATCTATCTCCTCCAACACCTCCGCACCCGTGAGAAGCTCGGGCTTCATGTCCTTCTCGACGATGAAGGCATGAACGACTTCACGTTCTTTCTTTACAAATGACGTCTGGGTAGGAACTTCCTATGGCTGTCGAACCAGCAAATCTTACGTCCATGTTTCAAGGACATCGTCTTCGCTTGCTTTATGCAGCAAGGGCAAGCGTATTTCCCCGCTGTGCTCCACCCCGACAACATAGAATAAGCCGGGAAGTCGCTAATGGTCCACATCAGCGCAGCGCGTAGCTAGAAGTTTTGTTTGGTCGATACATCGAACGTCTCCACGCCAAACTCCCACAACCACTTCAGCTCATGTATCAATGGCTGCAAGTATAGGTCGATCTTCTGTTTCGGATTCCTAGGCCCCGGTGCGATCACAGTCAAGAACATGTACAGCTTCTTCATGCACATCCAAGGTGGTAGATTGTACGGCGTCACGATTACAGGCCACGACGAATACTGCTCTCCCGACTGTCCGAACGGGTTGAACCCGTCGTTGCATAAACCCAACCTAACGTTCCTTGTCTCCGACGAAAAACCCGGATGTGTCGCATCGAACGTCCTCCAAGCTTCGCCATCAGATGGATGGCACATCTCACCGTCTTTCGTGTAGTACTCCGCGTGCCACCTCATCTGGCTAGCTGTGGCACCGGATGCGTAGAGCCTCTGCAGTCTAGGGGCGAGAGGTAAATAGTAGAATTGCTTTCTTGGCACGTTCCGGTTTCTTTTGTTCGTTCTCCACCTGCGTGTCCCACAGACCCTGCACTTGTCTTTATCCTCGTCGATGCCCCAGTATATGATGCACCCCTCTGAACAACAATCGATCTTCTGAACCGGCAGTCCCAACGTCTGAAGCTGTTTCTTCGTCGAATAAAAACTGTCGACCATTGTGTTCCCTTCGGGAAGAGATTCCCTCATCAGCTGACACATCCCATCATACAATCTCTCCGTCATGCGGTGCTCCGTCTTCATGCTCGTCATTCGACCGATCATGGATATCTGTGTGTGACCACCGCAACCGGGATACAGCGGCGTGTTGGCGGCGTTCAGCATCTCAAAAAACTGTCTCGCTTGAGGGTTCGGATCTTCCTCCATGAATACACGCGGCTGTTCATCCTGATCCTGCATTTGTAAGTACTGCTCTCCCGTAAATGCGCTGGCGGCGGGTTGTGAGATCCCTCGCCTATTTCTTCGGCATCAACCTGACCGGGTCCCCCTTCGACATGTACAGTTGCAGATGTAGACGCCCCCTCATATTCGCCGTGGCAGTACCATGTATGGTAATTGTGCATGAAACCTTGTTTCAATAAGTGAACCCTCACGTCAGCCGGATGCATATATTTACGGTTCTTGCATTTCTTACATGGACATCTAATCTTCGTTCCACTTTCATTACTCGTCGCAAAATCCATAAATTCTTCGAGACCTTCAACAAATCTAAAACTCCACTCCCCGTTGTTTACTCTCTCGTACATCCACTTTCTGTCGCTCCTCCTCGGATCCATTTTCTCGCTATACCTTCAAAATAACAACAGCTATCTTTTCTCGGTGGTGGAAAACATCAAAATTCCACACAATAAGATTTCTTCCTTCTATATTTTCGTAGATAAGTGATGATTTATGTGTTTGAAATGGGAGAAGAATGGGAGAAGAGTGGAAGAAGAAAGCTACGTTTTATGGTTCTCAGCCTGCAATATTACCGACATATTAGCGACGATATAGCGACGCTAAGCGACGACCAAGAAACACGAATCTCGGAAACAAAAAACAAACACAAATACCGACGACTTAGCGACGACTCAGCGACGACCAAGAAACACGAATCAAGAGTAAACAAACAAACACATATACCGACGACTTAGCGATGACTCAGCGACGACCAAAAAACACAAATCCCGGAAACAAACAAACACAAACACCGACGACTTAGCGACGCTCAGCGACGCACGACGTATCTTCACACCATAAAATGTGTTTCGTCGCTGCGGACGTCACTAAGGCGTCGCTATTCCGCGGTGTCCGCACAGTGCCCGACTGTTACACTTACAATGCATTTACGTCGCTATTGCATCGCTATGTCGTCGCTGAATTCCCTATATAAACAGGATGGACCGTGACCCCCAACTACATAGAAAACAACCTCCTTTATAATCATAAAAAAAGACCCAAATATGGTTCGTACTAAAGTGCAAGCGCGACGTGGTAGTGGCCATTCAGCGGCAAGACGGCCTATTCAACAACCCTCTTCTTCAGCGATTCCTCCACCACAAGAATCACCCCCACAGGCTGAGTCCTCTGAACCCAGTCTTTTTGGGCCACGTCGGGATCGCCAAATTGGCGATCTCCATAAAGAAATACAAGAACTGTGGAAAACAGTGGATGACCTGAGGGAGCATATTATGTACCAGGATGAGCGTCTCCAATACCTGGACATAAGGCAGATGCGGATTAAATCCAAAGCTGCACAGCTGAGACGCCTCCTGAAGGCATGCGCAGAGAGTGTTGCTACTCTCTGTTCGGATGACGAACAGTGAATGGCTCCTCTCCGCTATTCATTTAGATTTTTTTTTTCATTGTTGTCCTAGTATATTTTGTAATTTATAATTCTATATTAATGAAGTTTTATTTTTCTAATCATCGCTTTTGTTTTCTTAATTTAAACACGCGTTTCGTCGCTACGGCGTCGCTAATGCGTCGCTATTCCGTTCAGTTCCCAACTGTTATAACGTACCGAATTTAGCGACGGGCTACCGAAGAACTAGCGACGCACGATGTCTTCACACTATTCGACGCGTTTCGTCGCTACTGCGTCGCTAATGCGTCACTATTCCGCAGCGTCTGTTCAGTTCCCAACGGTTAGAACGTGTTTACGTCGCTAGTTCGTCGCTAAGTGCGTCGCTAATTCGAACGAACCATCACGCCCGTACACATTACGTCGCTAATTCGTCGCTAATTCACACGAAGCGTCACACCCGCACATATTCTTATCTTGGTTAACGGCCGAGAAATGCGTCGCAAGTTCGCCGCTAAATTTACCTATTTATACCCCAAACATCCGCACATATATATACACACATACAAAGTTATAAAACATCAAAATATGCCGCGTCGTTTTAGAAGAACTTCAAGGCGTGGTGGAGGGGCAAACAGTGCCCCGCCACAAGGGCCTCCTCCCCAACCACCATCGGTTGAGCGGGAGGGTTCCGTATCTGTGTATGGCCCACTACCGTGAGAGGATGCTCAAGAACAAATGCCGGAACATGATTTCGACTACCGTATGCTGATAGCAAACATGCAACAGCAATCGAGGCAACTGCACAGCATGACTAGAAGGCTGCAGAAGTTGAAATTCAGATATTACAAGCTGAAGCGCCTCCTCAGAGAGTTCGCAGATAATGTGGCGGCCACTCTTTCTTCCGATGACGAAGAGTGAACGGCCCCTCTGCGCCTCTCTTTTAGATTTCTTTTTTAATTTTTCGTTTCATAATGTAAATTTTTATTATTAAATTAACAAATTTTTTTTCCAATCACCGCTTTCTTTTTCCTTAATTAATACACGTGTTTAATCCTCGACGAATCTGCGACGACACAACGACAAATCGGAATACGAACGAAAAGTAAAACAAAATTTGCGACACGCGGGTTTCCTCGACAAAAAAACCGACTCACCGACGAATTTATTTTATCTGTGCTCTGGAATTTTAGCGACAAAATAGCGACGATATAGCGACGTAACACTACAAACTACATAGCGACGAATAAAACACACAGAATAGCGACGAACCACCGACAAAACACCGACGAACATATTAACCTGACTACTTTTTGTTAGCGACAATGCTTTTCATCGTATTTTCGTCGCAATTAACGATGAAAATGAGTGTATTGCAATTGCGTCGCAAAATACCGACGCAACACCGACGAACCGTTGTTCGTCGGTGAATTTTTCGTCGGTAAATGAAATTCTTTTTGTGGTGATCACACCTATATTGCCTGAAAAGAGATACGAGCAACGTCCACTTCAGAACACCAATAAGAGCTGTCCAATGGTGGCCAGCATCACTAATAAAGCAGGCATGTATTGGTCATTCGTGCAATATCGATATGAAAACATCAGTCAGGTAATGTCCTCTCGCTGCCAGAGGCAAAGAGAAATCCGACGAAATATTTGGCCATATTGGGTAAGATGATGTGCGACCACGTTGGCCTCTCAAGGCACATGCTGTATGATACTGCCTGTGATAGTCAGTAGATGGGCTAACCGTCGGTGGTTAATCTCAAATAAAGAACGTGAATCGATGTTGTCCCGAACAAGAGTAATCATGTTTAAACGATCGGATTCCACCACAATTTTCCTATACTACATACCAAAGTACATGAGACTATACAACTTTGCCTACAGCTCTGCATGAAGTGGTGTCATACCCGGAAGAGTAAAGGATGTAGCACACACTAATCGGCCGTGCTGGCCGCGTAAAATAGCTCCAGCTGTCACATTTTTGGCC
The DNA here is from genome assembly GCA_036186865.1 of Eustoma russellianum. Classification (NCBI taxonomy): domain Eukaryota; kingdom Viridiplantae; phylum Streptophyta; class Magnoliopsida; order Gentianales; family Gentianaceae; genus Eustoma; species Eustoma russellianum. The sequence continues at coordinate 30,939,618 of AP025066.1, read as the reverse complement.
CGCGGCTGTATCTACATTCAACTTTAATTTTCCTGACGGAGGAAGTAGGGGTGACAATTTCAGACATGACACAAAAACACACCCGAACCTGACACAAATTTTCACGGGTATGGGTGTGACCTTGGTGAATTTCTTGTACGAATCGGGTAAGACCTGAACGATACCCGCCAAGGATGGGTCGTGTCCGGATATAACCGCGGATACCCGTTTATATCCGGAATACCCGAAATTTAAAAATATATTTTAAATTAAAATTATAGTTAATAAAATAAAAAAATAAAATTTTCCAAAGTCCTATTTCCCCTATTCGGTTCCCCCTTTCCTCCATTCCCAATTCTCAAATCCTATTTCCCCCCTTCTCTGACTCCAGGCTGAGGTGACAGAGTTTGCTTCGGAAGAGGATGTTGCTACCAGAATAATAGGACGACACAATCATTTTGCTAGTTAAATACAGTCTCGTTTAGCCAAATTACAAGTGAATTCTAGAATTTGATTAAATTAAAATAATAGATTTATATCCGATCGATTCTGTGTATTAGTATATGGGTTTGCAAGTGTAGATATTGGAATATATTTGTAACAATTATTATGGATAATCTTAGTAGTTGTTGTAGATAGAGTTGAGTTGTTGTAAAGGATAGAAGATAGGCTTGGTTATAGTGGTTAGGATATCCCAGATTCTAGGGATTCCAGTTTTGGTGTTTTACTTATACGCAGTCTGTACGTTGTATACACTTGAGAAATATTAAACAAAACGTTTCTTCATGGTATCAGAGCCCTAGGTCTGATCAAATTGCTAATCGTTCATCGTCGTCATCGTCGATTGTTTATTCCAGTGGCTTTGCGTTTGTATTCAGCAAAGCATCTTCATTTTATATTTGTCATTTTTCGCATCAAAGTTTTGTGCGAAATTTATTTTCACTATGGCAGTAGAATCAATCGATACTGCTGACCCCAAGTCTGCTTACTATCTGCATCCCTCTGACCATCCTGGTCTTCTTTTCGTCACTCAGCCGTTAGGCGAAAATGGTGAAAACTACTTCGTCTGGAGGAAAGCATTCGTTAATGCTTTACGCTCTAAGAACAAAGCAGGGTTTGTTGACGGGACTATTAAACGTCCTGAAGCTACGTCTGCCGGTTATGCAATTTGGCAACAATGCAATGCCTTAGTCTTGGCTTGGTTGTCTAACTCATTGGTGAAAGAACTCCAAGGCACGGCCGCACATGCTGATTCGGCTCGTGAGGTATGGGTTGATCTTGAAGAGCGTTTCACGCAAGGAATGGATGCTCGCGTATACGAGCTACGCCGGGCGATTGCTTCTCTTCGCCAGGAGCGTAGCCCAATTTCGGTATACTATGGCCGCCTTAAGTCACTTTGGGGAGAGTTGCAGTCGTTTGAGGAGATTCCCGTTTGCAGTTGCGGTTTGTGCACGTGTGGTTTATACAAATCGTTGGAAACTGTTCGCGAAAAGGGGATGGTCTTTGATTTTCTTATGGGCCTCGATGAGACTTTCAATACGGTACGTTCGCATGTTTTGAGCATTGACCCTTTACCTTCACTTGGGCGTGTGTATGCGATTGTAGCGCAGGAAGAAAAACAGCGGGCTGTCGCCCAAACCCGTTTGCCGCAATTTGAGGCAGCCGCATTGGCGGCATGGAGTCCTACCACCGACGGCCGAACGGCGAAATCAAAGGGCAGAGGTGAGCGGCCCAAGTGCGAGCATTGTGGCAAGGTGGGTCACCGTCGTGACAATTGTTTTGATCTCATCGGGTATCCTGCAGATTGGACAGTGAGTCGCAATCGTTCCGGAAAGGGGGCTGCTGGATCTGGACAGCAGTCACCAGCCTTAGCTAGACAGCCGTCCTCAGCTTTGGCTAGGCCGAAGCCTACGGCCTCACAGACAGAGGCTGCTGGGCCTCTTGCTTTTGCAGGACTCACCCTTGCTCAGCAGCAGCAACTGGCTCAATTTGTTGAGCACTTGAATGGAGGTAATTTTGGGTCCACTGTTCCAGCGGCTAGCCAGACTGCCACGGGTATTGCGTCTTTTGACTCATCTTTGTCGTCTCGTTGGCTTTTTGATAGTGGTGCCAATGCTCATATTGTTAATGATTTATCTTTGTTTTCTACTATCATTACTGATAAAGTGGCAGCTACCGTGCAAATTCCTAATGGTACTCATGTTCCGGTGCGTGCTATAGGCACTATTCGGTTATCAGAATCTTTGGTTCTTCGTGATGTCTTGGGTGTTCCAGAGTTTGCTTTTAATCTCATTTCTGTGAGTCGTTTGGTGAAGGATTTAAATTGTGTACTGACATTTGGACCCACTTTCTGTGTTCTACAGGAGATGCCGTCGAAGAAGCTGATTGGAGTGGGTAGGCAGCATGATGGTCTCTACAGTCTTGTTTTCCGTCCTGTTGCTACTACTCTTGCTGCAATAAAAGATGACGAGTTCATTTGGCATCGTCGCATGGGTCATCTTCCTCTTTCCAAATTTCGTTTTTTACCTTCTGTTGTTGTTTCTCCTAAAGATGTCTTTTGTGATGCTTGTAGTCGAGCTAAACAAGCACGTTTACCGTTTTCGCTTCGTACTAGTACCACTTCGCAACCTTTTGATCTTATTCATTGTGATATTTGGGGGCCTTATAAAACACTTAGCTTGTCTGGCGCACGTTATTTTTTGACTATTGTTGATGATTACAGTCGTACTACTTGGGTATATTTGATGGGGTCGAAATCTGAAGTTAGTCGTCATTTGTTACATTTTTTCTCTTGGGTTCGAACACAGTTTGACCGACCTATCAAGCGTGTGCGTAGTGATAATGGGTTAGAGTTCACTAATACCACCATTCTTTCATATTATGCGCATCAGGGGATAGATTCACAAACGTCGTGCGTTTACACACCACAGCAAAATGGTGTTGTTGAGCGTAAACATCGTCATATTTTGGAAGTCGCTCGTGCTCTTCGTTTTCATGCTTGTTTGCCTGTCATGTTTTGGGGGGAATGTGTCTTAACTGCCGTTTATCTTATAAATCGCATGCCCACTGCTGTTCTTGACAATAAAACCCCTTATGAGGTATTAATGGGCCGTTTACCCACTTATCAACATCTTCGAGTTTTTGGGTGTCTCTGTTATGGTCATGTCCATGGTTCTAATGACAAGTTTGCTTCGCGTTCGACTCCTGGCATTTTTCTTGGTTATCCCCACTCCCAAAAGGGTTACAAAATTTTTGATTTAGCGAGTCATAAACTTTATGTTAGTCGGGATGTCTCTTTCTATGAAACCTTGTTCCCCTTTGGCTCAGATCCACCCGCTGGTACCCCTTTGCATCCAGCTTCCCCTTCGGTTTCTGGCTGGGATGTCACGGCCCAGCCTTCCCACGTGTCTACGCAGCCTGTGTCTTCAGCCGACCCCCTTCCTTCTTCGGCTGAACCTTCTATCTCGTCGTCTGACCAGCCTGCTTCCCCCGTTCCCTCTACACCGCCAGCCCCTCCAGTTGTTTCGGCTGAGGTCATGCCCGCCTCAGCCGCTCCTTTGCAGCCCACACGCTTGCTCCGGCATCGTCAACTGCCGCGGCATCTTGCAGACTTTGATGTTAATCTGCCATCTTCTCTTGTACCATCCGCTGTGCCACCTGCTCCTACGGCCAATTCCACGGTATATCCTTTATCTCGTTATCTTTCTTATGCGCGGCTGTCTCCTTCATATCATTGTTATGTTGCGGCTATTACTAATGGGGATGAGCCCGTTTCTTTTAGACAGGCGGTTAAGCATGCTCGTTGGCGTGATGCTATGCAGCGTGAAATTTCTGCTCTTGAGGCTAATCAGACTTGGACTGTTGTGCCTTTACCCCCTGATAAGCGCACTATTGATTCTAAATGGGTTTATAAGATCAAGTATAATCCTGATGGTACTATTGAGCGTTACAAGGCTCGTTTAGTTGCTCGTGGTTATACCCAGGTTGAGGGTGTGGATTTTCACGAGACTTTTGCTCCCGTGGCTAAGTTAGTTACTGTTCGGTGTTTACTTGCTATTGCTGTGGCGCGTCGTTGGCATATCCATCAGTTGGATGTCAATAATGCTTTCTTACATGGGGATCTTACTGAGGAAGTTTATATGCGTATTCCCCCTGGTTTTTCCCGTGAGGGGGAGCGCAATGTGTTTAAGCTCCGCAAGTCATTATATGGTTTGCGTCAAGCATCTCGTAATTGGTATGCTAAGTTTACATCCGCTCTTATTGCTATTGGCTATGTGCAGTCTAATGCTGATCCTTCATTGTTTGTGTTGTCCACCGAGTCCTCTTTTGTGGCAGTTTTAATCTATGTTGATGATGTTATAGTGACTGGTGATGATCTTGCGCGTATTACTGCGTTAAAGTCTTATCTCGATCATAAGTTTAAAATCAAGAACTTAGGTCCACTCAAGTATTTTCTTGGTATAGAAGTTGCTCGGTCCTCATCTGGCATGGTTTTAAATCAGCGTAAATATGTTCTTGATATTCTTTTGGAGTGTGGCTTACTTGGTTGTCGCCCGGCGAATACCCCAATGGATCAGAAGATTCGATTTGCTGACTCTGATCCTTTGGTTGATGATCCAGCTTTCTATCGTCGTATTGTTGGGCGTCTTTTATATCTCACTGTTACGCGTCCTGATATTTGCTATGCTGTTAATACTCTGAGTCAGTTTATGCATGCTCCGCGGAAGTGCCATCTTGATGCTGTTTTTCATTTATTGCGTTATCTTAAAAAGGCTCCCGGGCAGGGTCTTTACTTGTCAGCCACGACTCCCCTGCATCTTACCGCATATTGTGATGCGGATTGGGCTGGGTGTCCAATCACTCGTCGTTCCACAACTGGTTATATGGTGTTTCTTGGTTCTGCACTTATTTCTTGGCGTTCTAAAAAGCAGCCTGTTGTTTCTCGTTCGTCTGCTGAGGCAGAGTATCGTGCTATGGCTCATGCCACAAGTGAGATTGTTTGGCTCCGCACTCTTTTGAGTGACCTACGCATATCCCTTACTCAGCCTGTTGTTCTACATTGTGATAATCAAGCGGCTTTACATATTGTTGCTAATCCTGTTTTTCATGAACGTACTAAGCATATTGAGATCGACTGTCATTTTGTTCGTCAACACTATGCCGCTGGTCATGTTTTGCCGACCAAAGTTCCCGCTGCTCAACAGTTGGCTGATGGCTTCACTAAATCATTGGGGCCGAATAATTTTTCACGTTTTCTTGGCAAGTTGGGCATGGTTAACATTCATGCGCCAACTTGAGGGGGAGTATTGGAATATATTTGTAACAATTATTATGGATAATCTTAGTAGTTGTTGTAGATAGAGTTGAGTTGTTGTAAAGGATAGAAGATAGGCTTGGTTATAGTGGTTAGGATATCCCAGATTCTAGGGATTCCAGTTTTGGTGTTTTACTTATACGCAGTCTGTACGTTGTATACACTTGAGAAATATTAAACAAAACGTTTCTTCAGTAGACATTTTCTTTTTGTAAGTAAGATTTTCAATAATACGAATTTACAAAGTTTATGGTCAATCATCTAAAAAAATATGCCCGGGGAAGAAAAAGCCTTCTCATCCGCTATCTTTCACAAGAATATTAAGAAACTGCTTGGAACTATGTTATGAACTTTGGATCATATGTGATGAAGTTTGCTGCACTATTTTGTTTATAGATTTCAAGTGATTTATTTATTGTTGGCAGATGATTCATAATTACTGGCAAAGGCATGATATTAGAGGTGCTCTTACAGCTATCTAGAGGATGACAGATCACGGGGTAAGATGACATATTTCATATCATTGCTGGGAAAGGAAGTAATTCTAGCTAATTTGTTTTTGGTCTAACCAACGATGCAATGCAGGAGATTGCTGATATAATCAGTCTTCTGATAGAAATAACTGATCTTGTAACTCTGAATATTTGTACTTTGACGAGACCGGATTTGCTCGTCGGGTGGATCGGAGACGATCCGGGTAAAGTGCCGTTAATCTTCCGTTTAACTCCGTCATTGGAACCTGAGAGGGAAGAGAAGCGTTAGAGGTCCCAGGGCACTGCCTCGGAAAAACCCTCCGACGCTTAAGTCAGTTGCGGGCATTTTAGCGTAGAGCTTAAGCGAAAGTAAAGGCTGTATAAAACCTGTTTGGGGTCGGCCAAGGTGTAGGCCGAGCCGAGATGAAGTCTGCTGATGACTCACCAGAGACTTGGACTTCTTACTGTTGAGGAAGCTCTTTTATAGTTGGCGAAGCTGGGAGCTAAATGTTCCCAAATGGATGAGATGACGACGTCTGGCTGGCTTGTATGATAGCCATGTGGCAGCTGGGGGTTGCTGTGCTGGCAACTATCCGCTGCATGGTTAACAGCTGGAGATATAAGGCTGCATGAAGGCCACGTAAGGAGTATTGTGGCTGAGCTATGGTCTGGCTGAGATCGATAGTCGAAGACCCATGGCCGAGATCTCCTGAGGCTGGGCTGACCCATGTTGGCCGAGATGGCAGTTTGGCCGAGATCAATGTGGCTGAGGTGCCAAAGATAATGTTTGAAGTTGAACTTATACGGAAATGCCGAAGTGGCCGAGGTGACCAATTTGCTGATTTGGCCAATTTGATAAATTTGCTGTGCACCTTTGATTTGGTGCAATTGAATGTGAAGCCTCCCCTCTGGCCAGGTTCATTTTGGCCGAAATCCATAAGATGGCCGAGATGCCATTTTGCTGTGGCCGAAATGCCCACAAAAGTGGCCGAGAATAATTGTTAGACCAGGAACAATTTTATAGAAATGTTTTAAGGCCCGGTGTTTGGAATACTTTGGTTGAGATGCTGAGGCCGAGCTGAGGCCTGGCCTCAGCCCCCACTGCGGCTGGGCTGAGGCTTGGCCGAGACCAACTGTGGCCGATTTCGGCCCCTGGCCAGGAATGATGGGAGCCGAGGTTGACCAGTCAACTGCCTGAGTCGAGGTTACGTTGACTGTCACTGACTAACTCGAGTCTTGTCTTTATCCAAGCAGGTGGATTTGGGTCTCATCAGTATGCCCCCAGATTAGTCTGGCCGAGCCGAACAGGAAGGGCAGACTAATCTATTCAATATTGTATTATGTGGTTGCTAAGATCATAGCTCGGAGAAATATCCAGAACAGAAAATAAATGACTGGGATGCACTGTGGCCGTCTGCGGCCTGGCTGAAGATCACTGGCCGAGATTCAATCATGAAAATCAATTATTGGGGCCGAAATGCCTTCTATGGCTGAGAACCCCCCTTTTTTGGCCAGAAACAATTTTAATGTGCAGGCCCTTATTTTGAGTATTTGTGCACTTTGAACTTGGCCCTGCGAAATTTGCGAGGGAGCCTTTCTTTTGGCCGAGATACTTTGGCCGGGCTGAAGTCTGGCCGAGACTTACTCTGACCGAGGTTTGAATTCGGCTTTGTACTTGACAATTTTTGCGCCTGCAAACAGTTTTTAATAGAAATAAACTGTAATCTTTAAAATGTAGAATAAACCTGTTATTCCACCGAGCTGAATCAAAATTGATAAAGCATGGATCCTGCATTGCTTTAGCCGAGCTTTGAAGTTTTGTACTTCGGTGCAGTTCTGCCTAGCCCTGCTAGGTCTAAAGAGGTGCATGTACACTGCGACATTTTACCTCTGCCCCCCGCATCGGAGGATTTATGAAAGCCTGCTCATATAAGTTTACCATCTGGCGGGTTTTTTCCTCGGACCTGCCGAGGTCTTGATTTACCCTATGGCGGGCATTTGCCTCAGACCTGCCGAGGTCTTGATTTACCCTTTAGCGGGCATCTGCCTCGAACCTGCGAGGTCTTTATGTACCCTTTAGCGGGCATCTGCCTCGAACCTGCGAGGTCTTGATCTACCCTTTAGCGGGCTTGTGCCTCGGACCTGCCGAGGTCTTGATCTACCCTTTAGCGGGCATTTGCCTCGGACCTGTCGAGGTCTTGATCTACCCTTTAGCGGGCATTTGCCTCGGACCTGCCGAGGTCTTGTAGGGAAACCTGTCCCATGAAGTCTGGATGAGATCGATCTTCGGATAATATGAGGCCTAACTGAGCTGAGCCAGAGATTTGATCAGAGATGGACCTCTTGATAATATAAGGCCGAGATCACTATGGCGGGGCCAAGGGCTGGCCGAGATCCCATGGCCGAGAATCCCCTTGATCGAAAATCATTTTAGCCGAGAACTAAGGTGCCAACTTAAATGCCTTGGAGATAAGCTGTTTGGCCAAGAACTGAGTGCCGAATTGCACTCTATGGCCGCAAACTAGGATAGTCAATTTGGCAGCACATCCGTATTTTGACAAATATGATGTCAATGTTGAAGGCCCTGTATTGAACAAGCTATTGGCCAGGAACTTCTCATCTGTGGCCGAGACTAGGGAGGCTAGGCTGTGATGTCTGGCCGAGAAGTCAAACAGAAGGCTTACAATGGCGTCGCCCAGCCGGAGCGGCACCAGCGGGAAGAACAATCTCATCCGCAAGTAGAGTAGCTCTCAACTGAAATTCGAGGTGGCGTCGTCGGCTACGGCGCTGCCCTAAGCCGAGGTTCAAGTGCCAGCTCAGGTTTATCGGCTTCAACATGTCCCCAGATATGATCGCCGAGGTCTTATATTGAGCAACTTGATGGTACCATAGTAGCCGAATACCATGTCAGCCGAGTATCAGTGGCCGAGAATCCGGCCTTTGAGTATTTGGAAAATCAACTAGCTGCACAATTTGTAAGCTTCATCTTCAAGAAAGGGGCCTCCATGCAGAGATGGAAGTTGCACTTGCATTTGTAACTGGAGGACTTTCTGCCACAGGTGAAGATGTGACAGGAATCTGCTCATCCAAAGTCTTATCATTTGGTTCCGTGTGATTTTGAGAGCTGGATTCAGGAGTAGCTGGCGCCTCCCCTTCTGATGGTTTCAAATTTGAGTCTGTAGGAAGAACACCACCATCTGATTGCCGAGAATCATCTGACGATGGTGCTGCTATACCCAGAGCACCTGAATCAGACTGAGATGAAGCACTAACATCAAATGGCTGAGCAGCAGGTTGGTGGGGGCCGGGCTGAGATCTGGCCAAGCTCAACTATGAGAGGCCATTTAATTTGATGAACTTGCAATTGCTTTATCAATATTTGAGAATCATTTTGCTGGTTGCGTTGATTGTTTCCAACTTGCAGGAGTGGTTTTGGTGGCCGAGAATTAACGTGGTCGGCAGTGGCTCATATCCTCGCGGCCAAAACTCCAGTCTCGTGTGGAGAGAAAAAACGAATGAAACAGAGGTTCTACCCTTCCTCTAGCGCCAATTGACGGGACCAGATTTGCTCGTCGGGTGGATCGGAGACGATCCGGGTAAAGTGCCGTTAATCTTCCGTTTAACTCCGTCATTGGAACCTGAGAGGGACGAGAAACGTTAGAGGTCACAGGGCACTGCCCCGGGAAAACCCTCCGACGCTTAAGTCAGTTGCGGGCATTTTAGCGTAGAGCTTAAGCGAAAGTAAAGGCTGTATAAAACCTGTTTGGGGTCAGCCAAGGTGTAGGTCGAGCTGAGATGAAGTCTGCTGATGACTCACCAGAGACTTGGGCTTCTTACTGTTGAGGAAGCTCTCTTATAGTTAGCGAAGCTGGGAGCTAAGTGTTCCCAAATGGATGAGATGACGACGCCTGGCTGGCTTGTATGATAGCCATGTGGCAGCTGGGGGTTGCTGTGCTGGCCACTATCCGCTGCATGGTTAACAGCTGGAGACATAAGGCTGCATGAAGGCCACGTAAGGAGTATTGTGGCTGAGCTATGGTCTGACTGAGATCGATAGTCGAAGACCCATGGCCGAGATCTCCTGAGGCTGGGCTGACCCATGTTGGCCGAGATGGCAGTTTGGCCGAGATCAATGTGGCTGAGGTGCCAAAGATAATGTTTGAAGTTGAACTTATACGGAAATGCCGAAGTGGCCGAGGTGACCAATTTGCTGAGGTGGCCAATTTGATAAATTTGCTGTGCACCTTTGATTTGGTGCAATTGAATGTGAAGCCTCCCCTCACCAAGTAGTTGTTTGATGTGGTGCCGTTAGAACTCCGTCAATTGTCCTTAGTGAGCGAGTTGCTGACCTGCACAAAGAGAAAGGGTCAGGGGACCCAGGATCTATGGCTCCGGGTAATACCCTCCGACGCTCAAGTCAGTTTGGGCCATTTTTATGGAGAGGTTTATATATGGTGAAGGTTAAGTAAATTGAGGTATTTCTGTAAAACCTGCGTTTTCACTGTGGAGAAGATGAGTTACTCGCGTGTAGTTTTTCAGAGTTTGTTGTTACTTGTCTTCTCTCTCCTGTTGCTCGGCCTTTTTATATGGCGGCTTGGGCCAATGCATGGACAGAGCTCAGATATCGTGACAGGCAAGGAGGTCAGTCGGATGACTCTTGCTCTTGCATGCTCGCCACGTGGCTTGGTGCTGAGCTGAATAAGCTAGCTTGGGACACCTGGCTGGGAGTTTCCCATGGTAGAATTACCTGGGGTAAACTCCTAGAACCGAGATGAAGTCTTCTAGAAGCACTCAGAAGTGCCCGAGATGGCTGATGATGTGGGGTCAGCATGCCGAGATGAAAGTGGCTGAGGTGCCAAAGATAATGTTTGAAGTTGAACTTATACGGAAATGCCGAAGTGGCCGAGGTGACCAATTTGCTGAGGTGGCCAATTTGATAAATTTGCTGTGCACCTTTGATTTGGTGCAATTGAATGTGAAGCCTCCCCTCTGGCCAGGTTCATTTTGGCCGAAATCCATAAGATGGCCGAGATGCCATTTTGCTGTGGCCGAAATGCCCACAAAAGTGGCCGAGAATAATTGTTAGACCAGGAACAATTTTATAGAAATGCTTTAAGGCCCGGTGTTTGGAATACTTTGGCTGAGATGCTGAGGCCGAGCTGAGGCCTGGCCTCAGCCCCCACTGCGGCTGGGCTGAGGCCTGGCCGAGACCAACTGTGGCCGATTTCGGCCCCTGACCAGGAATGATGGGAGCCGAGGTTGACCAGTCAACTGCCTGAGTCGAGGTTACGTTGACTGTCACTGACTAACTCGAGTCTTGTCTTTATCCAAGCAGGTGGATTTGAGTCTCATCATACTTGTCTGCTGCCTCTTCTTAATGGGCTACTTGGATGTGAGACAGATAGGTAAAAGAATTTTATGCGTTGAAATTTTTCCTTTTCTCTCTCTTGTTTGGATTATCTAGTTGGAGGACATATCTAAGAGAAAGTGCATTGGTATCTTTGAGGTAGCTGATATACTGCGCTACCGCCCGCAGCCACCAGCCATCCCTCCTCTATCTCTCTTTTTGTCAAGTTCGTGGGTATACCCGATACACGACACGAAACCTGACATGTACGGATTTGGATATCCACATCCATACACGCGAAGCAGGCGGGTAAGGTATGGGTATGGCACTTTGATACGATCAAAGTCTCAACCTTTACAAGCCTGAAAATAAGACTGCACTAGTCTCAGAACTTTGGACGTTTGGTTGACTTATACTTGTCCAAAAGAGTTGAAAATTTTGTCAAATTAACCTTAAGACATGTGGCTATGATTCTGGAAAGTTTCATAATTTTTGAAATACGTTCGCTATTTTTACGAACGCGATCAAAAACAATAAACAGTGCTGAAACTAAAAGTAAGTGCTGAAAGTAAATGACACCAAGAATTTTATACTGGTTCGGTTATTAACAACCTACTCCAATCTTCGAGGACACCTTCCTCGGTTCACACTAATCACACAACACAAAAACACCTTACTACAGGGTTGATGGAGTTACACACAAACTCCAACCCTTTACAAACCTTGTATGTTGAATACAATGCACACGAACACCACCACCTTGCAAGTCCAAGATTGATCACACCTTGATCAATCTTTTACAACAATGAAAAGAATATGTGGTGGTCTAAGAGAAGCCTATTCAAATATATGAATGTAAGTACAATAGGCTTTTTGGAAGAAGAAAGAAAGAGAGTGTAGAAGAAGAGTGCTAGACGTTTTTGATGCTTCAAGATTGCAATGCTTGTTCTTGTTTTGTTTTGCTCTCTTGCTTCCTTTTTAATCACATTGGCCGTCCCCCCTTTAGTGACTTCTCCTCTTGAAAATTATCTTCTAAGTCCTTGGAAGAATATGTGGCATCATTGTGACATATCTTTGCTTACTTGTCATCTCCTCATTGGATGATCATTAAGCTCTTGCTTACTTGGCACTCATTGATTGGTTGGATGTTGTCATCACTTGATGACTAGGAAAATATGAGAATACCACTTAAAACATGTGCCAAAATCATCATAAAATAGTTACCATAACTTCCAAGATCATCACATAAATTAAGCAAGACAATATTTCTCCAAAAAGGGTTAAAAAATCGGCCATTAAGATGACTTTACATGCTGAAATTTCAGCATGTGACACATGGGTATTCTTTTCAAAATGTTGCCAAGTTTGCTTTGATTTATCTCTTGAAAATGAATCACCATTTAGTAGAAGATATTTTCATCTTTTATGGGATAAAAATTAGACACTAACAAGGCCTCAAAATTGGCCTAGATGCATTACACACATGCTGAAATTTTCAGCATGTGTGATATTCAAGAATATCACTTTCTTTAATCCATAAAATATTTAAAACACTTCCAAATTGTCTTCTAATTAATCCACCTTAATCAAGGCACAAAATATGAGCTATAATGATGTAGAATTCGGCCAGCCTATTAGCACATGCTGAGATGTTCAGCATGTGTTACAAATGTGACATAAGTTTGAAATGTTACCTTGTGTAGCTCCTTCCTTTATGTCATCAACATTGTATGCTTCATTCTTGACCAACCAATATGCCAACAAGACTCCACATAGGCTCCAACTCAGCTGATTTAGGCGTGTCATGAAGATAAGACATGTGCTGTATTTTATTTTTGCAAACTTTGTAAAATAGTGCTCATTTGATAATACACACATGGTATATTCCAATCATCCCTTAATAGAATTTTCTAGAACACTTTGAGATGTATGACATATGTAAAAAGTGTCTAGATACATGTTGTATGATGTGCCAAAAAACGTTCCATGTGTTGTGTACGTAGAAAACCGAATTTTCGATGTTTATCGATTACCCGATTTTTCTCTAATTAAATTCCAATTTTTTTCACATGTTATATATATTATGTTACACATAATATACATAAATTAAACTTTAATATTCAGCTCATAAGGCTGATTAAAGTGGCGTCTAGACATGTGACAAAATTGAAATTGGAATCTCCACAATTTGGCCTTAATGTGGGGTGATTTGTGTGTACCAACGTGGAATGATTTTATGGCTGCATATACCATGTAAGACACGAAATTTATGGCTAATTTTGAAGTGTAGGGGCTGGCCATCCAATTATGGCAAGTACGTGACACGTTGGCAAAGTTTCGGTATTCGTCCGATACGACAATTTTCGGTTTAGAACCTTTTAATTTGTCGTATTTAATTTGTCATCAGCATGACTTATATCATATGATATAAGACCTGAATATACTCATAAATATGAGTTAAGATAGTGGTGTGACGTTAACGCACGTACGTAAAATGTATAACGTGTCGGTAGTACGCTGGAATAAATGTGTATGTGCCTTTTTCAAAAAATCTGAAAATATATACATATATATAAAAATGGCGTGTATTTAGTGTGGGGAGGAGAGTGGAAGACTTTCATTTCTTCACCTTGTTGCCTTTGTGCCTTGTCCAAATATTGCTTCCTTTCATGAACTACTTAGTTTAATTAACTAAGTACTTCACTTAATGAACTAGTTTAGTTCATTAATGGTGGCACCTGAAAATAGTTCAAACACAACAAATGTTTGCCATTTGATGTAAGTTTTAAAGCTTCATGGCTCGTTAGTATGGCAACATTATATATAAACTATATAAGGCAAGTTTTATGCAACAACGTGTCATTTCACAAAATATGTCTTGCATTTCTTTGTAACACGTTATTTAAATCATGCATTTTGAAATCACTCAAACCCTTTTTCTCACCAATCTCCCCCTTTTGATGATTTTCAAAATAACCTACATTCATGATTTAAATCTTATCACTCCCCCTTCAATCGTGCATAAATTCAACTTTTGAACTTCAAATTTCAAATCCGCTCCCCCTTGATTTATGCAATTAATATTTCTCTCTCCCCCTTAAATCATGCATTCTCTCCCCCTTTATTTTGGAAAGACAATCAAAAGCGCATGTAAAGATGAAAAAAATCATGCATTTTAAGTAATCTCAAAGGTGCGTTCTTAAGGGTTATTCATTCAACTCTTTGAGAATGTCCCTTTTGGTACCCAAATTTGGGTGACCTTTCTAGGTCTTCCAAAAGGTGAGAAAGGCGATGAAAGCACAACATAATATACGTTAGGTGAAAATGCGTTTGGCCTTTGGCTAAGAACTCCTTTATACGCATTATATGTAGGACATTTTTGATGTGTCCTTGTGTTAGTGTGCGTAGTGTGTGATCTAGATGGATGAAATGAATGTCACGTATGCATCACTTGTTTCTTCTTATATCTATATGGCACATAATTATATTTTGCATGATGTGAAGAAGAAGCACGATGAGATGTCATAGGGAAAGGTCTAGGCGTCTTCACATATGTCTTTGATTCATTTATTTTCTTCGATGGAATGAATTTGGTTGGTTTGTTTAGTGACTCATTTTTCTCAACGTATCCTAGTCCGGTTTTGTCACTATCATGCTTTTGTGAAGAAATAATACGATCAAGCATGTTAGATCCCGTATCAAACTGTTTCATCATTTTCTCTAAGTCTGTATTCCTTGATTTCAAACTTGAAATCTCGGATTTCATTTCATTATTGTGCGTAGTCAATGATGAGACCTCTGATTTTAATGCATTAATGATGCGTGACGACTCTTCTTTTGAATCGTTTAATTGAGAAACAAGGTTTGTGTTAGAAGATTCTAATAACTTCTTGTCTTCAATTAATCGTTTCTTTTATTTTGCAAGAGTCTTTGAAAACTTATGCAATTCTAAATATTGACTAAATAAATCATCATAAGAATATTCAGAATCAGAATCAGAGTCGGAAGATACCTCATTTGATGCTTTAGATGTAAAGCATACTTGTGCCTTTTGTTCTTTCTTATCAGTCTCAGAGTTGGATGTGTCACTCCAAGTGGAGGCTTTGAAGGCTCTTCTCCTTTGCTTAGGTTCTGAGACGAGTCTAGTTTTTGCCCGATCCTTGTCAAGGTATTTGTTTGTTTGTTTGTCGTTGTTTGTACAATCATATGACAAGTGTCCAGGTTGTCCACATTCATAACACTTTATTTCCTTATTTTTATTTTTATGATCCTTAGATGAAGTAGAGTTATGTGTAATCGATCTTCTCAAGATTTTTCTTAATCTTTTAGCCATCGTGATTAAATCCTCATCATCGGAATCTATGTCACTATCATATATAACGTATTCATTTGATTTAAATGCTATAGCCTTATCATTATTGTAAATAGACTCATGATGTCTTAAAGTGAGTTTGTTTTCATATACCTTAAGTGATCCAATTAGTTCTTCCATCTTAATCGATTTAGTTTGTTTGCTTTCTTCTATAGCCGTTACTTTAGAGTCCCACTCGGATGGAAGGCTTCGCAAGACCTTTTTCTGCATAGTAAAGGCTTTGCCAAGAGACTCAAGAGAATTGTAGATGTTAATCAAGCGAAGATCCATATCAACGATAGATTCATTAGGCAATAATTTAAATGACTCGAGTGTGGACATAAGCATGTTGATCTTGGACTCTTTTACTTGACTAGTGCCTTCGTGTTTCATTTCAAGAATTTTCCACATCTCTTGAGCACTAGAACAATTAGACACGTAACTGGACTCACTTTTACTTAGTCCATTTAGAAGTAATTGCATAGCCTTAGCGTTCATGCTCAGTCTGTTTTTATCATCACTAGTATACTCTTGTCTAGGCTTAGCGACTTCTAGTGTGACTCCATCTACAGTGGATAATTTTGATGGAACAAATGGACCATCTTCTATAATTAACCAAAGATCAATATCAATTGCCATAAAGAAAAGTTTCATTCTTAACTTCCATTGAATGAAAGACTCACCGTCAAAGAGAGAAGGCCTTATGGTTGACATTCCTTCTTGCACGGTGTTGTAGCTAGTGGATGCCATCTCACGTAGATCGTTGGATCCTTTTGTTGTGAGTGTTCCTGCGCTCTGATACCAATTGTAGGATCTGCAAGGCACCACTAGAAGGGGGGGTTGAATAGTGGGTGCTGAAAATGTGGTTTTTAAAATCATTTTAAACCAAAAACAAAACTTCTGAAAACAGTTTCTGTTTTCAGGACCTGTTTTAAAACGTTTTGAAAACTAGGTTGCAGGTCTTCAAAAATTCTGAAATTTGTAGAGAACTTAGAATCAGATGTTATGAGTGTCTCCTAAAAATTTCAGATTTAAATTCAACCTCTAACCCATTGAAAATTCATTGGTAGTCAGATTGCACAAATCTGCAAGAAACGGTAGACTGATTTCAAAAATTAATTCCTATTTGTACGTAACTCCAAATTCTCTGAAAATTTAAAGACTAACCCCTTATAAGTTTTATTTAAATGATTTGAAACAGTTATGAAAAATTCTTTTGGGAAGTTAGTCAAATACGATCAAAGTCTCAACCTTTGCAAGCTTGAAAATCAGACTGCACTAGTTTCAGAACTTTGGACGTTTGGTTGACTTATACTTGTCCAAAAGGGTTAAAACTTGTGCCAAATTAACCTTAAGACGTGTGATTATGATTACGGAAAGTTTCATAATTTTTGAAATACGTTTGCTATTTTTACGAACGTGATAAAAAACAATAAACAGTGTTGAAACTGAAAGTAAGTGTTGAAAGTAAATGACACCAAGAATTTTATACTGGTTCGGCTATCAAAAACCTACTCCAGTCTTCGAGGACACCTTCCTCGGTTCACACTAATCACACAACACAAAAATCCCTTACCATAGGGTTGATGGAGTTACACACCAACTCCAACCCTTTACAAGCCTTGTATGTTGAATACAATGCACACGAACACCACCACCTTGAAAGTCCAAGATTGATCACACCTTGATCAATCTTTCACAACAATTAAAAGAATATATGGTGGTCTAAGAGAATCCTATTCAAATATATGAATGTAAGTATAATAGGCTTTTAGGAAGAAGAAAGAAAGAGAGTGTAGAAGAAGAGTGCTAGACGTTTTTGATGCTTCAAGATTGCAATGCTTGTTCTTGTTTTGTTATGATCTCTTGCTTCCTTTTTAATCACATTGGCCATTCCCCCTTTAGTGTCTCTCCTCTTGAAAATTATCTTCTAAATCCTTGGAAGAATATGTGGCATCATTGTGACATGTCTTTGCTTACTTGGCATCTCCTCATTGGATGATCATTAAGCTCTTGCTTACTTGGCACTCATTGATTGGTTGGATGTTGTCATCACTTGATGACTAGGAAAATCTGAGAATACCACTTAAAACATGTGCCAAAATCATCATAAAATAGTTACCATAACTTCCAAGATCATCACATAAATTAAGCAAGACAATATTTCTCCAAAAAGGGTTTAAAATCAGCCATAAAGATGACTATACATGCTGAAATTTCAGCATGTGACACATGGGTATTCTTTGCAAAATGTTACCAAGTTTGCTTTCATTTATCTCTTGAAATGAATCACCATTTAGTAGAAGATATTTTCATCTTTTATGGGATAAAAATTAGACACTAACAAGGCCTCAAAATCGGCCTAGATGCATTACACACATGCTGCAATTTTCAGCATGTGTGATATTCAAGAATATCACTTTCTTTAATCTATAAAATATTTAAAACACTTCCAAATTGTCTTCTAATTAATACACCTTAATCAAGACACAAAATATGAGCTATAATGATGTAGAATTCGGCCAGCCTATTAGCACATGCTGAAATTTTCAGCATGTGTTACAAATGTGACATAAGTTTGAAATGTTACCTTGTGTAGCTCCTTCCTTTATGTCATCAACATTGTATGCTTCGTTCTTGACCAATCAATATGCCAACAAGGCTCCACATAGGCTCCAACTCAGCTGATTTATGCGTGTCATGAAGATAAGACATGTGCTGAATTTTATTTTTGCAAACTTTGTAAAATAATGCACATTTAATAATACACACATGGTATATTCCAATCAGCCCTGAATTGAATTTTCTAGAATACTTTGAGATGTATGACATATATAAAAAGTTTCTAGATACATGTTGTATGATGTGCCAAAAAACGTTCCATGTGTTGTGTACATAGAAAACCGAATTTTCGATGTTTATCGATTACCCGATTTTTCTCTAATTAAATTCCAATTTTTTTCACATGTTATATATATTATGTTACACATAATATACATAAATTAAACTTTAATATTCAGCTCATAAGGCTGATTAAAGTGGCGCCTAGACATGTGAAAAAATTTAAATTGGAATCTCTACAATTTGGCCTTAATGTGGGGTGATTTGTGTGTACCAACGTGGAATGATTTTATGGCTGCACATACCATGTAAGCCACAAAATTTATGGCTAATTTTTAAGTGTAGGGGCTGGCCATCTAATTATGGCAAGTACGTGACACGTTGGCGAAATTTCGGTATTCGCCCGATACTACAATTTTCGGTTTAGAACCTTTTAACGTGTCGTATTTAATTTGTCATCACCATGACTTATATCATATGATATAAGACCTGAATATACTCATAAATATGAGTTAAGTATAGTGGTGTGACGTTAACGTATGTACGTAAAATATATAACGTGTCGGTAATACGTTGGAATAAATGTGTATGAGCCTTTTTCAAAAAATCTGAATATATATATATATAAATGGCGTGTATTTAGTGTGGGGAGGAGAGTGGAAGACTTTCCTTTCTTCACCTTGTTGCCTTTGTGCCTTGTCCAAATATTGCTTCCTTTAATGAACTACTTAGTTTAATTAACTAAGTACTTCACTTAATGAACTAGTTTAGTTCATTAATGGTGGCACCTGAAAATAGTTCAAACATAACAAATGTTTGCCATTTAATGTAAGCTTTAAAGCTTCATTGCTCGTTAGTATGGCAACATTATATATGAACTATATAAGGCAAGTTTTATGCAACAACGTGTCATTTCACAAAATATGTCATGCATTTCTTTGTAACACGTTATTTAAATCATGCATTTCGAAATCACTCAAACCCTTTTTCTCAACACGATACACGACCTGTTTGACACCTCTAGAAGGAAGCTGCCATTTATCACTGTGAGCTTTCAAAGTTTCAGGACCGGAGAAAAACCCTTCGCAATTAAAGTTTCATCATTTGTAGCATATTTCCAACCCGACAAAGAGGACGCCCAAGTGTAGCATGATATACGAGCCAAACTGTATATATTTTTGACAGATAAATCTGCCTTACCAAAAATAGCACTAGTGTATACCTTCCATATGGAGTAGCAGATCAAAGATGGTGCAATGATCCGACAATGTTCCAAGAAGGCGTATCAAAGTATGTGCGTATGTGCGTAAAGCTATCAAACTTGGAATTCATCCATCTAGTATCAGTGCGAATCGAGTCCATACCTCCTTTATGTATGTGCACTGGAGAAATATGTGATTTAGATATGCTTCTTCTTGTTTACAAAACGGAAAAATGGAGGGTAAATCTGTACAAAACTTTTTAGATTATCCGCAATAGGAATAGCTCGATGAAATAATTTCCACATGAACATGCTTGCTGACTTAGGAAGAGACCTCCACCAAATAAATTTATGAGATAAAAGTGTTGACCGAGGAGTTCGAATATCCTCATATGCTTGACGTAGTGACAATAAACCATTGGAGGATGATATTCATGTTAACTGATGATCACTGACAGTGGTATGCTCTATACAAAATCCATGAATCGTGTAAGTTCGCTTCCATCCAGGAGAGTCATAGATTATAAGAGAGAAATCACCACGCATGGCATACCTACTGCACATATACTTAGCCCAGAGAGATTGTTTCATTTTAAAGTTCCACCAAAGCTTGCAATCGTAGGCTTGTTGCACATCCAAGATATTTCTTATGTCCAATCCTCCCTCCGCCTCGGGGCTGCAGATTTTTGGCCAAGAAACCCAGTGATGTCGGTGCCCCAGAAAAAAGATGCCATTTTACGATTCATCTCAACAATTACACTCCTTAGTAGCTTTGCTGCTGCCATGACATGCAGAGGTAAACTAGAGAAGACATATCTTAATAAAACCAAGCGACCTCTTAAGGATAGTAATTGGCGAGTCCACCCCGCCAGCTTTAAATCAACATGACGTATCAAAGTCACACAATATCGTGCTCTGTTTGTCCCTCGATATAAGTATGACCCAGGTATTCTATAGGGAGAGAAGAAGCCCTCATACCCAGAATCTAACCTATGTTCGAGGTCCTTTTGGCAGTAACATAAGAGCTCACCACAAATTGACTTTTACTATAATTGACCAGTTGTCCACAAGCTCTCTGATAATCCTGTGGAAACTTTTGAAATGCTCGCAAATTATGTGAAGTACCTTTGAGGAAAATAAGTAGATCATCAGCATATGCCAAATGAGAGACTCCCTGTACTTGGCCCGTGTCAAAGCCCGTGATAACACCCTGATGAGTGATATGCCGAAGGCCTCTACTGAACCTTTCAGAGCATAATATAAATAGAAGATGAGATAGAAGATCACCCTGTTTCACTCCACCGAGTTGGTGAAAAAATCGCAAAAGATTTTCCATTAACTAAAATGGATAGATTGGAGTAGTGCGTCGCGTTGAGAAGTACTCGAATACATCTTTCAGCAAATCCAAACTATAAGACATGTATAGCACCACTAGAAGGAGGAGGTGTGGAATAGTGGGTGCGGAAAAATTGGTTTTTTAAAAACTTTTGGACCAAACTACCCACTTCTGAAAACAGATTTTGTTTTCATACCCGGTTTTTAATTAACTAAATGATTAAGTTGTAGACATCAAAAAATCGTGAAATTTGGTGACAAAGTACTTTCAGATGTTATGTACTGTCATAAAAATTTCAATTTAAAATTCAAAGTATAAGACCTTGAAAAAATGTTTTTGCACAGATTATGTCAATCTGTCAGAAACTATGATCCGAAATGAAAAATTTATTCCTTTTAATTGGTAGTTCCAAATGATCTGAAAATTTTATGATACAACCCTTAGGATATGAAATTTAAAGGATTGAAACAATTTTTCAAAATTTCTTTAGTAAGTACGTCAAATACGTTGATGTTCTCAACCTTTGCAAGTTTGAAATTCAGATTGCACTAGTCTTAGAACTATTAACGTTTGATTGACTTATACCTATCCAAATAAGGTGAAACTTATGCCAAATAAAAACCAAGACGTGTGGCTATGTTTATGCAAAATTTTATGATTTTTGAATTTTTTTTACTATTTTTACCATTGCAATGAAATCAATGCAGAAAACTGAAAACTAAAAGTAAAGTGCTGAAAAGTAAGAACACCAAGAATTTTATACTGGTGTGGTTAAAACAACCTACTCCAGTCTTCGATGATACCTTTTTCGGTCATTCCTAAACACTAACTCTACCCTTTCACAATCAAAATAATCAAGCAAATCAATCATGAACACCACCACCGATCGAATGAAGGTTTGATCACAGCTTGGTCAAAATGTTACAAATAATGAATGTGTATGGGTGGTATATTCAAAGCCTATACAATATGTTGAATATATGAATAATATGATTGAGACTAGGAAGAAGAAGAAGAAGAAAGAAAGGAAGAAGAAGAGAGTAATGAGAAGTGTAGCTTAGCCTTGTCTTGCACTATCTTCTCCTTTTTATCGCACCTTGGCTGCCCCACTTTAGGGCTCTCTTCCTTCTTGAGAATTGTCTTTAATATTCTTGGAAGATTGCATTATGTAAAAGATGGTACAATCTTGCTAACTTGGTGAAATATGATTGGAAGGATGACTTGGCCTTGCTTAGTTGTAACTTGTTGATTGGTCCACCTTGGCACCCTTGTAGTGAGCTGTAAATTCTAAAAAAAACTGAAAACATGTGCTCAAGTTGTAGTCAAAACATTACCATACAATCACACATTAATCCCCCTTCAATTTCGGAAGACAAATTGAAGGTAATAAAGAGGAAAAAATTGCCCACTATGTAGACATGTGCTGAAATTTTCCGCATGTGTCTCTTTTGAATTCTTCAATGTCACCAGTCTTCTGTGGCATATCCTCTACCAATTAAAGTGCCAAATAAGCTCCACCTTTGATCCAACATGGATGTAGTAGGCGTGTGCCAGCACATGTGCTGAAATTTTATTTTGGCAAGCTTTGTTAAATAATGCACAACATTTATACATATACGGTAAATAATAATCATACCTATTTTGAATTTTTTAGAACAATTTAACATGTCTTGAATGTGTAAAAAGTGTCTAGATACATGTTACACCTATGCCAAAAATGTCCCATGTGTATATGTTCGTAGAAAACCGAATTTTCGACTTTCTTCGATTACGCGATTTTTCTCCAGTTAATTTCAAACTACTTGCTCATGTAATATATATATTATGTCGCACATAATATACATAGAATAAAATGTATATTCAGCTCATGTGGCTGATGTAAAAATGCCCATGTGTCCAAAATAAATTGCAATTTGAATTCCCACAAATTTAGCCTAAATTGTGGGTGATTTGTGTGTGCCAACATGATATGACTTAGTGGTTATTTGTAACATGTGGGCCACGAAAGTTTTAGCCATTTTTGAAGTATATGGGCTGGCCATCTTTATATGGCAAGTACGTGACATGTCGGTGAAGTTTCGGTAGTCAACCGATACGACAATTTTCAGTTTATGACCTTGTAACATCTCGTTATAATTTTGACGTCACTATGACTTATATCATATATGATATAAGTCCAGAATAAACTCATAAATATGAGTTGTATATAGTGGTGTGACGTCGACGTACGTTTATAATATATGTGACGTGTCGGTGGTACGTCAGAATATATGTGTATTGTGCCTTTTTTAAAACAATATGAATATATATATATATTAAATATATGTTAGGCGTGTGAGATGAGATAGAAGAGGACTTTCCATTTTCAAATTTGTTGCCATATAGCTTCCACCAAATATGTCTCCATTTAATGAACTAGTTAGTTCATTAACTTAAGCATTCCACTTAATGAACTAGTTTAGTTCATTAATTGTGGCACCTGAAAATAGTACAAAGACAACAAATGTTTGCCATATGATGTAAGATTAAACGCTTCATGGCTTGTTAATACAGCAACAATATATATATATATGCATATAAAGCATGTTTATCACATAAGTGTGTCAAGTAATAATTCATTCATGCATTTCTTAAGTACGTAGCATTTAAATCATGCATTTGTAAATAACTCAAACCCTTTTTCTCAACACAAACTTACTTAATATAGAAGACAGGTATTGCCAATTCACTCTATCAAATGCTTTTGCAATATCCAATTTGACTAACACATTTGCTCCACAAACATGTTTGTCCTGCAACTGCACCATTTCATTGGTTGTTAGAACATGTTCACTAATGTCATGTCTTTTGAGAAACCCAATTTGTTCCGGAGAAATTAGAGTAGGTAGTAAAGTTGATAATCATTATTATGCCCTGTTCCAGTAATTCCCATTATTGTCACTTTTCCTTACTAAAGTGTCCCAACTTGAGTTATTTTTCATAAATGTCTTTCTAATCATCAAATACACCTTTAGCATGAGATTTTGCAGGTACTAATACATTGCAAAGGTCATCTACACATCACTTCAAAAACAGTTTTGAAGGTTCCACAAATCACTCCTTGGTCTTGCACTTTTTGTTCCTACTAGAATCTATTCATGGTATATTTGGTGTGTACGTACCATACCCCCAAAACAGCCCATTTCATACGCATGCAAGGACTTAAATCATATTTCAATAATGAACATATTAAACTTAAGTCATAAAGCATGCATCTTGAACACATCCTTTACCCCACAAATTACAATCTACCACAAGGACCACGTTTATCCCCCATTTTCATCCAACCGCCCCCCTTACATGTCAAAGAATAAAACTTTGCCACATTCACCTTAGCTAAACATTATATTCATACTTAAAAAGAGCAAAGAATCCACCTTTGAAGAGAATCTCATACATGCAAGCCACTTTCTCTAAGAAAACCGAAAGTTTCATACTTCAACTTACCATTTCACATCTAAGATTAAAACTTAATAGCATCTAGAAATTCATGTATGCACTTTCACACACAAGTCATGAACATTTATAGTGTACTTGCCTTCTTCAAGCTTAAGCCTCCTTAGTATGGAACTTTGATGAAATGAAGGCCTCCCCACCTTCAAGGTACAGACCCCACAGTTTTGGGGAAGGAAAAAGAAAAAAGGTTAGTCCTTTGCTTAAGTGGAAGATATAACCAAATAGAGGCTAGATTGACTTACTAAGATGAAGCTTGAATGGTGTTCAAACCTCTTAAGAAATTAGTACCACTTAAGAGCTTGAAAGCTTGAACCTAGTGACCATGGAGGTCACGGTTTTTGGAGCAAGAAAGATTAGCAATGTGAGCTACACTGTGAAAAATATAGAAATTCTCTTAAAGAGTTTATGATATACTCACCTAGGACTACTTGATCTTGGATGAACCCTAAACCTTCTTGGCTCACTATGGCCGTGTGCCTTAATAGAAAAGAGGGAAGTCCCTTGCTCCTTGTGGATTCTTGAAGGTTGAGAGAGTAAGAGAGAGTTCTAGGGTTTTCTTGGAATGAATTTTCTTTACTAGGCTAAGGGATTAGCCGTTTGAAAGCAAAGAGGGAAGTAGGAGATCACCTTAGCATGTCTAGAGGTAATTAACTCAAGTTACTTTAGCTAATCAAGGTTATTTTAATGCTAACTTGGGTTACTTTATCCAACTATAGTTACTTTAAGGCTAACTTGGGTTACTTTATCCAACTATAGTTACTTTAAGGCTAACTTGGGTTACTTTATCCAACTATAGTTTCTTTTGGGCTAACTTGGGTTACTTAAACCTTGTGGCTAACATAAAGTAACCATGGTAATATTTGAAATGCTCCTTGGTTAACCATGAAGGGAAAATCGGCGGTTAGGCATTTAAGTGGCCATTACCATGCTTAATTCTCTTTCCAAGTGGGTTTAATGAAAAGCTATGTAGGTAATTATCCTTTTTACTAATTATTTCCCCCTTATTTTCTTTTCTTGATTTCAAAATAAAATTAGGGAAATATTGAGTCTTCTTGGACTCATAGGGCCGAAATTTAATAAGAGTTGGGGAAGAATTGCCCCACTACTTAGAACTCTTTACTTTCCATTTGGGCTTATTTTAAGAAGGCCTTTAAGATTAGCCTTCTTATAAATTGCTAAAACCTTCTAAGGCCCTTTTTAAGCCTTGGGCCGAAATCTCCCTGGAGGGGTGAATTGATCATTTCCTTTGCTCCATAACGCTCACCCCTTTGGTTGTATAGTATCTACATTAAGGGGATTTAATTAAAGAAGCAATAATATAACTAAATAAAATGTACTTGGAAGATCTAACATTTCATTTCGCCATTTCATCATAGTTCCAAGTACAATACGGTTGGGGTACAACAGACTGGGATGCTCCTCCTCCAGCGATAAAATTGAATCCTTCCAAAAAAACCATATATGATCATCACAGGCAGACACAGTTTTTGAAAAACCCAATTTCAATTGATATGATAACAATAATAAAGGCCTAACTTTTGGTTCTATGACAACTAAGATATGTAAATTATGCCGTCGGACCAGAGAAAGCAATCGATTGAATGATGTATGTATACCTCTAACATTCCATATTAGCATCTTCATTAGGATAAAATGTCAAAAGAATTAGAGAGGTGAGCTGCCCGTAACCTAGTGAGCCGCTGTGAAGTTGGAATCGCTTGTTGTGTTCACCGCAGTATCCACGGGCCATTGCTAGTTTGAGGATCCACTGACTCCGCAACAACATGTTCGTGATGGCTTGTGTCTATATACGTTGTTTCAAAGATGTTAGCCATATTCACATAAAGATCATGATCCTGCGCATCCAGGCGATTAACATCTAACGGAATCTCCAGTTCACTGTTTGAATGAGAAGAAACAGCCTCGGGTTTTGTGAGATCCCCCAATATACAATCATCAACTCCCTTTAGTCACGAGATGTCATGAACATCTGTAACATCCATAACTGGACCCATTTCCGGCGATTGAGGTTGTGCTGTTGCAAAAGTAGGCAAAACGTGATTCGAAGGTTGCGGTTCCGCATTCGCAGCGTCCTGCAATTTTGCTGCTGGACCTATTTTTTGGCGTCCGACGTTGCTTTTTCCCTTTATCTGCTTGCTTGGCGTTGGTGGCCTCCATTACAGCACGAGTAGGCAATTGATCAGAGGCTGGATCGATTGTTTTTGCACAATCGGTTAATACGTGTCCTAGTAGATAACAGCCTAAGCAGTATGATGGCAAATCTTCATACTCTACACTATGCATGATGAGTCTTGTCGGCGCTTGAATGTAGACTCGTTGCAGAAACGCTTTTGAAACATCCAGTTCTACGCATATATGGGCCACAGATGGATGATTGATCGACGTAGTGGAAGCATCTAGCTTTAACGGCAACCATAGCATTTTTTGCAATCTGAAAGAGTGCATCTTTACGATGAAAATGGATGGATAGTCCCGGAAAAGAGACCCAAATCGGAACTATTGGTACTTCAACTGCCGGATTGTAATATGGCGTCCATTTGGTAATTCGTATATGCTTTCCAGATATCAACCAACTGCGACGCGAAAAACATCAAAAATAATCTTGCTCCAGATCAAAGTGAATTAAAATATGTGTTGCGTCCAAAATTCCCACTTTTACCGCTCCCATAAAGCCAATACGGTCAATTGTTGATCGGATTATTGCAAGCGGCGGTAGTCCATACCAAAACATTCCAACTAATTTAAAGCGATATGGGGCTGCTAAAGATTGGATTTCTTCATCCGTGAACATGATCATCGGACTTCCCTTGAATTTTTGAATTAGTTTCGGTCGCATGATCATCGAGGATGGCGCAAACAGTGACGTGTAAGATCGCAGAGGCACCGATACCGCGTCTGACGAAGGGATGATTGGGGTTGACTGGGATGCCATGATTGCAAAAATTGCGAAAAGAAGATGAAACGGAGATTAGATAGGAGGGGAGATGAGAAAAGAATGCATATAATGTGAAGAATCAATGAGGAAGAAGAAGAAATGGTAGCCGACGGCGGCTACGCCGCCAGCCGCTGGAGATCTCTCCTTTATCAATATATATATATATTGATAAAGGAGTACGGGACTCCGTATTCTATTATTATGTTGACCTCACTTATGGCAGAGGAATATCATTAATGCAAAGGAGTTTAAAGAATAATAAAATGGAGCTACTTAAAGGGCGAAATTGAAAGATATGGAGTTGGCAAATGGCCGGGGGGAATGGGATGTTGTCCAAATGGGATATGATATGCCTCATTAAAACCTTGGCAAGCAAAATCATCCTTGTGGATAAAATCTTGCACGAAGGAAAAAGATTACATATTATCCCCAATTGGAACAACTGAAATACATAGGTTGAAATGGCCATAAAACTGAGGGTGATGACTTCGGCGAGTCTCTCCTAATGCACCAGTGTTGTCCATTGCTGTCCATGCAAAATCAAATACAAGGGTAATAAACATTAGTGGATGCAAGCAAGAGTATGGGAGTATAGAAGATGTTAAAAACAAAATCATACCCAAACTGCATGTATCCATCCGAATGCAGGCAGCAAATGCGTAGCATGGCCAAGCCATATGAAAGACAAGGTCAGTATGTGTGCCAAAACACCGATTGCAAAAATTAAGGTGGGACCGCACCATGATAAGCATCCAAGCTAGGATGACGAAAGGAGGCAGCAGTGATGTCCATATGCACGGACTCGTATTGTTTGGGGAAGCTACGGAAAGGTAGGATATATCCGCATAGTCTGTGACAACATAGAAGATTGAGCTAAGTAGTATGCAGGTTTGTTGGTCTCCCGATGTGTGTGAGTTAACCGCAAAGGAATAGAATCCAAGAGTAAGGAAGGCGTTGCAAATCCAGGGCAAGTTGTGAGGTCGATGAGGCAAGGAGTCTCATTAAATCCAAACAGTTCGTCTCTAGATGTGTACAGGGAGAATAGTGCATGTAATATACCAATGCTATATAGATGGCCTGGGATTCCACACGCAAGGGAAAACAAGTCATAATGGAAAAGAGATGGCATGCACAAAAGTTCCATTGGCGTCACACAAAATTGCACCGCCATCTGCAGTTGATTTCCCTAACGCCGCATCTGTATTTAGTTTAAACCATCCAACAGGAGGAGGAATCCAACGAACAATTTGTACCTTGCACGTACGCAATAAAGGAGAGAGCCCAACCTGAATAAGCGCAGAGAGGTTCTCCGCTTGTTTTTGTCCCTGACCTAGATTGTGCCCATAGAAAAAGATCTTGTCGTACTGTGTGAATAATAGCACAAGGTTACCAAGGTGTGTCATCAAACATTATAGCCGTATAGCTTTTCCAAACATTCCACAGGAGGAAACCAACAAAGATAATTTGCATTTCACCAAAAAATTATGTGGTGGTGCAGCCCAAATCATCAATAGATAAGAGCGCCATTGTTGAGATGTTGGCGGACGAATGTCTAGTAAAGCACCAAAATAATGTCAAAGCACTTGCACCTCAGGACATAAGAAAAATATGTGAGCCAAGAAAGCTGCATCCGGTTGACAAAAGGCACATCTCGATGGTTTAATAGTAACAAAATGCAGAAGATTATCTAGAATAGGTAAAGCTCCATGATAAAGTTTCCATAGAAACACCTGAATAGCAGGCTTTTGCGTCTTCCGCTATATATATGTGATAATAAATTATCCCTGGAGGCACGGGCAAGATGATAAGCATGTTTCAAATTAAAAGCACTTGAAGGAGCAGACCAAATAGGGAGCCGATCCACCATAGTGGTACTGCTGGAGCAAAAAGCATGTGTGGCACATATGCGTTTCCATCCTGTTGCGTCATACAAGCAGGGTCAATAATCTCGATGTCCACCATATCGAGCACGCATGTATTGTCCCCATAATGTATCGCTCTGATAGTACATAGTCCAAATTTTGCAGGAAAAAGCAGTTTGTATACTATCTAAACGTTGTATGCCCAGTCCCCCTTCTTCAACCAGATAGCAAATGCAATCCGAAGATACCCAGTGATGCTGGCCTCCGCCCCAAAAAAAATCTGGCAAATTTCCCCTTAAGGAGCCGAATGGCACCACGTGGTATGCGTGTGCCAGCCATAATATGAAGAGGCAAAGAAGAAAGAACAGAGCGAATTAGAACCAGGCGACCTGCTGCCCCTAAAAGTCTTTGCTGCCAACTACCTAAACAACATGATGTATAAGGTCTTTACCTAATAATATCTGCTCTGCAATTCCTCACCCATTTTAAAAACCTGATTGTTCTGGTGAGATAATGCGCGGTAGTATATCACTCAAACATGTGGCAACGATGCGAGTCTGAGTTATGCTCATAAAGGTCGATAAGGCAATAGGCCTGTAATCTGCAAAAGAACGCTGTGAAGAACCCTTAGGCAAAAGAACAAAATGTGTATGTGCCATTGCTTTTGGCAACGGAAATCGCAAAACAAAAACTCTTGCACTGCCTTATAGACATCAGCATGAATAACATGCCAACAAGTGTGGCGCCCCGCACCCCAGCCCCGCCGGAGTCGGTGCACCCGCCGTACTTCACTAAGGAGAGTACTAGGCGTCGTCTCATACGTGTCATGATCCATGATACAATGCATGGAATATCGCGCTTATACGTAAATAATTAAGTGAAACCGTGGCAGAATTTAAAAATTCAAAATAAAAACATCCAAACGATCATTCATAGTTTACATCCCAGACTAAAAGTATCGAAAGTCACAAAAGCAAGTGTTGTTTCATCCCAAATACGAAATCAGTCATCAATCATAGCTGGCCGGTCATGCCTCCTAGGTCTGTCCATCCTCCACTGTACTCACGGATACGGAACCCTAGGTTCGTCATCGATCCACTCTACTTTGTCGTCCGCAACCTCTGGGGGAAAAATAAGGGTGAGTGACAACGTCACCAGCAAGTATACTATACTAATCAGGGATTAAATGGAAAGTGCGAACAGGAATCGATCCCCCAAAAATTTGGTTTAGAAGCGTACCTGTCCTTCGTCAGATCCTCGATCTATATATATATATATATATATATATATATATATATCATCACTTAATGAAACAAGATCAGTTCTTAAATAAGAGTTTGTTACTTAGAACTGAATATAACATCAAAGGACTGCAACTTATATGAGTGAATAGCATAATGATGGTCATTATATAAGATCTATGAGCTCCTCATAACTTTGGTCATTACGTGTTCCTTCATGCATCAATGAACAACACTTAATGCATCAAGATCATAACCTAACAAAATAGTTACCAAATACAGAACATGACAATAGAAGACCGTAACTCGCATTAATTCGTAACATAACAAGACTCATCACTTAATGGAGTCATACTTAGGATTTACAAGGTCATAACAACTTAGTCTAAGTATCATATGACACTACACAATGACTCCACAAACGTGATATGCATGCATATGTTCGTGTGATGCATCATGATAAAAAAATGAGAATATGGCCTTTTCATATTTTTCATCAAATCATCATCGTCGTAAAAGCAATAGAATGTTCATATCTATGTCCCGGATCTGAGGCGGTGCGTCATCTCTTCTTGTCGAGTCTATTATGTCCGGGCCCGCACGGCCTCTTGTTCTCTTCGTCGGGTCTATTATATCCGGACCCACACGGCCTCTTATTTCTCTTCGTCGGGTCTATTGTATCCGGACCCGCACAGCCTCTTATCAGATCACTTAACCCTGATCAGGTGGGCTCATACTGGCCAAGCTCATACTCACACACGGTACCGGTGGGGAATCATCCCTTTCAAAATTCATCTTTTGAAAATGATTTTCATCTTTCTTCCTTATTAAATCATGTCGTAAATCATGTACGTGATGATGATGCAATGCATGACATGTAATATGCAAACCATGCCATAATGCGTGACATAAACGAATAAATACGTCTCGTCGTCATGCTGGAAAATTTCCAGCTCAGTGACATCAACTTCTCCTTAGTTATTTCCTATTAAAATACACATTCTAGACCCATTTGGTTCGCATGTACTCTTTCGTAAATGTCATAAGTTATTACCATGCAAGTTTTATGGAATTATGATGTCGATAAGGGAATCGTTTGTTCTTTTTCACGAAGCGGATACATACTGAATTCTGGAAGGACCAATCTTACTGTAAAATTTATTGTGACCAATCCTTTAATCCTTTTTCGGAAATTTCAACTCTCCAGCTTACTAATCTCATTGGATTAGCATCCTACCAACCTTTGGCCCAAATGCATTTTTCTAAGGTCCAATTTAAATTCATGCAACATGGTACACAAATTCTGTCAATCCAGAGCATTTCAGGCTGACTCATTTTACTAGAAAATTCATTAAAAATAAACCATAACTCATTTTGACAAAATTTCAACTTCCACCTTTACTTTATTCATAGGGTTAGTTTCATACCGAAAATTAGTTAATTTGCATACCTCTAAGGTCCGTTTCTAGGCTACTAAACACGTTACTTAAATTCTGCCCAGTACAACATTTTCAGCAGGACCAATCTAACTAGGAAATTAATTAAAAATAAACCGTAGCTCCTTTTAATGAAATTCCAACTCTCACATCTCATATACATATAAGCATAGTAACATACCGAAAATCAACAGCTTTGAAAGTCCTTAATGCCCCCTTTTTGATCTCACAATACAGCCCAAGTTCTGTCCAATTCCAGAAATTTTTCGTGGCCATATGTTATTCCTAAGTGTCCTTATCTTTCATTTTCGGCACAAACACCTAGTATACAATTGTGGTATATACGCACCCCTCCATAAACAGTCCCATTTTCGGTTCATGCAAGAAAATAAGGAATCTAAGAGCATGTTACGCGCAACGCACCACAAGACTATAGACTTATCTCCATTTCCTACTAAGTTAGCATGTCCATTCGAAAATCACACTCATTCCCCTTCACCCCTCCACCGTGAGCTCTCCTTGGGGAAAAGAAAGAATCTTTAACTTGTTATCTTAGTTTAACACATAATGAGACATATAACCCCAAAAGATTTCACCTTTGAAATAAGATTTCACTCCTACACTATAAATAACCAAGGCCGAAAGTTTTGGCCTTCAACTTAGCATAATACAACCAAGATTAAATCTTAAGTACATCTAGCCATTCATGCACACACTTTCACATTCAAGCCTTAAAGTGTATAGTGTACTTGCCTTCTTTGCTTACTCTTCTCGGAAAGGTGTAGGGAAAGTTGAAATCTTTCTCCCTTCTTATGCATGTATCCCACGGTGGTGAAGAGGAAAAAGGAGCAAGATTAGTTTACACCTTTAACTAATATATTCACTTAGAAAGAGGGCTAGATGACTTACCAAAAGGAGCTTGAGTGGTATCCAAGCTTCTCTAAGCTAGAGTCCTTAAAGGCTTGATATTCTTGAGCCTAGTGACCGTTGAAGGTCACGGTTTAGGGCAAAAGAGAGGAGTGAGTCTTTGAACTAGATAAAATACAAGAGTTTTCCTTGAATAGTTGAGGATGCACTTACCTATTTCTTCTTGATCTTGTATGGATCTTAGCCTCATTGGTATGCCATTTGACCATGTGGTTTAGGGATGAAGGAAGTGAGGAGTGTTTCTTGTTGAATGTTGTGAGATGAAGATTGTTTTCTTTTGGAGGGAACTTTCTCTTGGCTACTATGTTGTAGCCGTTGGGGTAAAAGGGTGGGGTGAGGGTTTTACTATGGTAAGGTTAAGGAATTAACCTTAGTTACTAAAATTAAATGTCCAACCATAGTTACTTTTGACTAACCTTAGTTACTTTTAGTTAATTCTAGTTAGTTGGACTTTGGTTAGAGGTTCATTAACTCTAGTAAAATAATCCTCCTTAATTAGCCTCCCCCCTTAAACCAGCCGGCGGTTGGGGTCTTTAATGACCCCAACTAAGCCTTAGTAAATTTTTTGCTACCTTTTCTTTTTCTTTGCTAAAAATACATATCCATTTCATTTTTTTATTTCTTAAATAGTGATTTAAGAAAATTTCTAGCCTTTCTTGGCTATTGGCCGAAACCTTACAAGGCCATGGGGAAATTGGGTCCTTTCCTATAATGCATATAGTACTTTTCGTAATATGCTTTATAATAATGATCATTGACTTAATCAATTACAATTACAAGCGTATATTGTCACATGTTCACTAACTCAAATCTTAGGTACAAGAAGGATTCTCTTATTGGGTTACAACATCCTCCCCCCTTATTATAAGTTTAATCCTCGAAACTTGAAAGTGCTAATCAAAGAGGTGAGGGTACAAGTTCTTCATGTTCTCTTCTATTTCCCAGGTAGACTCATCTACAGAATGGTTCTTCCATTGTACCATGACCATTGGTATTGTTCGTTTCCTTAGCACCTTTTCCTTACAATCAACTATCTTTTCTGGTTCTTCCTCATATGTCGTGTCAGCTTCCAGCTTCAAAGGTTGATCTTTTATGACATGGCTAGGATCGTGTACATATCGTCGTAGTTGGGATACATGAAACACATCGTGTATTTGAGATAGTGTGGGCGGTAGAGCGAGTCTATAAGCAGCTTCTCCAATCTATTCAAGAACCTCGTATGGCCCAATAAATCTTGGGCTTAACTTCCCTTTAATACCAAATCTTTTAACTCCTTTCGTCGGCGATATTTTTAGAAACACTTTTTCCCCAACTTGAAATTCTAACGGTCGCTGCTTTTCATCTGCCCAAACCTTGCTTCTATCTTGGGCCGCTTGTAACTTTTGCTTTATGATTTTTATTTTCTCTCGAGTCTGCTCTACTAGGTCAGGTCCAGTGAGAATCTTATCTCCTATTTCATCCCAGTAGATCGGAGAACGGCATTTCCTTCCATAGAGTGCTTCGTACGGGGCCATCCCTATGGATCGATGGTAACTGTTGTTATAAGAAAATTCTACTAGCTTGAGACTTCGATCCCAGCTTCCCCCAAAGTCAAGTGTGCAGGATCGCAACATGTCTTCCAGTGTCTGAATGGTTCTTTCTGATTGACCATCCGTTTGGGGATGAAATGCCGAGCTCATGTGAATCTCAGTGCCCATCGTTTTCTGAAAAGCTGTCCAGAACTGTGATGTGAAGCGAGGATCGCGGTCACATACGATACTTAGGGGTACTCCATGGAGACTCACAATTTGTTCCACGTACATCGTAGCCAATTTCTCCAGTGGAGCTTTGATGGTCATAGCCATGAAATGAGCAAACTTGGTTAGTCGATCAACTACCACCCAAATAGCATCGTAACCGCTTCTCGTTCTAGGCAGGTCGGTAACAAAGTCCATTGTGATGTGGTCCTATTTCCATTCGGGAACTTCGAGAGGCTGCACCAACCCAACGGGTTTCTGATGTTCTGCTTTCACCCTTTGGCAAACGAGGCATTTTCCCACAAATTCAGCAATCTGTCTTTTCATGCCACGCCACCAGAATCGTCGTTTCAAATCTTGGTACATCTTATTTGCTCCAGGGTGGATGGATAATCGCGAGTTATATGCTTCTTTAAGAACTTCATTCAGTAGGTCTTCATTATTGGGTACATACAATCTTTCTTGAAACCACAAACTACTGTCGTTTCGAACCTTAAATCCTCCGGTGGGTCTTGTTCGTACCCGATCCTTCATCTTCCTTAGGGTTTCATCCTTTTCTTACTCCTCTTTAATTCTGTCTATTAGGGAAGGAACTATCACCAACTTTGCTAGCATACCTTCAATCGAATCAACCTCTTTTAGATCAAATTCTTCCATGTCACGCTGCAAAGGTGGTTGGCGTAAAATGACTTGTTTTTCTACTTAATGCATCTGCTACCTTGTTGGCTTTCCCTGGGTGATACTGAATTGATAGGTCATAGTCCTTGATTAATTCTAGCCATCTTCGTTGTCGCATGTTCAGCTCTTTTTGGGTAAACAGATACTTGAGACTTTTGTGGTCCGTGAAAATTTCGCACTTTTCGCCGTATAGATAGTGCCTCCATATTTTTAGTGCGAAGACCACAGCTGCCAATTCGAGGTTGTGTACTGGGCAATTTTTTTCAAATGGCTTCAATTGTCGGGATGCGTATGCAATCACTCGATCTTTTTGCATTAGCACACATCCTAGTCTGTTCTTAGAAGCATCACTATATACAACAAAGTCTTCTCCAGGAATGGGTTGTGCTAAGACTGGGGCGGAAGTCAGTTTCCTCTTCAATTCAGTAAAGCTCTTCTCACAATCTGAGGTCCATTCAAATTTGGTTTTCTTCTGGGTTAATCGGGCTAAAGGCATAGCAATTCGAGAGAATCCTTCCACGAACTTCCGATAGTAACCAGCGAGACCGAGAAAACATCGTACCTCTGTAACATTTGTCGGTCTGGGCCACTCCGTGATTGCCTCGATTTTCTTGGGATCTACTGATATACCTTCTTCGGATATCACATGCCCTAGAAATGCTACACTTCGTAGCCAGAATTCGCATTTGCTAAACTTTGCATACAGATGTTCTCTTCGTAGGATTTCCAGAGCTACCCTTAAATGGGCTGCATGGGTCTCTTCATCCGGTGAATATATCAAAATGTCGTCGATGAAGACTACAACGAACTTGTCTAGTTGGTCTTGGAAGACTCGGTTCATTAGATCCATGAATGCTGGTCCGAATGGCATTACTAAAAATTCGTAATGCCCATAACGGGTTCTGAATGCAGTTTTCTGAACGTCTTTAGCCTTGATCTTCAACTGAAAATATCCTGAGCGAAGATCAATTTTACTGAAAATTCTTGCCCCCCAAAGCTGATCGAACAAGTCGTCGATCCTTGGCAAAGGGTACTTATTCTTTATAGTGATCTTGTTGAGCTCCCTATAGTAAGTACACAACCGCATACTTCCGTCCTTCTTCTTGACGAATAGTACTGGAGCTCCCCAAGGTGAAACACTTAGGCGAATCAATTTCTTTTCCAGCAATTCACGTAACTACTCCTTCAGCTCTTTGAGTTCCGCCGGGGCCATTCTGTAAGGAGCCTTTGATATTGGTTCAGCTCCCGGAACTAGGTTGATTTCAAAAGATATCTCTCGTTCCGGAGGAAGACCTGGCAAGTCTTCTGGAAAAACATCTGGGTATTCGCGAACTATTGGAACTTGGGACATGTCTATGGTTGCTTGATCAGTGTTTATGAAATAGATAAGATACCCTTCATGTCCTTTCCTTAGTGCTTTACTAGCGCGGATCACATTTACATAAATGTTCTTAGGACTCTTCTGTAGCTTTGATCCTCCTTGAAATGTTACTTCTTTATGTGTGGGGCCCTTAAAGGTAACCTGTTTTTTATTATAGTCCATGTTGGCATAATTCTTGGGGAGCCAGTCCATTCCAAGAATTACATTGAAGTCCGTCATAGGTATGGAGATTAAATCGGCGTCAAACCGATGATTATCAAACTCAAGCTCACAATTTTCGAAAACATGGTGAGCTACAAGCACCTACTCCCCAGCTGCTTGAATTCTATAAGGTGCATCACTATAGGTTGGGGTTTTCTCAATATTCTTTGAAAATCTCTTTGATATGAAAGAGTGGCTAGCGCCACTATTAAATAGCACGTTGGCAGGTATTGAACATACTAGTATAGCTCCTGAATCATACAATACTTACTAAGCAATCATAAGGCAACAGTATTGTAAAAGAGAGAATCAGTAAGATTTTCTGAAAATACCTGTCACCACGTCGTCAGCTTCCTCAGCAGCTGCGTCAGTCATAGCGTGAACTCGTGCGTTGGTATGCTAACGCTGAGGTTTTGGTGGCTGCTGTTGCTGCTGTGCCTCCTTTTCTGGGCACTCCCTAGCTAAATGTCCCGCTTTCCCGCATCCAAAGCAAGTGGGGCCTTGGTTTGGACAGTTCTTAGAGATGTGTCCTCCCTGACCGCATCTAAAACATTTCCCGGTCTGGATGTAACATTCTCCTACGTGGCGCTTACCACAATGAGAGCAGTCTGGAATGGCAGATTGGGGTCCTTGATTCTTCTTGAGGCGGCGTTGAAACTGACTCTTCCCTTGACGTCCTGGGCCCTTTGTGTTCTGTTTTGTGGTCTTTCGTGGCCCTCCACTTCCCGACACCTCCCTAACTCTCTTTTGACTAAACTCATCTCGGCGGATGATATCTCTTTCAATTCGGTAGCAAGCATCTAGAAGGGCACCGAAGTTGGCTGGGTTGGCATTAACCAACCACGTTCGGATTCTGGAGTTCAGTCCTCTTTCAAATTTCAACATTTTAGTTTCTTCATCGTTCATGGTGGATGGTTGGAATCTTCCTAGAGCTATAAACTTATTAGCGTAGTCTGCCACCGTCATTCCAGATTCTTGTACTAGGGATTCAAACTCATGCCTTTTCTGCAGTTTAGCCGAGGGTGGTATATAAAACTTATTAAATTCCTGGAGGAACCTTTCCCAGGAAATCGGTCTTGGCAAGGCTTGTAGGTTGGCCTTCCACCATTGGTTGGCTTCCCCTAACAGAAACGGTCTAACTGCTTGTGTCTTTACTTCTTCTGGAGCTCTGATTAGTGCGAAACAATTTTCTACCTCATCAAGCCACTTCTCAGCAGCATCAGAGTCTGACTTTCCTTCAAACGGCGGTACGTTGGCTCTCTTCAGCTTTTCAAAATAATACTGAGCATCTCTGACCAGCTCGTGAGGTTGAGGGTTATTCTGTTGCAGCACTAATTGCCCAATTTGGGTGACTGTTTGGCAAAAGTTTTGAAAGGAATTAATATCTGGCATCATGGGTGGAAAAGGTCCTTGTGGTGGAGGGACGTTCTGAACTGGCGGTGGGTTTTGGCCTTGAGGCGACGGGGGTGGAGGGGCTTGCGCAGGTGGAGGAGGGATAGGCTCCTGCACCCTGGGTCGAGCTCTGGCTGGTCTCCCTCTGGGTCGTACCATCTGCAATATGCAGTGTCGGCTTTATTTAACACAGGAATGTTAAAATAAGTAGCAAAATTTTACTTAAGCATGTAGGAAGAGCATATATGTAAATACGTTATAATTTAAATTTGTGATTGGTCATTAATTAGGTTACATCACTGGGCCGCACCCTAATTTTCCAGTCTGAGTCATCCTATTCTAAGGTCAACTCTCATCTAAGATTGGAACTTAGATCTAAGATCAAACTTAGTTGACTACAATCATGACTTAGTTCTACAGTCTGCCCGGATCTAGAGCCTTTGCTCTAATACCACCTGTGGCGCCCCGCACCCCAGCCCCGCCGGAGTCGGTGCACCCGCCGTACTTCATTAAGGAGAGTACTAGGCGTCGTCTCATACGTGTCATGATCCATGATACAATGCATGGAATATCGCGCTTATACGTAAATAATTAAGCGAAACCGTGGCAGAATTTAAAACTTCAAAATAAAAACATCCAAACGATCATTCATAGTTTACATCCCAGACTAAAAGTATCGAAAGTCACAAAAGCAAGTGTTGTTTCATCCCAAATACAAAATCAGTCATCAATCATAGCTGGCCGGTCATGCCTCCTAGGTCTATCCATCCTCCACTGTACTCACGGATACAGAACCCTAGGTTCGTCATCGATCCACTCTACTTTGTCGTCCGCAACCTCTGGGGGAAAAATAAGGGTGAGTGACAACGTCACCAGCAAGTATGCTATACTAATCAGGGATTAAATGGAAAGTGCGAACAGGAATCGGTCCCCCAAAAATTTGGTTTAGAAGCGTACCTGTCCTTCGTCAGATCCTCGATCTATATATATATATATATATATATATATATATATATATATATATATATATATATATATATA
>AP025066.1:30865278-30900330 GCA_036186865.1 Eustoma russellianum | reverse complement strand
TATATGTCTGACTTGATTTAGTCTTCAATCATTTGACATATCCTACATGGCTCATATTTTGGAATATGATGTAATAAAGCAAACTGACTCACAAAATTGGCTGCGCTTCTTATATTATGGAGTAGCAGTTGATCGACACAGCTTGACACAATTTTCATTATGGGTCATCGGAAAGCCACCTGCGTTTTTCTGACACATGGGTATGGTGACGTACATCCGGCGCCCATATCCCGCCATAGGCAGGAGCCTCAAGACAATGGGGTAATATTGTTGTTGTCCAAGGCTCATACTTTACGTAGATCAAGGGTGGGTGACAATGCAAAGAAGAAAAAGCATCGTATCTACTCTCCATGTCATTCAGGGCCCAGAAACAAGCCAACGAAAATCTACCGAAAGCAAAACATTACCTAAATGTGGCAAGTTTGATAATATGATGCTTCTAGACGCAGTACCGCAATGCCTATAATGTCACTGAACTCCAAAAGAGCTAGCGATAGCAGTGTTTGTGTCAAGAAGTGTAACACTGGATTACCAAAGGCAGTCAGCACGTAGTTGATTGGACACAGGATCTGGAAATAATTCAAAACTGAGGCTGAGATTATGGATGGTGGTCTGCTTCGTAAAACAATGAAGCAAAGGTAATATTCACATCTAGGAGAAGAGCGAGACGAGACGCCTTTCAGCAAGTTCATAGGTACATAATTAAGTTTTCTCTCTTCCATACAAAGAAAGAAAGAGAGAAGAAAAAGGTGGTCGATCATAAGGGGAAGAAAAGGGCAAAGATAAATAGCATTATTTGACATAAGCAAACTCCAACAATCACGTGAATATGAACCGCTCGTCCATGAACCAGCTAACACACAAAATTTTCAGGTGCGGAGACCTAAGGAACTCCGGCACTCCATTACCTGATGATGATATTGTTTTGCAGGCGCAAAGGTACTTTTCAGATGATTGAAAGCCTCAGCAAAGCCGGACTTCAGGAGAGATTCACCATGACAAACATACAGCTCAAGAATCTCCAGTGTCCTCTCCAGATGTTCAGCTACTGAATTTTTCATGATCTGCAATCATAAGAGCATTTTTAGGATTTGGGAACAGGTATGAAGGTAAACAAATAACATGGATTTGGTGCTTCTGAAGTAAGTACAACGGTGATAAATATAGCCGACTAAAGATCATTCTGTTACTATCCATTAACTTTTCAAGAAAGGATTAATTGGATAAGCAAGGGCAAAAGAAGGCGTCTCGCATAAAAAATTTCTCAGGTATTAATGGCTACTAGCTCTCATGACATAGAAGACTTGAATTAGCTAGAAACAAAGATTGCCCTGCTACCTTTACAAATGAACATTTTGAGGCTTACTTGACTTTTTAGCCTCGCCGTGCTCATCTGAAATATGAAGTAAAAAAGAATGAATGAAGACAGAAAATGAAATCCAACTTGAATACCTAAAGAACACATAGTGACCATGGATACCTGGGCTGTATGAACCGCTTGTTCAAGTTGCTGAATCTGAATCCATTGGTGAGAGACAATTGCATTCATCTGTACACAGGAAATGATGTAAAACAAACTACCAAACAGAATATTCAATGCCATTCTGATGCATGAAACCTCCAATAAACATCATGGAAGATATGCAAACACTTCGGAAGAGCAAATAACCTATATTTTCCAAGTATGGAGTGGATATCTTCTTCTTAAACCCAATCAACTTCAGGATTCTCTTACAACCAAATGTGTACACAAAGAACTAGACCAAAATTTTGGGCTTATTCAATGTTATAATTGGACTTTTATGCTCCCTTTACATTTTGATCTATATTCAATAATAACTATTCAATTTTGACCACCATAATGCTGGTTTACTCTTACCAAAGGCAATGTTTTCACATAAAATGTTGAAGTCTAGGGATGAAAGCCATCAATACACCTTTCTACCAATCAAAATGTCATATCATACTCCAAGATGGTAAAAACCACCTGGGCGATCAGTAATTGAAAAAAACACAGGTAAGATCAAGCATAATTAATAAGCAAAAACTTAATTTACAGTCAATCACTCTGAGTCACATATCATAATTAAAAAGACATAAGTATGGGTCTTCAGAAAACAGATAATTTGCAACCCAATATACATCGGTAATGAACCCACCTTATCGACTTGCAATGCAACTACATCCTGTCTACTTTCAGCTTCCTGAACTCTAAACTCCAACTCATGAATCTCAAAGTTGTTCTTTCTTGATGTCTCCCAGAGAAGCTGAACCTGCAAGTTCGAAGCATCTACTATTTCTGTAAGTAGAGCCATTATAATCGCTTGACTGTTTGATGTTTAAGCACATATAAAGTAGCGTACCTCATCTTCTAGAGTATGCAGATCGTCATTTGTCCTTGACGCCTTATCCTGAAAAAAGCGAATCAAATATAGATGTATTTCACAAAGAAAGGAAATGCCTACTATTTTGCCATTATTCTGGAACTTGAAGCTGTCATATGAACATATTCCTATTGCATAAAACAAAGTTTAAACATTCATTGTTCATGTTTATGATCCACTTTTGCAGCCAAAGGTCTGAACACACAACAAGGAGTATCCTCGGAAGAATATATTGGCAAGATGCAAGGTTATAGATGTATTTCACAAAGAAAGGAAATGCCTACTATTTGCCATTATTCTGGAACTTGAAGCTGTCATCTGAACATATTCCTATTACATAAAACAAAGTTTAAACATTCATTGTTCATGTTTATGATCCACTTTTGCAGCCAAAGGTCTGAACATACAACAAGGAGTATCCTCGGAAGAATATATTTGCAAGATGCAAGGTTTGCGCAGAAGCAAGGATTAAGTAAAGGGAGTAACACAAATTGATGCACAATTAGGTACGACATCAAATCAGAAAGAGAGGTCTACACCTAGGATAGCAAGAACAAGAAATACAGTGTAGCAGAACTCAATGTGGGCACGTTAGAAACACATAGGTTGTTTCCGTTAAAAGTATAGAAAAAAAATGTGGGCACGTTCACCTCATATTAATAACCTGTGAAGATCAAAAGAAAATAGTGGCTCCAACTACCAATCAAGGCTTTCACTTTGCCAGATCACCAGTTGATGACTTAAACTGTCTCCGCAGACTGTCTGTATTTGTCTACCATTTATGTTACCCTTAAAGGGAAAAATAAAAGATCAATGATTTAGGACCTAATTGAGTTTTAACAACTTTCAGCATAAGCCACTGCAAGAGCTGGATTTTAGAACAAAGTAACAATATAATTATTTTAATGATGAGTGACAGGAGATTTGCAGCGACTATTGACCTAAAGCAAACCTTCCTCAATATGTTCTCAAAACCAGTTCGTTTGGGACGTCATTATAATGAGAAATTATAGTAGGAAATTATGATGGCATTTGTTTTCCTATATGCTGAATTTTGTGACTTTAAAGTTAATGTATTAAATTATCATTATAAATAGAATGAAATATTCAATATGATACTCCTTTTAATCATTTCAATGTCCTCTTTCAATTAGTCTAATCCATCTTTACAAATAGTGTCACTATTTTATGCTGAAGTTATTTTCTCCCCAAAGGTAAGAAGTATGAGAGAGAAAAAACTGAGTTAAAGCTTTATTGGGATGTGTGATTATAGTGTAACTTTACATTATAATGTGGTTCCAAACAAATCCCTAACAATTTGCTGCTGCTTTCTTTACCCTTTCTTCTTTTTCATTTTCTTCTGTTTCTTTAAACCTATATTAGGTGGTAACACCAATTCCAAAAATTCAACTCAACCTCTTTTGAGTAACAAACGTGAAAGGCAGGACTATACTACCCTCATGCCTCCAAATTATGAACAAAAGAATGTTAACCGTGACCTTAAATGCATTTGTTTTGGTCTTAGAGCTGCAAAATGACATAATTCAATTCCTCAATTACATTTTTCTTAGATGAAATTCTCTTCATTGCTTACAGTGTTGGAAATTAATGAGAACAAAATACCGACATTTTCAGTAAGCAATACAGTTAATCAAATTTTAGAGTGGACGACGGACCTCGGAAAAGGTCGACAAAGCTGTTTCTGTTCGACGAATATCGTGATTCAATAGCTCAATTTTCGTCTCAAGCTCTCTGATATGCGAAGTTTTCGCCTCGCAGTCAGACTCTATACATATAGCAGAAATTATGCGTTTAGATTTACACGAATTCAGCTCATATTAACAAATTAAAGAGGAATTCTCGAATTGGATGCAGTTACAGAAATCGTACCTAACTGAGCAAGCTTAGAACTTGCCTCTTGAATTTGCAAGATCAAGGAGTTCCGGCCCTTTTGCGAACCATTTTGCGACGGAGATATCAGAGGAGTGGCTTCCGGAGAAGAAATTAAAGGCAAGAGTAAGCCGAGAAGATGAATCAACGAGGAGATGGTGAATGCCATGAGTTCATTCCATCTGCTTTTACTGCTATTGCACCCACCCTACTGTGGTTGCGCTTGATGCCGGCAGGATGGCCTCAGGGATTTCGTATCGACTTTTCCTCATTATTAATTTATGCAGTCAATTATTTTTAAAAATTTATCAAATTCGAGTTTTAACACGATCTCTATCCATCTTTCAATCTTAAACTCGTGCTCTAGCATATAAATTAAATAATTTTTTATTTTAAAAATTATATATGTAAAACATTTTTATTTTTAACTCATATTATCGCATCATTTACAAGTAAAAATTATTCCATTCGATAACTACAGTTATCATGTTTTTTTATTATTGTATCAACCATAATATTAGTCTTAGATCAAATCATACTACATAAATTTTAAGTTTGGAAATTCTTACGAGATAACTATTCGAGTTTCAATACGTTCATGATTGGTTTGTTAATTATTCAAGTCGAATCAAATTTTATCTAAAAAATTATTAAAATCAACTAGTCGAGGAAAACCCGATCTGAATTCGATTAGCTCACATACTTTTTAGTTCATATAGACTTCTAGTCACGGTTTGTAGAATTACATGTCCAGTTTATAATAGAATCGTTAGGTAAATTCTAATAGCACTTTAGCAATCTAAGAAGCTACTGAACTTCTGATTTATATAATCCATAACGCTCGCTAGAGCTATTAGCCTCATAGATTCCGAAACGAGAAAAAAACGTACACAAATTTTACAGTAGTCAATGAGCAAGTATGATTAGTTGGTCATTGACCAATGAAATGTGTAGAAAATTTATGGGCCCATTGTTTTGGCCAATCACTCCCTTAATTGCATGTAGATGAAACTTATTTGTCATCATTTATTGAGTCACTAATTGATAAATGATCACCACAGTGGTCTGATATCCGAACTGAAACAAAGTCTTGGAAAGTTCGACAAACTTCTGATGGAGCATGTCTACTTCCATCTTCCAGACTTTTCCTTCACCTCCTCGCCTGCCACCAACTCTCACGTCAGCATTTTTCCTACCTTCAAAGAAATCATCTCTTAAATTCTCACACACCAAGAAAGAATTCAAAACAAGTAATATAAAACTGCATGTTAGAGGACAAG
This sequence comes from Eustoma russellianum, assembly GCA_036186865.1. Taxonomy (NCBI): domain Eukaryota; kingdom Viridiplantae; phylum Streptophyta; class Magnoliopsida; order Gentianales; family Gentianaceae; genus Eustoma; species Eustoma russellianum. The sequence continues at coordinate 30,894,776 of AP025066.1, read as the reverse complement.
GTCTTCTTATAGTTCATCGTAGGTAGAGTAGAGGTTTTGAGAAGAGAGGATATGGGCATAGAATATTACAGGAGATTGCAGTTGGATAAGAACGCAAAAGATGATGACTTGAAGAAAGCTTATCGATAACTTTCCATGAAATGGCATCCTGATAAGAATCCTAATAACAAGAAAGAAGCTGAGGCCGAATTCAAACAGATTTCCGAAGCCTATGAGGTACTGTCTTCTCCTCATTTATGATTGCATCAGCATCCTTTTCCTCTTATTCTGGAGTCGTCTTGTTATATTTTCTGTAACTGCGATTCTTGATTTTGTAACCTCGACCAATTTATGATGGAATAGACTTGGGGATGTACTTGTTGTGGGTTATGAACCGAGTAACTTATGAATTAAATTTGAATGCCTAGTGGGTATTTTTGTTTTGATTCTATATATGCTTCAAACTATGACGCCCATCACCTGTTTGATCATTTTGGCAAGTTGGCTGCATAGTTTACGTGAAGATTTCACCTTGCCAAAGATGGATATCGGATTGATTACAACATGCCAATCTAAATCCAGAAAAGATTTGAACTGTAAGTCACTATGGCTTGGGTAAAACAGTCTTTGTCCAGGAGTGTCTTTCAAGGACCTGATTTATCTATGTGCTGTCTTTATGTGATTTTGAGCTGGAACATCCAAGAACTAGCTAAGCTGTTGGACAACATATAATCTACTTATTGTAAGATATAATAGCTTGCCAATCATACTCTCGGATTTTGTCTTATTGTTCAAGGGTACGGAGTCATTATGAGCCAACCTCAGCTCGCTTTCATAGATATCTTTGCTGGCTTACAATCTAGAATGTCAACTTGTTCCACTAACTCTAATGTGTACCTCCTTTGTGAGATTACCAGTTCCTCTGGGACCTGACTACATCTATGCCAAGGAAGTATTTCAAGTTTCCGGAGTCCTTAATCTAAAATAGGTGAAGTAGATGATCTTTGGCTTTTTGAATGGCAGAAAAAATGGTGTAAGCAGCTGTATGTTTTGTAAAAATACTGTAGTCATCTTAGACAGCAGAAAGCACCGCTGGCGCAAGCAGTAACAGGACATACAGTTCATCTTACCACTTTAGATGGAAGAAGGTTGACAATGCCAATCAGCAATGTCATTCATCCTAATTATGAAGAAGCTGTTCCAAGAGAAGGGATGCCCATATCAAAAGATTTCTCAAGAAAGGGTAACTATTTGACGTAAAATTCCCAACCAGGTCGACTTCAGAACAGAAGACACAACGACAGTCGTATCCAGTATATCCTAACGATAGCAAAAGCTATCGTTAGGGTCCGCGGAGGATGAGAGGTATGCAAACAATACCTCTATCCCAAGCAGGCAAATAATACCTCCATCTCTAAGGATAGAGAGTTTGCTTTCAGAGAAATCTCCGGTTCTACATATACCTGTATAGATAGCACAATAATAAGAATATGCACTAATGAAGGGATTTTATTAAACATAAGTAGAAAATTTCCGATATAAAAATAGTCATAACAGTAGATATACACAAATAGTTGAAATATAAATATCAAAACAAAAAAGTGCTAAGTAAACCTAAAGTGACTGCATAACATAAGACTGGTATCAAGAAATTACCTGGGGTAGGGATGGTTGCATCTCATGTGTGTATATTAGTAATGTTTTTGTTGAAGATAGAGATATTTGGTATGTGCACAAGGAATGAGTAGAGTTATCCAACTTAAAAGGCTGGACTGTGTACAATTTGAAATGTGTTTTGATTGAAATAAAAAGGGCTATTAGTGGGCTAAATCTGTTTCTGTTTAGTCTACTCTTCAGATACTCTTCTGTGGCCTTTTTCTTTCTGAAGTAGCATTTTGGAACCGACCCAATCAACGAGAAGATACTTTGTCAACTGTAGTGTTTGAATGGGTCAACGATTCGTAAGTGAACTTATGATAATGATAAATTTTATGATTGTAAGTAAAATATAATAGTTATCTATTAGTCCATACGAAAGGCAATATATGTTGTTACCTACTGATTATTGATTAATGAATATCTAATAATTATTATTAATCATCGTTGATTAATATATATGTATAACTTCAGTACTGTGACCATTTATATCTAGTTTAACATGCTTATTAGTCTATGCCTTTGTTGATTTTGCACTCCTGCAAGCATAGGAAGGTTGAGTTTTGGGTTTCAACTGGTGTGCGCCTATGTGTTTTTCCCCTCTAGGGCTTAGGAGCCGGAGTTTCGAATCAGTGTTTTCCAATTTAGGCTTAAATTTGAGCCTTACGGTCTCTTTCTAATAAATTGATTTACAATTTAAGTTAGCATTATGTCAAAAGTGAATTTGAGCTCTTTGTAACGGGCCGTACATAATTGGATCTTTTGAGCAAGCCAAGTTCAAGAGAATACATTAAGTCAAGCCCAAGAACCCACATAAGTGGAATTGTGTAGATCTTTCTAGATCTTTCTTGTATATTCTTTGTGGGAACTTGAAGTTTTCTAGAATTCTCTAGAACGCTTCTAGAAGATTCCATTAAAAATATCTAGATTAGGAATTATCTAGATGATTATTTGTATCCTTTAGATTAGAAATTTCAAGTCCGTGACATCCTGCTGGCTTGTCATGAAGTCTTTGGGAAAAGGAATTCACAATGGGCTTACCACTTGGCTGTTACTCAGCTACTCCTTTGGGAGGTTGTGCCTTTCTCTCTTCGGATTAATGTCTTTGAATCTAACATGAGCCAATATAGTTTTTTCTAGAAAATATTGACGTGCTAACTCATTTCCATGACATAGAAACGATATCGAGTGCTAACAGACATAAGATCTGGAATCGACGAGACGAATCCGAATCGTTACATGCATCATATATGATCGACTATCATAGTGTAGTAAGAGAATGAAATAATTAGTTGATAATTAACATACTCGTGGTCACAAATCATAAATTACATCCCAGTCACTAGAAGGCTTTAAAAATGCAATTAGTTATAAATTCCTAATCCCATGCAGGTTTTCATCAAACGGACATTAAAATGCAATTATATCCCAATAGTTGATACACATGGAATGAATCAAGAAACTGTAAGAAATGTCACAGGGTCTTTCATTAATAACTAAATAAAAGAAAAAGTGTCACAAAACATAGTTCAGTAGATACTCAGGTTAGAATTTGTTCCAAAAGATCAAGAGTTCGATTCCAGAAACACGCACAGTATGTGTTCCTTTACTGCTAGATCGAAGGTCTGGTTTGGAGGGGGACACCTTATGTGAGTCATTACGTAAGACCTAATCCAATTTAAAAGAACGATGGTTTCCTGATTTGCATCTTTCACATATGTTTCTTTGAGTTGGAACGGTAGATCCCCGGATCAGGGATTTAACCTTTTTTTTTTCTGCATAAAAAAAAGTTAGGAAAGTGTGCTTTTAAAAAGGATTAAAGTGATGAACCTTCCACTCAAATGAAATGATGATCCACTCTTTGCATTAGCAAAAAAGGCTGCTATGACCATTTATACACGGGTGAGATCAGAGGAGGTTGGAAAGGAGACAAAATATGAGGCCTCCAATCACGTCCCGTCACGTGTAAAAAAATTGTCTTTTTTTTCAAAAAAAAATTTGAATGTGGTGGGACCACTGACAATGTTTTTTACACGTGGCGGGATGTGATTGGAGGCCTCATATTTTGCCTCATTTCCAACCTCCTCAGATCTCACCCCATTTATACATCCTTAAAAGGTATATGGAAATCCCATTTGAGATATTTCGGACCCCACTATTAAGTCTTTTGCAAACTTTTAGGCCAAAAAGCAATCCCTAACATTATAATACCAAAAATGGTTGCACCAAAGAGTGCAGAAAAAGGGCTTTATGGTCACCAACACATACTGACCTCTTCATATATCATGATTGTCTTTTTATTTTCAAAACCAATCTTCCCCTTTCCAACATCTTCCTCTTCAATGCCACACCATTTTTTTTTCCCTTTTTGGAATCTCACATTTGGTAGGCCTTTTCCTCACCCACCCCCGCATTTTTTTGACGTCTATATGAAATAAATGTGGGGTAAAACTTGCGTCACGATGATATGGACGGACGCGTTGGACGCATCCAGTCAGCGTCTAACACGTGGCGATGCAACAGTTTTTATTCGGTTTAATTTTTTTACAAGGGGGACACGTGTCAGGCGTCTATTGACGCGTCCCTCCATTAGCCGCGTCACTGAATCTGTTCCGTAAAATGTGTGCTTCTTAGCAGTTTTCTTCATTGTTCAAAGGGATAATGATTAATTTCATCTCAAATTTTTGGGTCATTTTAATTTATTCGAATTTTTAAAAAAAACAATTTTGACGATGTCTATGTTATTTTTTCTTCACTACTAGCTAGTATTTTAAACTTACATGGGCCTAACGTTTGAGCTGAAGAGGTTTAATTGTCAAGATTCAATATGAGACATCCGGAGTCAGGTTATGACATGTTGCACTAACACAACACAATTGGAAATAGCCTTGGTAGATAGAATAGCTTTTTTAGTTTGCAGTAGATAAAGAGCGTTTTCAGTCCACTAGGCTTCCGTATTCGCACGGGATCCGGAGAGGGGCCATATCTCAAAAGCGATCTGATGTATGCAGCCTCACCTTACACTTTGTGCAAGAGTCTGTTTCTGCGCTCGAACCTGTGACCTGACCTCAAGATCACAAAGCATCAACTTTATCCTAAACTTCGTGCAAGAGAATATTTTTTGTGGCTCGAACACGTGACCTCAAGATCACAAATCAGTAACCTCACTAGTTGCTTCAAGGCTTGATCTCAGTTTGCATTAGATACAAGTCTTTTATTTATTATTCTGAACACGTTACCAATTTGGTTAGGTGATAAAAGATCTATTTCCGACAAAATAAAAAGGTTCAGCATGAATGGACGTCAAGAGAGCCAGGATCTGACGAATTTTAAAGATGAGTGGAGTGATATAAAAGAGTGTGGATCTTGGAGCAACTAATAAAATTGGTGTTTTATGGTATTGAAGTCACGTGTTTGAGTTGCGATAACAGCTTCTTGCACAAAAGTGTAGGGTAAGTCTGCGTACATTAGAGCGCTGCGTGAAGCAATCCGACCTCTCTCCGAACTCTATGCAAATGCGGGAGCATAGTGCACTGGGAACATTTTTTTGGAATGATACTAAAAAACTAATTAGGAAACAAAAGGCAATTTTATTTCCATGAGATATAATACAAAAAGTACATCTATCATATGCCCTTATTAAGAGGAAAGCAGAAATTTCACTAAATTTTCCAAAAGAAATCAAGAATAAACTGCATGCTTATGAGCCGTCCATTCTAAAGATTCGTGATATTCTATGTGATTATTCTTTTATGGTAACAAGAACAGTTCTGATTAGTTAATTTAGCTAAGTAATTAATCAAAACTTACTTCTCATTTTTAGAGTGTGCATCACTCAATATAATTGATATTTCCATATACAAATTCTATTAATTTTAACAAGTTCATATATTCGTGTCTACATTTTTTTTTCTTTTATTCCGCTCTGTGTCTCAGAGAGTATGGAATTTGAAATGCTGAATCTATTTCCTTGCATATTACCCTAAAGTAAAAGGTTTTTCCGAAGTTTCTTGGTACTGGACGGTGAGAGTTTCCCGAAATGTTTATCTAACAAGATATATATAAAAGTTTAGGCAGAGTCGGAGGTTCAGACCCTCTTCTAGCATTACTTGACGAAGACGGATCTTCACCAATAGATCAGAAGTGATCCGGAAGGCAACGTTGTTAGCGTCTCGTTAGGTCTTTTCTGAAATCTACGAAGAGAAGACGACGTTAGAGGCCCATGACTACTGGTTCAGGAAAAACCTTCCGACGCTCAAGTCATGATTATATGATTATATGTTTGAAATAGAGGTTGAAGCAAACTGTTAGGGTTTCTCGTGGACGAAAAAGTGGTTGTTTTAGCTAGGAAGAGCTTAAAATCGCTTAAGCTGGTCACTAACGAGGGATGGCTCCGTGTATTACCTTTTACGACTAGAATAATTTTATTGGAAAGAGGACAGACCTTTGAACAACTGGTAAGGTTGCTACTTTGTGCCCTTGAGATCATGGGTTCGAGCTGTGGAAACAGTCTCTTGCACAAAGTGTAGGATAAGGCTACGGACATCAGACTGCAAAGTGATCTGGCCCCTTCCCAGACCTTGCGCAAACGCCGGAACGTAGTGCATCGGAAACGACCAATAATTTTATTGGAAAAGAAGGAAGATGAATTTCTAAGAGTAGAACAATGACAAAGATGGAGAGGTGATTGATGGGGGGGGGGGATTCTGTCAAGTTTCTTGGTTGCTTCTGTTTGTTACTTTTATCACTTCTTATACAAATAATTCTACTTTTCATCATGGGATGTTGTTGAAATGAAGGACTCTTGTTACAGGTAAAAACATATCTGTTCTTAAAATCTTGATGGCAAAGTTATGCGAATGGAAAATGATACTCCCTCGACTCAAAAATATGTCAGACATTTTTAATAATTGATTTTAAACTAAGAAATATACTCAGCTATGATTTTTTTTTTTTTTTGAAATATAGATTTTGCAAATCGTCAAAGTTTTGCAAGAGAAATTAGTTAGTGATACCTGTTCAGTGGGAACAATTAATTAACCACATATTCATATATCAATCCAGACTTTAACGCTAGCTTTTGCTGTCGGTGGAATATATCGTTGGGATATACTGAGTATGTGTTGTTGTTGTATATTCAGTAGAGATTTTTCACTTCTTTTCCAATGTAATAGTAAATAATGTGGACTTGAGCAATCTATGTATGACATAAATCCTAGTGAACTAAACTTGAGTCTCACTAGGTCGAGCTTGGATCGTGAACCACAAATAGGAGATGTTCATGTAAATAGATACAATATGCTCAAAGAAAGAGAGCCTGTCTTCTGTCGCTCCTAGAACGACACTGCTATGATACATCTCTTACTTACAACAATAACACATACCCAGTATATACTAACGACAAAAAACTATCATGAGTTAATATATATCTCTACTTCAACGTATTATATAACTCCAAAATCTACACATTAAGTAATATATATGATAAGTTAAATATCTTGATTCCTATATTGTAAATCTAGAATATATATGGGATAAATACATATTACAAATTTAGAACAAAAATGATAAGTTTTAATTCAACAACCAGCTGTCAAAGCAAAGTATAAAAAGGACATTCCTAGCGTTAGTCTCTTACGTTTGCACATGATCCGGAAATGAGCCGAATTGTTTTGCAATGTTTCGCGATCTGATATGCGTAACTTTACTTTACATTTGTGCAAAAGACTGTTTCTGTGATTCGAACCCGTGACCTTAAGGTCAATATTCAGTGTCACAACCCAAATCTTTCTAGTGACACAGATTTGACATTACACACATCAATATTAGCAGAACTACTTACATAAAAAGAATTTATATTTCTCGAACAAATACATAGAAAAACTAAATACATTTGATGCACAAATTCTTAAATATGATCATAAATAATCTAATTATTCTCTTATACTCTCCTTCTTGTACCGAAAATAACTCCAAAACTTTGCATATATAATAAAAAATTATATGGTGAACTAACACACGCTAATTATATGGTGAACTAACACACGCTCAATAAGAAAAACTTGTCTGATCACTTAATAAAATTCTCGTAATCATATAGTTCAGATATACACACATAAAATCATGCATTTTGTATAGATCACTAACTCATAAAATATCTCTAAACATATATATTATATACATGTGCCATATGCAACATCTTTCAGTTATGTGTGGACATTACTAAAGATTAGTAGTTGATAATGTTCTCACGGTAGAATCATCTTTTTCGCGTTGTAAATACTGTTATGTTAATCGATTTATAAACGAGCCTGCTCATATGCTATGTGGAATAAGCCGTCTTAGTCCTTTTTACTATAGATGGGACTCCTTGCCTCCACAAGCTGTACTTACTGCTGCCTATACAGCTTTTGCATCTATATAATCTTTTGAGTTTAAAAAAGGAAAAGATTGTTCAGTTTAGCTAAATACAGGTGACAGTTTATAAAAACCATCAGAATCTTGTAATTAATCCATTGTATCTCTCATCTACTAAACCACCTATTTAGTATGTAGGACTGTTGAACGAACCGAACTGTTTACGAACTGTTTGAGTTCGGTTCGTGTTCAATTCGTATTCATTTGGTAATTATTTATTAACGAGTCGAATTCGAATAAGTATTCAGGTTCGTTTGGTTAAGCGAGTCAAACTGTTTGCGAACAGTTCGACTCGTTTAAACAGTTATAAGGTTATCGAGCCGAACTCGAACCAATTTTAAAGTTCGTTTAACTAAACAAGCCGAGACGTATAATTCATTTAGCTAAACGAATCCAAATTCGAAAACCTAGTATTCGGTTCGTTAACACCGAACATATAAAAAAATTGTCGCGCAGTCACTAATTAAGATGATAACAAAAAGATAACGATGAAGATGAAGATAAAAGGACAAAGGAAGAAAGAAGCATATCTGAAGTCCATTAAAGGGGGTTGGGATCTCCTCACCGCGCGGTGAGTCACCGCGCGGTCCACAGCACGACACGTGGCACCAGGTGGGGGCGGTGAGGCTGGATGAGGGTAACCCTCATCTAGCCTCACCACCCTCCCCTGTTGCCACGTGTCACGCGGTGACGCGTGCGGTGAGGGAGTGGGGGTGAGGAGATTTGAACCCCATTAAAGGTACCGGAAGTTGCCTGATAGCGACATTTTGATAGTGGATTTATACGCAAAAATCAGCATAAAAGCATAAAATTGAATTCGTCAGCTTTGATGGAGAACGATTTTTATTATTTGTTAATTCTATCCGATTCTTTTCATTATTCTCCTTTCATTTTAGAATATGATGAAATAAAGCAAAAATGACTAACTAAATTGGTTGCGGTTCTTATATTGTGAAGTAGTAGTTGTCGAAGTAGTAGTTGATCGACACAGCTTGACGCAATTTATTATGTTTCATCGGGAAACAATCTCTGTGTGTTTATAACACATGAGTATAGTTGCATACCTCCGACTCCTTCATACCTCGCTATAAACTAGAACCTCTAAGACAACATGTAATGTTGTTGTTAATTCTATCCAATCCATATACCACTTTTGATGGACTATGCATAAAAACACCCACATTTAACTTGTTTTTAAACCGCAAAAAGTCTTCTCATTTAATGGGGGAAAAACATGTTTTAAACCTCCATTAAAAAGCTGGAAAAGAAAAGAAATTTGTTCTAAACCAACGTGTATATTATGTTCACTGCAGATCTCTTTATGTTTACGTACCACTTGTTTTATGGATAAGTGAATTTCCATTTTCAATGGAGTTAATGACAAATTCTTACTTTAACTTTCAAATATGATGGAATAAAGCAAAACGACTCACTAAATTGGCTGCTTTTTTTATATTGTGAAGTAGCAATTGATCGTCATAGCTTGACACAATTTTCTTGATAGGTCATCGGGAGACAACCTCTGTGTGTTTATAACAATGAGTATGGTTGTGTACATCCGACTCTCTATATCTGCCATAGACGGGAGCCTCGTAATATTGTTGTTGTTTTATAGATAAGTGATAAGTGATTGTGATATATAACAGGTAGTCTATGAATGATATAGAATTTTGCTAAACAATTACTTTTTTTTCTCAAAGAAAACTGAAAGTGATCAAGAAATAACATGAATATAAGTTTTTTATTTATTTTTATCAGCACCTTTCATCTGTGCAGTTGATCATTACTATGAGTCCACTTCTGAGCTGATTACGTTATAGGCTATAATTAACATATAGGCGTCTACAGTCAAAAAAAATTAGATATAAATAATGGTGAATGAGATTTATTTCAATTTGTTAGACTTGGGGTCCATGATAAACCAATCAAAGTTTGGTCCACCCAACTACACATGTCGGTTTATATCTGTTAATGTGGTATTTCATCATTTTCATGTTGTATAGGCATATACATACACATAAACATAAATACATACATATATTATTCATATATATATATATATATATATATATAGATAGATACATACGCACACATAAATGTACATAGTACATATACATACACACACATAAATATACATATACATAAATATACATACATATATACATATATACACATGTATATATATAATACATATACATACATATATCTATACATGTATATTCACACACACACAAAAATATGCATATATACATGTATATATATGTACATGCATATATATATATATATATATATATATGCATGCATACATATGCATATACATATACATGTATCTATACATATATATAGATACATATATTTATGTATACATATATATACATATATACACACATATATATATGCATATATAATATATACACATACATACATGTATATATATGTATAGAAATGCACACTATATATACACATATATATGTATATATATTTGTGCATATATATATATATATATTTATATATATGCATGCATACATATGCATATATACATATACATGTATCTATACATATATATAGATACATATATTTATATGTATACATATATATACATATATACACACATATATATATATATATGCATATATATAATTATATATATATTAATATATATATATATACATACATACATACATGTATACATATATGTATAGAAATGCACACAATATATACACATATATATGTATATATATTTGTGCATATATATATATATATATATATATTTATATGTATGCATACATATAAATATATATATATATATATATATATATATATATCTGTGTGTGTGTGTGTATTTATATATAGTCCTCATAACACCTCAAGATCTCATCAACACGGTCTGGGCCCTTGAAGGCCTCATCCTTGCGAATGGTGGATGGAACAGTATCGACTTTAAGAGTCGAAGTCGAGAGCTAATTTATGCCGACTCTTTTCTCCTTATCCATAGAACTGTTCAGCTTGAATGTGTTTGAATCCACTGGTTTGATTCCAATCTTGTCCCTCAACAAGATGGATTTCTCGTTATTCAGAACCCCGCTGGAATCAGATGAAAATTTTGGTTTAGATTTTTCAGAAGGGCGAAAATTTAGGGTTTTCTTGCATTGCTTAGTAATAATTGAATCCTTCACCGGTATGATCTATTCAGAAAAGGGACAGATCTTAGGACAATGATTAGAAAGATGAAATCAGTACCCTTTGTACAGAACCCTTATTGTTTTGGGTTTTTGGATAGAATTCAGGTTGACGATAGGAATCACAGAAACTTTCTTTGTCGTTCTGGAGAAGAATTACGATATACATCAAGACCAGCAAAACACATCTTATTCCTTAGTACATTGTTTATGTGTTTTGTGGAAGAAGTCATCTATGTGGGCTTTGCCGCAGAATTTTGGACTTTGGAAGACGTGATTCTCGAATTCAAATCCAAACAACCCTTGACTTAGAACTTTCTGATCATCCTATTTTTGAGATTCAAAACAAGAAAAGCCCTCTGTTTGATCTTGAAGCAATTGGGTGATCTGATTGATAACCACAGTTATTCAAGATTTTCAGAATTCCACATGATCTCGTAATAAATTAGAAATTTGGCAGATGATTTTGCAACAAATTATTGATCAAGAAAACTCGAAATCTTTGCTCTCCGATTCTTGATTTGAGGGGAAGAGACTTGTGGTTTTGGAGGTAACCACCGACCATAAATCTTGAATTTGTATTTTTTAGATTAAAAAAATGAGAAAAATATATTAGTTTTAAAAATATACATATGTATATGTGTATATATCCCCATACCCTAACGATAGCTTTTGTTGTCGTTGGGATATACTGGGTACGGATGATGATGATGATGACGTATATATGTATACATATGTATATATGTATACATATGTATAAATATATTGTAAATATATGTGTATATAGTATGTATATATACATATACACACACTCACACACACAGATATATATATACATATATATGCATACATGTGTACATACACACACACACACATATACATATATCTATATATAGTATGTATGTGTGTGTATATATACACTTATACACACATTTATATGCATACGTATATACATATATATATATATATATATATATATATATATGCATAGACATGTATATATGTATATAAATGCATATATATATATGTACACACACACACATACACATATCTATATATATATGTTGTATGTATGCATATATACATATATGTATGTATGTGTATGTACGTGAGTATACATAAGTGTTTATGTGTGTGTATATATACGTGTGCGTGTGTACATGTGTATATATACACACCACACAAATATATATGTACACATGTTTTTTTTTTTAGAAAAGATCTTTTATTAAGAGTAAGCCTCACTTTTGGCGGAGGAATATGTACACATCTATATGTGTATTATATACATGTATATATTTATATACATATACACACACACACATATATATATATACACATACATGTATATATATATATATGCATATATGTATGTATATTTGTTTTGTATTTGCAGACGAGAGTTGTACAACTTGAAGGATCCATATAGAAAGTTCACATGCATGTTACATCTTTTCTATATCATGAAGTATAAGTCACATACCCGGAAGCTCGAATAAAATAACAAATATGATTTACCAAATTGCAACCAACTTAGAATTATCACGCGAGTATAGATTAGACAAATTGCATATTGCAACTAAAACAATCATAGGTTATATGTATATTCTGCAAGAAGATCAACAACTGGATTTAGCTTTCTTCTGTATCCAGCAAAAGTAATCAAGCTTTTCTTTCTTTTCCTTTACGTGCTTAAATTTACAACAACGACAACAACATTACCCCATTGCCTAAGAGACTCCCGCCTATGATGGGGTATGGGGGTCGGATATACGCAACTATACCCATGTGTTAGAAACAGACAGAGACTGTTTCCCGCATGATGATGCTACTTCACAATATAAGATGCGCATCCAATTTATTGAGTCATTTTGCTTTATCCTATCATATTCCAAAGTCAAAGAAGAGTGTGCCATTGACTCCATTGGAAATGAAAACACATGCTTAAATTTAGAATTGACGAAAACAACTTTCTCGCTATATATCACTCTTTCCGTTTCACAAACGTTGTCTTAACGCTTACATGATTTGTCTAGTTTATATTAATTAACTGACTAAAAGTATAATAACGATAGTGACCGAAATATTTTAACTTCTTCAAATTACATTTAAGTCAAATTAAGTAATATTTTTTAAACGGAAGGAGTATAAAGGTAATCATACTCTATCATATTTATATTTGACGTGTCGTGTCTATATGATTTTTTTAGCTGCATGGAACCACCAATCAAACGGGAGACAATAAAAAAATCATAGTAAAATAAGTGGTTAAAACTGAAAACCGTTTTCCGTAAGACGCAAGGTAACGTTTTGAAATGACAATGAAATCAGTTATGAAGAAAAAAGAGAAAAGACAGAATTTTAAGAATGAGCACACGTTCTTACTCATTTGGGGGGGGTGGGATCCTCTCACCGCCCCCATATCACCCCCCATGTAACCGCCCGCCACGTGGCAGGAGAGAGGGGTGGTGAGGCTGGGTAGGGGTCACGTGCACCCAGCCTCACCACCCCCTCCCCTGCCACGTGGCAGGGGTCATTTGTTACCCTCCATTTTTGGAGGTGAGGAGATCCGGTTTTTTTTTTTGGGACTTAACTTATTATTATTTTTTGTTTCGGTATTTGTCTTTTAACTATATTTGTGCATATTCACTGTTATGACTATTTTAATATTGGAAGATTTCTATTTGTATTTAATAAAATCCATTTATTAGTACATATTCATATTATTGTGCTATCTATGTAGGTACATATAGAGCCGGAAGTATCACTGGAATTAAACTCTTTATCTTTTGTATGGATGTATGGTTTGACTGCCTCTCACCCTCCTCAGACTCTAACAATAACTTTTGATGTCGTTGAGATATACTGGATATGATTGTTGTTGTTTTAGATGGTTACCAAATGACTTGATAATCTGTAATATCAATATTGAAAATCAGGGGCTATTCAATTTTAGTCACATGAATCCATATATACATATGTAAATACTGCTACATCCATTTAATAAAATTATGTATCAATAGTGCATCTTAATTTTTTTTAAATTTAAAAAGTGTGGTCAATTAATTGGTTAGAACAACCTTATCTACTACTTTTTTTAGTAGGAAAAAGAATAGTGTCATGAGCTTTCAGATTTCTTTGCGTACACACATGACCAGCTACTTCTTTCCTTGATTCCTCAGAATCATTTCACCAAATTTGAAGACTCAATATATAAATTTCTTGCCGAATGATTCTTTTAGTTGTAATATTCTAATCTGAATACAAACTGAGCTATGTCTTGAGATTATCGGAGAATGATTCTTTGTTTAACAGGAGAACGATAAAGAATGTGGTTTACAAAAAAAAATGATAATTAAAAAACGTGCCTCCAGCATATTTCTATAAATACCGATCAATTTGTTCCATGCACAGATCCTGCCATTTCTTATCGCACTGGTGTAGTATGTATCTTGAATCACGTTAAAATTTGTACAAACCAGATATATACCACAACAACATTACCCATTGTCTTAGAGGTTCTCAACTACGACAAGGTATGAAGGAGTCGAATGTACGCAACCATACCTATATGTTATAAACATACCGAAATTGTTTCTCAATGATCCATACATGCCAGATATATATATGGAATAAATAATAAAACATGTAACGCCCAAGCATATGGAATAAATAGTGAAAATGTAACATCAAAAAATTTGGAAATATAAGCTTTCTGGATATGATTAATTTAAGTTGACTTTAGATACTTATCTTCATACGTTGGTCCATTATATGAGTATGTTGACTATGATATGATTGTGTATGTTGACCATTATATGATTGTGTAGCATGCAAGAATTAAGTGACAATAATTTTAATTAAGCAAACAAATACGATATTCGAAAAACCTAAAATACAGTGTTGCCATACCAAAAGTAACATTATCGAGTCTAACTTCTAAACCCAAACAAAAACTAAAATATAAAAACAAAAACAATATGTATCAAATATGATATGGATATATATTCCTTTCGTTTAGAAGCGGCAAACAAGTCGTGTTTTGTGCTTTTCGGGTTTTGGATATTAAAGTACCAAACTCATACCTGATCCTTTTTTTCGCGTGTATGAAAATAGATACCCAAACCTAGTGCGTATCAGGTTTACCCACAAACTTGACAAATTCAAATATTTCAGGTTGTGTTTGGGTCATTTGTGTATTTTTCAGGTTTTTCAAGTTTCATGTATTTAATAGGGGTAAAGGCGGCGAGCAGGCAAACTGCAAAGGGTAAGAGCGGCAGCGACTGCTGTTAAAGACGGGAGAGGAGGTGGAGGGAGATGGAGGGTGGTCAGACGGGAGACATAGGCTGAGAGTTCGCAGTTTAGAGAGAAGAGAGAATGATGGGTAGCTAGGGTAGGGACGACGAGCGGGCAAAGGGTAAGGGTGGCAGCGGCAGACAACTGTTAAAGATAAGAGAGGAGACGGAAGGAGATGGAGGCTAAAGGAGCGAGAGACGAAGGCAAGAGTTCATAATTCAGAGAGAAGAGAGAATGATGAGTTATGGGTAGCCAGGGTTAGGGGCGGTGGGGGAGGGGGCAAAGGGTAAGCGATTAGGTTTTATGATTTTCTATTTTATAATTTTAACTTTAATATGGTAACCCGCGGGTTTAACTTGACACGATCTGTTCTTAGAAGGTAAGTTTTAGGCCTTACCCGATTTGTACACGAAACCCGCAAGCCTATACCCATACTTGCGAGGAACGTGTCAAGTTCGGTCGTATTTTCGTGCCGTGTCTGAGATTACCGCCATACTTTCGTTTTAAAAATGTTATCATAATTAAAATTTTAACTTTATGTAAAATATCATATTAAAAAAATAAATTGTGATAATATTGTTGAAACATGAAAAATAATAAAGATAAGATGATATGCATACTAGAAAGCGATTTGTCTTGATGACCCATGAAGATTCCCAAAACATAATTGCATTTAAGCCAAGCAGTTCGATCTCTATCGCATCAAATAAAAACTGCTGCAGCAATTTTTTTAGAAAAAGAAAAAAGAAAAAAAAAACTCCCTTGATTTGGATGTAACATAATATGGATAACCTGGCGGGTTACTTTGTCCATATATTATATATTCAAAATAAATAAATAATAAGAGAAAACAGATAAACGACAGAAGACAAAGAATCTGAAGTAGTTAGGAGATTAATTAATTAAAAAATAACTTCTAAGCAAACGAAAATCATGACGTTGACGATTAAAATTATTACGGATAATGTAGATGCCTCCTAGGTTTTTCCTTTTTTTTAGCAAAAGGCCTGGCCAACCGTCCCAGTACCAAAAAGTATTATGAAAGATGTAAACCTAAAGCATAGCGGCTTCCTAAGTTGAATGATGACTTACGTTGTTCGTCCTCTAACTAGGCCTTTAGCCTATCAGCAATAGAACACTCACACTATACGTATTCATAAAATCGAACTCTTGACCTCTTAAAACAAATCCTACTTAGAATACTGCTTGAGCTATGTCTATAAGTTTTTTATTTGCACCAGGGGTTGTTGCATGGTCACCGACAGAAAATTCACTACAATTATACAGCAAAGCTTTGTCTTTAATTATTATTTTTTTGTTTGTCTTGATTCTAATATCATTTATTTATTTTTAGAGAAAGGAATTTTCATATACAACATGAAGTAAGCATATTTCGGACGTGTACCTACGCAATACAACGTAAACTTATTGAATTGTTTAGTTACAAAATAAAACCCCAAGCTTGAGAGATATCAAGAGACAGTTAATTGAAGGAAAAAAAAACAAAACTTTAGGTTTAACGGTTGAGTAATATTTTTTTTATCCTAAGAAATGGAGTTTAAACCGTCTCTTCAGTTTTTCTTTTTTTTTTTTAAAGAAGAACAACAACGACACTCATATCCATTATATCTGTGAAAACTATCTTTAAGGTCTGGAGAGATTGAAAGATAGACAAACAATACATCTGTCCCAAAAGATAGATAATTTGTTTCTAGTGAGACTTCCAGCTCTATATTTTTTTAGAGAAAAAGATAATTAACTGATTAATCAAGGGATATTTTATATACAACATGCTTATATCATTTTCTCTATGATATGCAGAATTTAGTCATTCGCATTTCATTTCTTTTTTTTAGTCCAAATACATGTCTAAAACTAATTTCGATAAAATAAAACTTTATGAACTTGTATTTTGAGACAGAAAAATAACATATTTAACTATGCACTTAACATCGAAATTAATCAAAAATTAATCTTTCACTTATGGTCGAAATTAATCAAAAATCAATACACTTTCAAACCAAACACGACTCATTTATCATTCCCACGACCTCTTTAATTAATAAAGTTATGAATTTTAGTTTTAATGGTCATACACCCAAAAAAATGGTGAATTGATGAGTTTTTCCCTTGTTATCATGGTTTATAATGCATGCCTGTAAGCATATATGTGGAGGCCAAATTCGATATCATATTCAATAATTTCATTTAAAACATGAGAAAGTTATAATTGTAATATAAGAAACTTTCTATTTGTGTTTACTAAATACTTTCAATAGCACACTAGCACACCATATTTCTATTATAGTGTCATCTATGCAGTTACATATAGAGCCGGGAGTATCACTGGAAGCAAACTGTCTACTCTTTGAGATGGAGGTATTGTTTGCTTGTCTCTCACCTTCCCAAGACCTTAGCGATAGCTTTTGCTTTCCCTGCGAAATGCATGTCTCACTGGAAGCAAACTCTATACCATTTGGGATGGAGGTATTGTTTGCTTTTCTTTCACCTTATCAAGAACTTAGCGATAGATTTTGTTTTCGTTCGGAGCTGGAGGTCTCAGTGGAAACAAACTCTCTACCTTAGCGATAACTTTTGCTTTCGTTAGGAGCTGGAGGTCTCACTGGAAACAAACTCTCTACCTTTTGGGATGAAGTTATTGTTTGTCTTTCTCTCACATTCCCAAGACCTTAGTGATAGCTTTTGCTTTTGTCGGGATATTACTTGTATGGGTGTATGTATTATGAGAAGAAGAGTAAAATGTACGCCTACAATTTGCAAAGCGACGGTTCTGATGAAATTTGGCATGCCTAATGAGTGGCAGCCTGAATTTCACTCTCAAATTGCTCTTCTTTCAATTCTCGTGATCTTTATTGCATCACATACTTAAGCTAAAAGGTTCAATGGCGACAAGGAAAAATAATCATCGTTTTCTTGTACTGATTGCTGCATAGAAGTCTACCCTTTTTTCAACATTCTTGTCCACATCCCAGATCTTCCTCTTGAGCATGTTTTAACTCAGATCGTTGCTAACTGATTATGAAAATTTAAGTACGTTGTTATAATAATTTGTAAAGGCAATGAAAAAAATAAAGGTTGATTGGAGCTTAAGTAAAAGCAAGAATAACTTGACGTATGATTTCGATCGATCTATGTATCGATCGAAGGGACTTGGATAGATCCAAGTGGCTGAGAAATGAAGCTGAGTATTCTGCTGGACATCGATCGATCGTAGTGGCCTGGGTGCAAAATTGGAGTACACTGTCCAACATAGATCGATCACATGGATCGATCGATGTGACTTCGATCGATACATAGATCGTTCAAAGTAGCTTGGTTGAAAAACTGGAGCACACTGTGAAACTTCGATCGATACATAGATCGATCGATGTAGCTTGAATGTAAAGTTGGATCATACTATGAGACATCGATTGATCAATCGATCACATCGACCGATCGATGTGTCCAACAGATGTGACTTTTCATCTAAAGTTGCAACTTATGCACCAAGAGACATATACAATCACTTTTCAATGCCTAAGAACGTCTAATATGATGTTCAAGAGCCTATAAAAATGCTATTGCAACATATTTCAAGATATCTTAAGTCTCAAGTTCAATCTTGCAATTAAAGTTCTTCTACACTATACATTCTCATTTTAATGCTTATTTGGTTTCTTTCCTTATTTCTGAAGTTATAAACCGGTTGGCTATTGTATCCTAGGAGGAAATTCGTCTATGTGGAGACAAATATTCCTTACGGAAAGTGTGACTACACGCCTCAAACCATCAATACTACTCATTCTACTCCACTTTTGATTCCATTTTCTTTAACACACACTACAAGTGAATTTGTGTATATGTGATTTCTAACCTGACTCACTGTAATTTTTATCTGACCCCATAATATGCACTCTTTGTTATATATATTTAATAACGTTGATGTTTATATTATTGAAATGACCCATTGAATCTTGAAGTGGATCTATCTTAACTTAAACTCGTATTTAAACATTTCAACTTAAAACGTTTTCGTAGCCAGATGATGAAAATTCATAAATTTCTTATGCACCACAAAAAAATTGTGGTTTGCCGACGAAAAAATCACCGACGAACAACGTATAGTCGTTGTTTCGTCGGTAATAGCGACGACTGTGCGACAAAACTAATGTCGTCGCTAATTGCGACGAAAGTACGATGAAATTCGTTGTCGCTAAAAGAAAAATAGTCAGTCAGGTGAATTACGTCGGTGATTTGTCGGTGTCTCGTCGCTACTCTGCGTGTTTTTATTCGTCGCTATTTAGTTTGTAACGCTACGTCGCTATGTCGTCGCAATTGTGTCGCTAAAATTAGCCCAAATAAAATAAATTCGTCGTTTAGTAAGTTCTTGGCGTTGTGTATCGTCGTTTTTTTGTCAATGAAACCCGCATGTGGCAAATGTTTTGTTTTACTTTCCGTTCGTAATTCGATTTGTCGTTGTGTCGTCGCAGATACATCGAGAATTAAACACGTGTATTGATTAAGGAAAAAGAAAGCGGTGATTGGGAAAAATACTCATTCATTCAATAATAAAAAGTTACATTATCAAACGAAAAAATAAAAAAAATCTAAAAGAGATGCGGAGATGTGCCGTTCACTCTTCGTCATCGGACGAAAGAGTGGGCGACATTCTCCGCAAACTCTTTGAGAAGGCGCTTGAGCTTCTAATATCTAAATTTCATCTTCCGCAGCCTTCTAGTCATGTTGTGCAGTTGCCGCGACTGCTGCTGCATGTTTGCCATCAGCATACGAAGTCGGCGTCCTGCACCGGCGTTTGTTCTTGATCACTCTGATGCTGCGGTGGGCCATAGACAGATACGGAACCTTCTCGCTCAACCGATGGTACTTGAGGAGGAGGAGGCCCTTCTGGAGGGGCACTGATTGCCCGTCCACCACGCCTTGGGTTCTTTTAAAACGACGCGGCATATTTTGATTATTTATAACCTTATATGTGTGTATGTATATGTGCGGATGTTTGGGGGTATAAATAGAAAATTAGCGACGACATAGCAACGTTTTTGCCAACCGTTAGGAATGTGCAGTGATGACCTTTCGGCTGTTTTAGCGACGACGTAGCGACGAATTTGCGACGTATATTCATCGTACGATGCAACCGTTGGGAACTGAACTGGCACTGCCGAATAGCGACTTGACTAAGTGGGACGAGAGTAGCGACAAAGCGTCGAATAATGTGAAGAGACATTATCCGTCGCTGTTTCGTCGGTAAAACGTCGGTAAATTCAAAAAAATTCGCGCGTTGTAAGCATTGGGAACTGGACGGACTGCCTTTTAGCGACGACGTAGCGACGCGTAGCGACGAATCACGTCGTACGGAGTGAAGAGACATTTTGCGTCGCAATGTGGTCGGTACTTCGTCGGTAAAAGCATATCAAACGACGTGTTTCGTCGCTGGTCGTCGGTAAATCGTCGGTATGTGTTTTGTTTCCGACGTCGTTGGTCGTCGCGAAGTCGTCGGTATTGTGTTTGTTTGTTTCCGAGATTTGTGTTTGTTTGTGGTCGCTATCTCGTCGCTATTGCGTCGGTAACATTGCAGGCTGAGAACGATAAAACCATTTTCCTTCTTCTTCTCTTCTCCCATTCTTCTCTCATTTCAAACACATCAATCATCAATTTTGAACGAAAAAACCGAAGTGTGGAATTTTGATTTTTTCTACCACCGAAAAAAGATAGCTGCTGTTATTTTGAAGGTGTATCGAGAAAATGGATCCGAGGAGAAGCGATAGAAAGTGGATGTACCAGAGAGTAAACAACGGGGAGTGTGTTTTAGATTTGTTGAAGGTCTCGAAGAATTTATGATTTTGCGACGAGTAATGAAAGTGGAACGCAGATTAGATGTCCGTGCAAGAAATGCAAGAACCGTAAATATAAGGATCCGGGTGACGTGAGGGTTCACTTATTGAAACAAGGTTTCGTCCACAATTACCATACATGGTACTGTCACGGCGAATATGAGGGGGCGTCTACATCTGCAACTGTACACGTCGAAGGGGGACCCGGTCAGGTTGATGCCGAAGAAATATGCGAGGGATCTCACAACCCATACATGCAGATGGTGACAGACGCAGCCGCCGGCGCATTTACCGGAGAGCAGTTGTTACAAATGCAGGATCCGGATGAACAGCCGCGTATATTCGTGGAGGAAGATCCGAACCCTCAGGCGAGACAGTTTTTTGAGATGCTGAACGCCGCCAACACGCCGCTGTATCCTGGTTGCGGTAGTCACACACAGATGTCCATGATCGGTCGGATGACGAGCATGAAGACGGAACACCGCATGACGGAGAGATTGTACGATGGGATGTGTCAGCTGATGAGGGAATCTCTTCCCGAAGGGAACACAATGGTCGACAGTTTTTATTCGACGAAGAAGAAACAGCTGCAGGCGTTGGGACTGCCGGTTCAGAAAATCGATTGTTGTTCAGAGGGGTGCATCATATACTGGGGCATCAACGAGGATAAAGACATGTGCAGGGTCTGTGGGACAAGCAGGTGGAGAACGAACAAAAGAAACCGGAACGTGCCAAGAAAACAATTTTACTATTTACCTCTCGCCCCTAGACTGCAGAGGCTATACGCATCCGGTGCCACAGCTAGCCAGATGAGGTGGCACGCGGAGCACTACACGAAAGACGGTGAGATGTGCCATCCATCTGACGGCGAAGCTTGGAGGACGTTCGATGCGACGCATCCGGGTTTTTCGTCGGAGACAAGGAACGTTAGGTTGGGTTTATGCACCGACGGGTTCAACCCGTTTGGACAGTCGGGAGAGCAGTATTCGTCGTGGCCTGTAATCGTGACGCCGTACAATCTACCGCCTTGGATGTGCATGAAGAGACGCCGTACATGTTCTTGACTGTGATCGCACCGGGGCCTAGGAATCCGAAACAGAAGATCGACCTATACCTGCAGCCGTTGATACAGGAGCTGAAGTGGTTGGGAGTTTGGCATGGAGACGTTCGATGTATCGACTAAACAAAACTTCCAGCTACGCGCCGCGCTGATGTGGACGATCAGCGACTTCCCGGCTTATTCTATGT
Source organism: Eustoma russellianum (assembly GCA_036186865.1). Lineage (NCBI taxonomy): Eukaryota > Viridiplantae > Streptophyta > Magnoliopsida > Gentianales > Gentianaceae > Eustoma > Eustoma russellianum. The sequence continues at coordinate 30,872,152 of AP025066.1, read as the reverse complement.
TGTCGGGGTGGAGCACAGCGGGGAAATACGCTTGCCCTTGCTGCATGAAGCAAGCGAAGACGATGTCCTTGAAACATGGACGTAAGATAAGCTGGTTCGACAGCCATAGGAAGTTCCTGCCCAGACGTCATTTGTACAGAAAGAACGTGACGGCGTTCATGCCTGGCATCGTCGATAAGGACACAAAGCCCGAGCTCCTCACGGGTGCAGAGGTGCTGCAGGAGATAGACAGTTGTGGATTCGTGGGGGTCGCTGATGATCCGGACGGCAGTCACAACGCAGACCTGGCTCGTTACTGTATCGGTGGAAGAAGAGAAGCATATTCTGGGAGCTTCCGTACTGGAAGAGCAATATGATCCGACATAACCTGGATGTCCATGCACATTGAGAAGAACGTGTTTGACAACATTTTCAATACAGTGCTGAATGTGCCAGAAAAAACAAAAGACAATATGAAGGCACGACTTGATATGCGCGACCTCAACATGCGACCGGAGCTGCATCCCGTTGGCACATCATACATGCCGAAGTCCCTCGTACACGCTGAATGCGGAGCAGGTCAGTGCGTTGTTATCGTGGCTGGGGGACGGCTAGATTTCCTGATGGCCATGTTTCAAACCTGTCAAAGAACATCGACGTGAATAAACGCGGTTTGCACGGGATGAAGAGCCACGACTGTCACGTTTTCATGCAACGGTTGATGCCCATTGCATTCCGCGATCTGCTTCCAACCAATGTATGGGAAGCAATTACCGAGATGAGTCTGTTTTCAAATGTCTTACAGCCACGAGACTCAGTGTGGATAATATGTCAAGGCTGGAGGGCGAAATCCCAGTGATCATATGCAGCTGGAAACTATATTCCCTCCGGCCTTCTTTGATTCAATGGAACACCTGCCAGTTCATCTACCATACGAGGCACGTGTTGGTGGTCCTGTTCAGTACAGGTGGATGTATCCGTTCGAGAGGTACTCTTTTTTATGTGCATGACGTTCTTATGTGTCTAAGCGCAAGCATCTGAACATACATTCATTATATGAACAGATATCTCAGGCATTTGAAGCTGAAACATCAAGAACAAGGCGAAAGTCGAGGCCTCGATGTGCAATGCCTATCTGACGGAGGAAGCATCGGCTTCGTGTCGCATTACTTCGAGCCAGATGTCCCGTCGAGGTGCAGAGATTTCCCCGGAACGACGACGGCATTACCAGATCCGGTGTCCTCCCAATATTCACACATCCGATCAGATTTCACGGACATGGAAAGGAAATGATATTGGGAGACAGCGAGCTGAAGATTGCTCATTCTTATGTTCTGCGCAACTGCCGTCAAGTCGACCGTTTCCAGAGGTATAAACGATATCCAATTTTATTTTGTAAAGACCTTGCGATACTCTATCCATTATGTTACAAGATATACATGGTACTCATTCGTAATTTGCTTCAGCTTGTTCATTGATTTATTGCAACACCGTTCACCGGGTATATCGAGCGATGCAATAAACAATGAGTTAGATTCCAAGTTTGCTGATTGGTTCAGGTGGCATGTAAGTTTACATATTTGCCTGTTACGTGTACGATATGTGATACGCATTTATTGCCCCGCTGATGTATGCTTACTTGTCATTTTACAGGCGAGCAAAGGTCATCTGGCTGACGATGAGTACGGTTACATTCTGACACCAGTAGCCGAGGGTCCATTTAACAGAGTCACGCGCCACGACATGTGTTTTGTCAACGGGTATAGATTCCACACAGTCTCCCATGCCAGCCGAAAATCGTCGGAGAACAGCGGAGTGTGTGTCAAGCGGTATGACAATAGCCCGACGAGGATGACTTCTATGGCTACCTTACTGACATCATTGAGCTCGAATATCCGGCATTGCCTATAAAGCGGGTGGTCCTATTCAAATGCGAATGGTACGATCCACTCGAGAAGGTTATCGCATTGGCACAAAGGTTCACGACCAATATAAGTTGGTAGACATACACCAAGGGCGACGGTACAGAAAATACGATCCATACGTTTTGGCTAGTCAAGCGTCCCAGGTGTACTATCTATCGTATCCAACAACGAGGATGAATGCGAGCTCAAAAGACTGGCGAGCCGTGTGCAAAGTGAAATCGAGCAAGTTTGATGTTAGTATACAGACAGGTTCAGATGGTATGGACGCCGCATTTCAAGAAGAAAACCCGTCCGTTCTAGATACGACACATGTTGAACTGCACGGACCTCCCTCTAAATGACCCCAACGGCGGTTTCATCGAAATTCATCTCAACATACAACCGCCTGACAATATTGAAGACGTAGTCGAAGACGAATACGAGGATGAAGAGGACGACGAGCATGTAGATGAAGATGAAGATGAAGATGCGTATGAGGATGCAGATGACCAGGAAGATTGACATTAGCCAAAATTTTTATGTACCTCTTTATATGAAAGTGTGTATGTGTTGATGTACTTATATTCATGTATATACTACTTTATATTTTGTATTTTTTTTTCAAAAATTATAACACCGACGAGTTACCGACAGAAATGTTGCGTCGCTAAATTTGAAATAACGACGACACATGAAAAAATAGCGACGAAACTAAATAGCGACGAACGTTCGTCGCTATGTCGTCGCAAAAATTACGCAGATAAGCTGAACTCCCCTCTTTCTTCCCCATTTCCTCCTCTTCCCCATTTCCCTCCCCTCGGCGAAAGCTCCCCCCACCGGCGAAACCTCCTCCCTCCCCCGGGCGAAAGCTCCCTCCCGCGGCGAAGTTCTCCGTTGACCTCCCTTCTTCGGTTTAGTTCTCTTCCTATTTCGTTTTTACTGATTTTAATTAGTTATGTTGTTTTTAATTTTTTTAATGTCTTGTGGGGGTGGTGGTGCTGTGTGTGGGATGGGCGATGGTGCTGGGTGCGGGCTGGGTGGCGGGGCTGGGTGGTGCTGGGCAGGGGTGCTGGGTGCGGGCTGGGTGCGGGGCTAGGTGTGGGTGGGGGCGGTGGTGCTGGGTGCGGGGCTGGGTGGTGCTGGGTGGTGGTGCTGGGCAGTGGGTACTGGGTGCGAGGCTTGGGTGCGGGGCTGTGTGTGGGTGGGCGTTGGTGCTGGCGCGGGGCTGGGGGTGGTGGGCGGTGGTGCTGGGCGCGGGGCTGGGTGGTGCCTGGGCGGTGGTGCTGGGCGGTGGTGCTGGGTGGTGGTGCTGGGTGCTGGGTGCGGGGCTGGGTGGCGGGGCTGGGTGGTGCTGCAGTGGGTGCTGGGTGCGGGGCTGGGTGCGGGGCGGGGTGCAGGGCTGGGTGTGGGTGGCTGTGGTATATATATGTATATGTGTATAGAATTATGATGTATATATATGTATATGGTATATATATGTATATGGTATATATGTATGTAGTATATATATGTATGTATGTATGTATATACGGTATACATATATACATATATGTATATATGGTATATACATATATGGTTAGTACGTGCGTGTATATATATATTTGGCCCTAAAACCATGAAAACATTGCTTCTTTATTATGAATTTATGGATTTTGTAGTTAATTTTCGTATTTGGGTATATAATTATATATATAAGTTATTTCGTATTTACATATAAATATATGTAAAATTATTAGAAAATGTTTTTTTGGGTAGAATTATGTATGTATATATATTTTTCGTATTTTAATATATTTATAATTATATATCTATTTTGGTATATATATGTATATGGTATATATATGTATATACGGGTATATATATATATATATATATATATGCATATACGGGTATATATATGTATATACGGGTATATATATGTATATGGTATATATATGTATATACGGTATATGTATATGGTATATATATGCATATACGGGTATGTATATGTATATATGGGTATATATGTATATGGTATATATATGCATATACGGGTATATATATGTACAAACTGTTTTGTAAGAGGTTTGCATATGATTTTCGGTATGATACTAGTTCAAGGTTGTTGGATTTGGATTTGTCTTTGGAGGAGGCCATTAAGGCTGGGAAACCTCCGATAAACGCTTAGGTCATGCCGAAACGTTTATAAATTATTAATATGTTCCTCTCAGATCTGATGGCTAGTGAGGGTTTACCGACGAGATCCACATACCCACCAGCTACACAGGACCTTCAAGGAGAGTTCGATATGTTCCTTTCTCAGCATGATACGTATGCCTCGGTTTCGACCGCCGCTCTGGCTGCGGACGCAGACCTTTTACGGTCTGCCGACATGTCCGCACCCCCCAGACATACGACGCCACCCACACCCAGCGGTTCAGCACCTCATCCGGCGTCTGATGCGGCATCGGACCAGGGTGTCATACCAGGGCGTCGTCCCCTCCCTTGATCACATGATACCCATAAGTAAGTAATGATTAATTTATTTAACATGTTTTCAAATATATTTCACGCGTTATTTTTTCCTAACAACTTCACCTCTTTCAGGTTGGATCGGACAATGGCGCGCTTTCCGGTTGCATCACCCGGTCCTTCCACCTGAGGCTTGACCCATCTGGATATTCCTGGGCCCGTGTCACCCCGGAGACACGTAGGTTCTACTGGGATGAGTTTCAGGTATTCAAATTTGATGAATTTCACTTTTTGATGCGTAATCAATCATTACTTTTCTAATCACACTTTTATTATTCCTCCGTATGATAATTGCAGAAGGCGTACAGCTGGCCAGCCGACATCGCCCACGACGTGGAGCAGGCCTGGCGGCATAGGGCCGCCAAACGCTATGGCGACTTCGTCAACTCCCTCAAGACCAAGTCGGAGCGTGACCCCACGTAGATAAGGCCTGCCTACGTATCCGAGGCCGTCTGGGCGGCGTGGGTAGAAGGGTGGAGGGACCCTGCTTACCAAGCCCGCAGCGCCCGGAACGCGGCGAACCGGCGCAGTGGCAATGTACAGGGCCCAGCACCTGCCACACACTCAGGTGGTTCGGTTTCCCACGCCACCACGATGCGTTCTATGGTGAGTATTTTAATATTGGATTATTTAGATTCATTGATTTCATTGTATTATTTACATTCATTGACTTAAGTGGATTATTTATATTCATTGAGTTAAGTGGATTATTTATATTCGTTGATTTCTTATGTTGCGCTGTTGTTTTTTTGGTATTCGTATATGGTTACTTTAAGTGGTACATGTGTTCATTTGCCTTTTTATTTTTATTTTTGATTTGACTTGGGAGAGGCCTTTAAGGCCGGGATACCTCCGATAAACGAATAGGTCATGCCGAAATTTTTAAAATTCTGGATTTCACTAACATATTTTATTTCATTCTTTCAGCACGAGGAGACGGGGGAGTGGCCAGCCTCCTACGATCTCTTCTACAAGACGCATCGGAAGAAAGCCTCCGACAGGACGGAGGACTGGATCACGACGAAGGCCCGCGACATCAGTGTAAGTAGACTACGATATCATTTGTTTTTTCCTTAGTTTGTTTTATTGCTAAACCATAACAATTCTTATTCTCATTTCAGGACGAGTACAACAGATTACTCGCAGATAGGGGCGAACAGGCCGACAAGAACCGCGCTTATTGGGATGCGGTTCGGACCGTCGGCCCTCAAAATAAGAAGAAGAGGGAGGTGTACGGGGTTGGATCAGCAGCGCCGCGATTCTTTCCCGAAGTTCTACAAGCAGGTGCTTCCTCCGAGGCCAGCACCTCCGCGCCTTCTGCGACGCCAGAGGATATTTCGCGCCTGGAATCAGATAATGCGGCGCTGCAGCGTGAGATAGAGACCATCAGGACGAGGCATGAGGAGAGTGTACATGCACTGCACTCGCAGCAGCAGGCGCTGCAGCAGGCGCTTCAACAGGCGTTTGAGCATGCGCAGCGGCAGACGATGCAGATGCAGGAGGCAACGAACCAGCAAATCTCGCACTGTCGCAGGTAGTCATGTCTTTCATTTCCTGCTCCTCGCAGCCTCAGCCTCAGCCTCGCCCTCCTGATGGTCACTCTTCTCCGCATGATCCCCCTCCATCTTCCTCTGCATAGTTTTTTATTTTTTCATTGTTTGTACAGTCTATTTCATTTGTTGTATTGACATTTTCTTTGTACTTTTATATTCTATCTGACAATTTTACGGATTCTATTTCGTTTGTGTTGTTTAATTATACGAATTTGAATGCGCAAATACCGTATTACTGTATAATATTCGTACAAATGATTTAATATACAAAATAAAATATATTATAGAAATTAAATAATAATAAAAACTTTTTAATTAATAATGTATTAATATTATTAATAAATCAAAAAAAATTTAAAATTTAATATTAAATAATGTATTTAAAATAATTATTAGTAAATTTAATATTTTTAAAAATAACAAATACCGACAAACCGGCGACGAAATTGTACTGTCGCAGATCGGTAATAAAAAACAAAAATTTAAAATTAGCGACGAAAAGACATATAACGACGACATTTTGCGACGAAATAAAACGGAAACAAAAATAAAAAATTAATAAATAGCGACGGCAATACTTATACCGACGAAATTTTGCGACGAGTGTCTTTGTCGCAGAACCTTAATAAAAAAATAAAAAAATACAAAATAGCGACGAAAATATTTTACCGACGAAACAGCGACAGCAGAAAACAGGTCGCAGACCTGACAGTTTCTCGTCGCAATTTGGCGACGATACACCGACAAAATTGTTTTCGTCACAATATAGCGACGCAGTGCCGACGAAATTTGCTTTGCGACAAGCCGTATAACGACCTTCATTTTTCGTCGTTATTTCGTCGCAATATGCTTATAGCGACGAAATAGCGACGTTTTTTGGCTGTCGCTATAGGCGTTTTGTTTGTGGTGATGGTTATATGATAAACA
>AP025066.1:30779451-30865268 GCA_036186865.1 Eustoma russellianum | reverse complement strand
TGTGCACATGCGCACACATATTAGTCGACATAAAATTTATTAAATGATCTTAATTGTAAATCGACCTAAATATTTTGAAAGTACGACTTAAAAGGTCGTATAAATTTGTATAGTTAACTAGGGTTCTTTAACTTCTTTTCTACAGAGCTGTCTCAAGAAAGAACAAGAATCTATTTTCTGTAAATGCAGGACGATTCGGCAGAACCACATAAATCCATGTATTGTTTATCTCTTCCTTTTGATTTTTTTCTTCTGAATTTGTAATTTCCTTAACAATAAATGTACAGACACAAACTCAACATATGCATATATCAAATGCATAAAGCAATTGCCTTTGAAGAAGTTTTTCAATTTGGAAATCCATATATATATATATATATATATATATATATATATATATATATATATATATGTATGTATGTATGTGTGTGTATGTACATACATATATGTATATATATGTGTATATATATATATATGTATATATATGTATGTATATATATGTGTATATATATATATTTTTAAAAAAATTGGAGAGAGGAATCGAACTCGAGACCCGAAAATGGGATAAATGCTACTCAACAGCTAGACCCAAAGGTTTTTCGCAGAAATCCATATATATATATATATGTATATGTATATGTATATGTATATATATATATATGTATATGTTTATGTATATATATGTATCCACGTATTTCTTTTTCATGACGATTTTCAGAAAAGGCTTGTCCTTTATTGTTGAGGACAGATAGCGGCAGAAACAACACGACGACAAAATCAAAAACACACAATCACGCAAGAAAAGCACGGCAGTAATGAAAACAAAGCAATGAACAAGCGAGACAATGATTTTACGTGCCAAAACCCTCTTGTGGAATAAAAATCCACGCGGTGGTAGCCAGAAAAATTCACAATCACAAGTCCGGATTACATTACTATTTTCATGCCTGCAGCAGGGGTATTTTATAGGTGTTTGATTGACAAGATCAACATAGACGTAGATATCAACTAACGCGCTATCCTAACATGAATGGAGATCTAGAGAGATGCATCATTCTAACTGATAAACATGAAGTGTTTGACTTCAATGGGATACCGTAAAAGTGGAGGCTTCACCAAAGGATGACCACCACTCGTATTCTTCAGGTCAAAGTAACATATGAGATATACACTGCTGTGTAGCCCAGCTCGGTACCGCTGCTGTTCAGCTCAGCTCTGCAACGCTGATGTCCAGCTCAGCTCGACAACGCTACTGTCCAGCTCACCTAGACAACGCTGTTGTCCAGCTCAGTTCGGACACACAGTACCACTTCTCCAAGTTATATCAATGTTACTAGGTTCAGCACAACAGCTCAGCTCGGCTGGTCAATTTAAGTTCCACCCAACTTAACATTTATCCTTAGAAATTCCTCTAGTGCAACAACATTCCATGATGAAGCAAAGAACAAATTGTAGAAAGAAGTGATAAAAGTTAAAATAAGAAGCAAGAAATAAGGTTGAACGCATGGTCCCGTACATCAATCACTCTCCATCTTGATTTTTTTTTTTTGGGGTACAATTGTGTCCATGTCCTTTTATTTATTTATTTTTATTATTTTGCAATAATATACGGGACAGGTTGCCGACAAAGAGATTCAGATCTCTCGTTCCATTCATTATATACTGATTTATTCAGATAACTAAAGTTATTTCCTTGAATAAATCTTAATTTTGATAGCAACTTTTGTGATCCTCGGTAGGGATATTATCTTACTTTTGTTTAGCTTTAATAACAACTTCCCAAATGTTTTTTTCCCATTAAACAAGGTTAGACTTCATGTTGTTTTCGTACGTCAATATCATGATGTAATAATGGTGGAATATTATTCTGTTGTGACTGATTATCTTTGCAATTAATACTAACCACAGTGCTAGAAATAGGGTCCCATACGTAGACACACTCGTCTCCTTTCAATTCTACAATAATAGCTTTTGAAGGCACATAATGGGGTGCAATTCAGGTATCTAGGTCATTAATAGTTTTGGTGGTAGTATCTAGCTCAAGTGAGTTAAAAGATTATTTGCTTAATTTATAATAGACATCTTGTATAAATTTTTGGTCACGCCTCATTAATGTAGGAGGCCGTTAAATTTATAATTTACACTTTCTATAAAACTGAGGCAGTAAAAGAGTGAGACAAGAAATTTGACATTTTGTCAATAGAATAATAGCTTTTGAAGAGCCAGCATAGACCTCCAATTATGAATATGTTGCATCATAACAAGAGATGATTGTTAAGTTAACTACGTGGCACATTAACAAAAGAGAACTTGTTCTTGGAGCAAAGATCATTCTCTGACTCTAAGGTCCTATCATTTCAGTCTTAAGAAATATTATGGAGGATACAAATCAGGAGTTCAGCGGGCTTCTAGGTTGGGTGATGACTTACGCAGTGACACACACAAAGCGTCCCTCTGCAAACCAGACCTTCGACCTAGCAGCAGTGAAACACCCACACTGTGCATGTCACTGGAATCGAACTCTTGACTTCTTGGAGCAAATCTCAAGCCGAATACCAACTGAGCTATGTCCACTAGGGCACGAGCGTAATTCCAAGTGCTTCTGTTGGCAATCAGCTGGTCAGCATACACAGGAAGGTTGGGAAATTTCACCAGACTGGGACCTGTGCCATTTCTGAATCTCCAAATGCGAAGAATTTAGGTATTTTTTTGAGGACGAGGGATCTGCCATATACAAAATATGGACCAGCATAGAGCACTTCTTCCATCTCTTTGGCAGATTCAAACTTGAAGATTATCCACCTAGACGCATAGAATTCCACTTTATGTTTGACCTTCCATGTTTTGGAAAGGTTGTGCACTGCTTACCAGAACTCTTGACTTCTTGGAGCAAATCTCAAGCCGAATACCAACTGAGCTATGTCCACTAGGGCACGAGCATAATTCCAAGTGCTTCTGTTGGCAATCAGCTGGTCAGCATACAGTGGTGTGCCAAGCTGAGAACAGATGCCCGAAAGAACCTGATCTACCCCGAGCGTCACAGGAAGGTTGGGAAATTTCACCAGACTGGGACCTGTGCCATTTCTGAATCTCCAAATGCGAAAAATTTAGGCATTTTTTTGAGGACAAGGGATCTGCCATATACAAAATATGGACCAGCATAGAGCATTTCTTCCATCTCTTTGGCAGATTCAAACTTGAAGATTATCCACCTAGACGCATAGAATTCCACTTTATGTTTGACCTTCCATGTTTTGGAAAGGTTGTGCACTGCTTACCTTCTTGGAAATCTGCTGACGAAACAGCTAACAAGACAGCAATCTACTTCTTCCTCATTTTGGAGCTCATCTATGTTGATGTGCACCTTGCCAGGGGTACACACTTCTACCTTCTTGAGTCTGAGCCCATGCTCAGGTCGTCTGTTGTTCGCAAAGAGGATGTTCCAAGCTCTGCCTGTCATTAGTTGAGTGCCGGATTGAGCTGTTGCGTGGCTTGGGTTTTGGGTGAAAAGTGTGATGGTTTGAATTTTGTGGGGGTTGTTTGCAGCATGGGGTTTACTGACGTTGTCATTGTCAGGTGTCTTTTTGTTATTGAGTGTGGATGAGAGAGGTAACGGAGAGGTCACGTGATGGGGGTAGTTTGGATGTTGACTATCTTGAGTTGTCACATCATGCAGAGTATTGCCCGCTGGGCAATTTTTTTTTGCTGGTTTTCTCTTTCTTCAACCCGTTCTTCCAGGTTGTTCAAGGTCAAAGGGTGAGTTACAACTGTTTCCATTTCATTCAATGTAACAATTACTGCCTCGATGTGCACTGGTGTAGGATTTTCACCTGCAGTGGCTCTGACATCTTCCTTGGCCTTCGTAGCTGAGTCTTCACCTCAGAACTGTTATGAAAAGAGAATGAGTCGTTATCGCCAGAACTTGAGTTGTTCTTGTAGAATCCAGGATCGTTAGCGTTTCTGGCTTCACAAGAGCTCTGACCTTGGCCTTCTCTAGCTGCGGCCTCTTGGACAGAGCAGCTTTGCTGTTTCCTTCTGCAGGCCTTGGAGACATACATCTCATACTGGACCTCGATGCTGAGTTCACATTTCTTTTTGAAGCAAGCTTCAACTTGAGTGCGGATTTTGCTGCTTTAGCTTTGGGCATGTTTGGTTAGTTTAAGGACGGATCGGATTATGAGGAGAGGAGAAGAGGAGATGGTTAAGAAACAGAAAAGAGTTTGATGATGAACACATGTTAGCCAGAATGGAGTGGTTCCTTCCTAGAGAGAAGACAGAAAGTTTCTCTATTTACAGGCGGTCTTTTTACATATCTTCTCTTTAGGAGTTTTCTCTTTTCTTATAGATCTTGTCGAAGTAAAAGTTATTTTTTGCTTTCACTTTTGGTTAACGCTTCCCTTGTGAAACCTTAATGAAAAGACTATAGTTCACAGAGAAGCACCTACAGTAACAACCATGGAGCTCAAGTGCATCTTGCAAAATGAAAGAGATATATAACACAAACAAAAAGATCAGCCGAATACATCAGAGCTAGATCTATATACGATGATTTATCGGCTCAAAATTTTTGAGCTCTACATCTATTAGATGTTGATTGATTTGATAAAATTTCTATTTGTATTTATCAAATTCCTTCATTAATGCACCAGCACACCATATCTTTATTATTGTGTCATATATGCAGGTACATGTAGAGTCGGACGTCTCACTAGAATCAAACTCTCTATCTTTTGAGATGGAGATATTGTTTGCATGCCTCTCACCGTCCTCATACTCTAACAATAGCTTTTGATGTCGTAGGATATACTAAATATGTATGTTTTATGATCTTGAGGTCACGGGTTCGAGCTGTGAAAACATACTCTTGCACAAAGTGTAAGATAAGTCTGCGAAATCAGATCGCGAATCGATCCGGTACCTCTCTGGACCCTGCGCAAACGCGAGAGCGTCATACACCAAAAACACCTTTTTGATTAGCTTGACAAAAGGGCAGTAAGCATTTATGGCTACAGTAAATCGGAAGAATTTTATAAATAGAAAAATACTTTATAGGATCCGGAACATATATGCCTAGTTGTGTAGCATATTTGCAGTCCAATTCACACGCAAAATATAGCTAACCAAATCATAACTTCATGCATTCAGGTGACATGCCAAAATCATTAAATTTGTACTCTAAAATTTTCATTCTCTACCTAATTGTTTCTGTTCCTTTAACGTATTAGTGTATCACCTCGTGCCACCAGCATTATGATGCTTTGCCACGCTATTCTCCTTAGGTTCACCTTTTTTTCCTTTTCCTATTTGCTCAAAACTTCTTAGCATTATTTTTAAAACATATACATCCTCTTGGCAAGTTTTAATTTGTTTAAATATTGCTGCTAAGCATGATTGTATATGTATATATGTTGAGAATATTGTCTCACATTGGCCAATTTGAGAAAAATATACGTGTTATGTGAGAATGAGGTACCACCACCTAATGTTTTTAAGGTTTTGAGTGGATATGTGACTCAACTCATGTAAGCTCAAGTTTCAATCAGTATCAGAGCCGGTTTAAAATGTGAACTCACACATTGTCTGGCCCATGGTTGACCATCTAATGTTTTTCCTCACCCAAGTCCAGATGTTCATGCATAACTTTGAAAGCGGGTTCTAAAACGCGCGTGTATGTCAAGCCACATTGCTACGCGAGGGCAGAAGTTGAGAATATTGTCCCACATTGGCCAATTTGAGAACGGGTTATAAGGCGTGCGTGTATGTCAAGTCATGTTGCCACGTGAGGGCGAGGGTTGAGAATTTTGTCACACATTGGCCAATTTGAGAAAAAAAAAATATATGAGTTATATGAGAATGGGATAAAACCACCCATTGCCTTAAAGGTGGTGTTTGGTTGGGAGTTTAGGAATAAGGGAATGAGTTTGGTGAAGTTGTTTGTTTGGGAAAATAGAGGGTATGAGTTTCAGGTTGATATCCAAGTATTTGATAATGTATATCGTTTTTTTGATATACTAGCCACCTTGTCTATCAATATGAGAGAATGAGGGGTACGGCCGGCCACCGCCACAGCCACCGGTCCGTCGCCGGTTGCCGCCGGCCAGTCACTATTCTGGCCGGTCAAATTTTTCCGGCCGTCGACTTTCGATATCCATTTCAATTCCAATACGTTCTAAACATCATCAATGTCAATCAAACACATTCCTACTTAAATACCAAACAACTATCAGTTTTAGCCTCAAACCCATATACTCCAAACTCATACCATGTCATACCTATTCCGATTCTGATTCTGATACCCAAGTACGAACCAAACGCCACCTAAATTTCAACAGTATATATGTGTTAATATGTATATGTATATATACACACACAATAAAACTATTAAGAAACATTGCTATATTAGATTTGTGAGTCAATATATTACATTTGTGCATTAGTTTTATAGTTATAAGATTTTCATCGAATTAGATGTGGTAGGTTGTCAGTATTGTATATTTTTATTATTTGAGTATTTGATAGAAACATTAGGTAGACATGGCCTATAAATTATTGTACTTTGTGCTTAAGCATGTGCCTATCTCCAAGGTATATGGATGAGATTGTAAAGGAGTCTATTCTGAGGATTGGCTTGCCATTTTTGTACCGACGTACTATTGTGAAATATGAATTACATGTCAATATTGATAGTTTTCATGTTTTTATTTACATTTTAATTAAAACCAACTAATCCAATTAAATTGTTAGTGTGTATTTTGAATTTCCAAAAGCTACTGTCAATTGCAGATGTTGGAAGATGATAGAATAAAGTAACATGACTCACTAGATTGGCTGCGTTTCTTATATTGTGAAGTAGGAGTTGATCGACATAGCTTGACGCATCATTATGGATCAACGGGAAACAAACTCTATGTGTTTCTAACACATGAGTATGGTTGCATACATCTGACCCCACTATACTTTGCCATAGGCGAATGCCTGAAAGGTAATGGGGTAATGTTGTTTTTCTTGTAGAAGTAGTATCAAATGTTAAAAAAAAGTACCTTTATCCACTGCTTGTAAAAATTCTCTTGTAATTCTACATCAATACTATAACAACATAACTCTATTGTCTTAAAGGCTTCCGTCTATAACAGAATGAGGGAGATCGGTTGTAAACAACCTTACCTACATATTAAAAACACAAAGTGATTGTTTTTAGATGATCCATAATGAAATCACGTCAAGTTGTATCGATTGATTGTTACCTAACAATACAAAAATTACTGAATCATTTGATTTACCTATCCTATTTCAAACCTAAAGAAGAGTATGTATTTGAGTCGATTAAAAATCGAAAGATGTTAACTTTCTGTCAACAAGGAAAAGGACAATCCTTTATCAAGTTATCCTTCTGTAAAACAAACAACTCACATGAAGAGTGAATTGATTCTCACTTTTTCTTTGAATTTCAGCTCAAGTTCTTTGGTATTTAAATGGAAACCTCGCTTTGGACCACCACTTTAGGTCCCCAAATTCGAACGCATGTGTGATGGACTCCTTTATAAAATTATACTTAACATAAATAGAAAATATTAATAAAGAAACTCTGAAGAAATAGATTGAAAGAAGTTTCAGGAAAAAGATTGAACTGTTTGATTAATTCCAAACATTCTCTTGTGGAATTACATTAGACTAGTTCATCTTTTAACTGTAACACAAAGCGTGCACAAAAAAATTGTTCATTTTACTTATTATTTTGTAAGTCTATTTAAAGATGACCGAATGTAACTTCAACGTAAGAGTTTGTGAAATTCAATCATTTTAAACATAAACCCTGTTAATTAACATCAATTATTACGGTGGAACTCTGTAAAAATTATCATTACCCTTATTTTTCATAGTAATACGCTATTATGTCCAAAAGAAAAAAAGTATTACAGTGTCATTAAAATTATTATACTTTAGTTTGGTAAAACAAGTGGGTGGTCTAAATTATCAAATCTGCTTGAGTAAAAGAGTACAGCAACAAAGAGTTGCCTTGTAAAGCCGCCAACGTTGAATTCTGTATTTGTATATGAAAGAAGATTGGATTATTGATCTCCAGTCATGTGTTCACAACGTTACAAATCCAAGAAAGATATTTATAACATCATAGGTCCTCTTTCCTTTACACCTGTATTATTTTTTAGTGCAAACTTTAACAGTCGAGAAATAATTACTATATGTTTTAATGGTTATGTTTTCTTTATACATTAACTACATATATATGGCATCATCAAGTAGATATAAACATAATTCTAGAGCAAAAAAGTTGTATCCTTAGCCCCAGAGCCTCACTGTTTCAGGCCCATAGAGATGCGTGTAAGATGTAAATCAAGAACTCAACGGCCTCCTAGGTTGGTAAGGGGTTATTAGACAATCCACATGAGGAGCACACTGCAAACAGGGTCTGTAACCCGACATCCAATTTGGTCGGATTATGGTCTTTGACCTTTAAGCTCAGATAACAGTATTGCTCTTATACCGTGCATGTCCTGGTTTGAATCTTTACTTTTCTGAATAATGTCCTAAACCACCAACTAAACTATGCTACGGGCTATAGAATAATTTCATACATGAAGTAGAGCAAATAAACTACTATATTAAGTGTTAAGAACCACTACAATTAATGGACATAAACCACTACACTAACCGAATACAACTATGCACGTATAAATGTATGAATCAAGATCATTGATCTTCAGCTCTAGCTCTACACACTTAAATTATGTCTCAGTTGTAATAGTTACGTCTTAATCGATAAAAAATTTACATATAAGTGTGAGTTTATGAAAAAAAAAATAGGCGCATTGTTTGAGTTTTGAAAAAAAAAAATTGCTCAGGTTGAGTTGATTTGTTTCCGATGAGATCCCTTCTCCTTTTTTTTTTACTTACCGTACATATTATTTTCTGTCATATGTTTTTCATCTATTTTTTATTGGTCATTTTTTCCCAAGTCTCTCTGAATATTTTGGAGCATAAGGTGAAATCCTTCACCTTGGGGCCCTCCATCACTCCAGCCCCAAGGAGCATGTGTAGAGAATGTTAGAAAAAATCTGAGGATGATGACAAACAAACACACAAAACAATTGCCGAGACGTGATGCGATCACTGTCTTTAAAAGCAATTTCGCCTCCACCGACTACAAGCGAATGCTTCCCAGGATTTAACGGCTTCCCTTGTTTCTTTGCTCTTGGAGAAAGGGAATGAACTTGCAAGTTGAAGTGTTTGAAGTAGAGGAAAGGATGAAGGAAAATTGCTGAGTATATATAGGCTTTAGGGTAGTAGAAAACAATATTTTAAACTTGTTTCAGTAGTTTTCAGACCTCCCCAGTTCGTTGAATAACGTTCATAATCGAAGGGAGATGATTCTTGGACCAAAAGTTACAACACACAGTGAAAAGTTCTGTCCGTTGGCACATCGATCGATCGATGTCACTTCGATCGATCGATGTGATCGATCGAAGTCAGACAGAAACTTCCAGCTTTCATTCTGCCTCACATGGATCGATCACATCGATCGATCGATGTCACATGGATCGATCGATGTGATCGATCCATGTTGATCAGAATGCTTCCTGATCTGCAACTCATCACATCAATCGATTGATGTGTACATCGATCGATCGATGTCCTCAACATAGAACGATCGAAGTCCTCCAGAACACTTTAACTTTATTCCTTCTTTCACTTGGTTCAATCCAACTAATACTTGGATCGATCCAAGTGATATTCTCAAAGTTAAACATGTTCAAATCATCAATCCAACTCCCAAACAATATTATACTTGTTTTTATATAAGTTTGGAGCACATCTTAAAGTATTTAAACATACTTTTTCCAACAATCCCCCACATGATCCAAACTTATATACAAACACTCTTGAACGTTAATCAACTAACCTCTCTACTTTTAAACGAAGACAATGACACATAATGGACAATGACTTTCGTCTTGAATTGCCACTTAGTGCAAGAAGAAGCATATAAACGGAAATAAGATGACAAATGTCTTGAATCTTAGAGTTAATTGCACCTGGTATCCATTCTTTTCCACCAAGTTTTAAGTAGCATCCAATGTTTCATGAAACACACTTGCCATCCAGACTTATAGGGTTAATAGACACCTGGCATCCATGCTGACGTCATAAAGGCAATTATCATTTATTTTTTAAAAGTTTATAGAAAAAATAATTCAAAAATAAAAAGAAAAACCCCACCCCACCCCCACCCCCCACAATCGACCTCCCTCCCCTATCCTCCCCCATCCTCACAACGGTCTACACAGGTCGCATCACTCCGACGGCAAGTTCCGGATGCTCTGTGCTTTCTGGCAATCCGGTACGCCGTCCTCAACTTCGTCTTCCACTCAGAATCTTCAGGTAGAAAGTCAGCGAAGCCTTCAGAACGGCGTCAGATCAAATCCGCGTTCTTCGATTAGTGTTACTTCTGTTGCCAAATCCTTGCTTCCAGCTAGGCGGCGGCTTCGGCTTGATCCTGCTAGTTACCTCTACTTTCCTTGTGAGTACTATTAAATTGCTGCTT
This sequence comes from Eustoma russellianum, assembly GCA_036186865.1. Classification (NCBI taxonomy): domain Eukaryota; kingdom Viridiplantae; phylum Streptophyta; class Magnoliopsida; order Gentianales; family Gentianaceae; genus Eustoma; species Eustoma russellianum. The sequence goes on along the minus strand of AP025066.1, from coordinate 30,854,707 downwards.
ATTCATTTTTTTTCCTCAACTAAATTTCAATTCACCAGTTGTTTGCAGAGTAAAAACTTGTAGTGTATCTAATAGTGTATTCGTCTTGAAACTATCCTCTTCTTTTTTTACTTTTTTCTAAAGAAAAAAAATATGTTTCGATTTGCTGATTTTCCTTGCAATTGTGGAAAATGAAGATGAAGCGGGTAAGCAGGTGAGAAGCGCTGTAAGGATTAAAAACACAAGCAAGTCGCATGTGGCCTTTAAGGTGCCTTAATCCTCCCTTACTCAATAAGGTTCACTGCTGTTGATTTTAATTGTGGATGTTGTTATGAAGATGAAGGAAGATGGAGGAAGATAGAGGAAGAAGATGAAGATGGGGAGGATGGGGGAGGGAGGTCGACTGTGGGGGGTGGGGGTGGGGGTGGGGTTTTTTTTTATTTTTGAATTATTTTTTCTATAAACTTTTAAAAAATAAATAAAAATTGCCTTTATGACGTCAGCATGGATGCCAGGTGTCTATTAACCCTATAAGTCTGGATGGCAAGTGTGTTTCATGAAACATTGGATGCTACTTAAAACTTAATGGAAAAGAATGGATACCAGGTGCAATTAACTCTTGAATCTTACCTTGCTACTGTTTATATAAACTTACAACTGACATGTCATTGACTAGCTTCATGCAAGTTCGCGGTGTGGTGCGATATCGGCCATGCACCCAGTCCCAGGTTTTCATAAGAGCTCTAGTGAGTTGTTCCAAACTCTCATAGGAAGCGGCACCACCTCCACTCTTATAGAGGTGATATTCATCAAGTGTGTACTGCACACACCACCATACAACATGGCTATGAACTTCACTAAGATATTCTAAAAAATCTCACCCTCATCAATATGCAGTAAGTACTATTTTCAACAGCACCATAGGAAGGGACAAAATGATAGTACTTGTAGAACTTTTATACGACTTGTTTTTACCATATTAAACCCCGTTCGTAGGATCTCTACTAATAGTGGGTTGGGTTGCCGTCATACAAAGTTCACAACAATGGAACCAGTCCCATTTCCCTCGATGCTTGTTGGACTAACTTCTTGTTTAGTCCTTTAGTTAAGGGATCTGCATGATTCAACTCGGTTCTTATATACTCCAAGTTAATCACCCCTGAACTAATCAAATCCCGCACAATATTGTGTCTCAATCTGATATGCCGGCTCTTTCCATTGTAGATCTTATTCTTCGCTCGAGCGATCGCCACCTGAGAATCACAACGAATGGAAACAGAAGGCATAGAATTATACCACAAAGGAATATCAATCAACAAATTCCTTAACCACTCGGCTTCAGTTGCAGCAAGTTCTAAAGCTATAAATTCAGATTCCATAGTTGATTTTGCTATACACGTTTGTTTAGAGGATTCCCAAGAAATGGCTCCACCACCTGAAGTGAATACATAACCATTTGTCGAATTAATCTCATCATTATCTGACACCCAATTAGCATCACAGAAACCTTCTAACACAGCCGGAAAACCACTAAACACAAGACAAAGATCCATAGTTTTTTTTGATATATCTCATTAACCTTTCTAAGGCCATCCAGTGTTCACTACTTGGATTATGAGTATATTTTGCTAGCCTATTTACAGCATAAGCTATTTCAGGTCTTGTGCAATTCATTAGATACATTACACTCCAATAATTCTAGCATATTCAACTTGTGAAACACTATTGTTTCTATTTTTCTTTAAGTGTACTGCAGGATCATAAGGAGTACTTACGGGCTTAACATCAAAGAAATTAAACCGTTTCAACATTTTCTCAACATACTGAGATTAAGATAATGCATAACCCCCATAATTCTCGACTAATTTTAAACCAAGTATTAAATCAGCCTTACCCATATCTTTCATATCAAAGACGGAAGATAAGAATGATTTAGTACTATTCACAACATCTATGTTATTCCCAAAAATCAACATATCATCAACATATAAGCATACAATGACACAACCAGAATTTTCAACTTTGCTATAAATATAACGATCACTTCCATTCACAATATAACCGTTGGAAATCATAGCATTATCAAATTTTTCATGCCACTGTTTTGGCGCTTGTTTAAGGCCATACAAGGACTTTTTAAGTCTACACACCTTATGTTCTTGACCTTGAACAATCATACCTTCCGGTTGATGCATATATATCTCTTCATCTAGATCACCATTCAAAAAGGCCGTTTTAACGTCCATTTGGTGTATCACTAACTTATTAATGGAAGCTAAAGCCACTAACACTCTAATAGACGTTATTCTCGCTACCGGTGAATACGTATCGAAATAGTCTATACCCTCTTGTTGGGTAAATCCCTTAGCAACTAGCCTTGCCTTGAACTTGTTTATAGACCCATCAGCCTTTAGTTTCTTTCTAAACACCCATTTACAACTAATAGGCTTACAACCTCTTGGCAACTCTACTAGTTCCCAAGTGTTGTTACTAAGAATTGACTCAAGTTCACTATTAATAGCTTCTTTCCAAAACTTAACGTCTATGGAACTCATAGCTTCTTTATAAGTCTTAGGATCTTCTTCCAAAAATAAAGGATGTAATAAAGTCATCTCCAAATGACTTTTCAACCCTTTGTCTTTTGCTTCTTCTAGGTATAGAAGCAATTTCATCTCTAACTCTATTGCTAGATTCACCACATTCATAACTAGCGCTAGTCTCTTTATCTTTCTTCATTGAAAACTCATGCTCAAAAAATTCTGCATCCTTAGATTCCATAATCACACCACTATCTAAGGTCATAAACCTATATGCAGCACTATTCAAGTCATATCCTACAAAAACATAATCTTTAGTTTTAGAACCAATTTTATTCCTTTTGAACTCAGGAATTCCAACTTTGGCCAAACACCCCCACACTTTCAAATATTTCAGGTTGGGTGCATAACCTTTTCAGAGTTCATATGGAGTCAAACTGGTTTTCTTATGAGGAATTCTATTAAGAATCTGGCATGCTGAAAGAATAGCCTCACCCCACATGTTACTAGGCAATCCGGAACTTAAGAACATTGTATTCATCATATCCTTAAGTGTCCTATTCTTTCTTTCAGCAACGCCATTGGATTGAGGAGTATAGGGAGGTGTAAACTCATGTATAATACCATTATCTTCGCAAAACTTTTGTAAAGATAAGGTACTATATTCACCTCCTCTATCCGACCTTACTTTCTTGATTCTTTTGTCTAGTTGATTCTCAACTTCATTTTTGTATTTAATGAACATACCTTCTGCTTCATCCTTGTTACTAAGTAAGTAAACTTTAGTAAATCTTGAAAAATCATCTATGAAGGTAATGTAGTATCGTTTACCACCTTTACTCATCATGTTCTTAAAATCTCCTAGATCACTATGAATCAAATCTAATTTTTCTGTTGCTCTATTTACTGATTTGAAGGGCTTCTTATGATGTTTCCCTTCAATGCAGTAATGACACTTCGTTATACTATTCTCATTATTTATTTCAATTAGATTGGAATTCTTTAACCTTTTAATGGCATCAGCATTAACATTGACCTAGTCTAGCATGACACAAATCAAAAGAGTCAACAATATACACCGAACTAGATGCATTCTTATTACTCAAGCATACAGCATCAAGCACAAATAAACCTTCCGAACAAAAATCTTCCCAATAAACTCCCCACTCCTAGACAATACAAGTTTATCGGAATCAAACACAAGCTTAATATTAGCTTGTTCAGAAGTGCTCCAGAAATCAGGTTCCTCCGAATGGTAGGACCATGTAGCACATTGCTCAACTCCAGCCTTTTCTTAGAAGTCAACTTGAGGAGTACTTTCCCCTTCCCGATAACTCGGGTCGCTCGTGCATCCCCTAGAAAGACTTGGTCTCCAATGTCTATCTCTTGATAGTCAAGAAATAGATCTCTGCTGGTTGCAATATGTCTGGTGGCTCCAGTGTCCACCACCCGTTCTGTTGCACCTCTGACAAGGTTTACCTCATCGACGACGACTACAGCGATTGTCTCATTCTGAATTTCTGAACGTCCTTCAACAAGGTTTGCTTGTCCGCTCGACTGTCCTTTTTGCTTGTTGCAGAAGAACGCCTTGTGACCTTGCCTTTCACAAACCCAACATGCGCCCTTTGGTTTTGCTTTGTATTGTCCCCGCAACTTCACTTTACCTTTAGGCTTGTTGGATTGAAACTTTGGCCTCTTCGCAACATGTTCGACGATGTTGGCTTTGACTTGTCCTTCATCTCCGCTTGCATCTTCAAGCCTGTTGTTTTCCTCTATACGGATATGTTTGATTACACTATCCATAGAGAGTTTGGTGTCGTCATGCTTGCCCCTCTTCTTGTATTTGTTCCAAGAGGAAGGAAGCTTTTCGATTAAAGCAGCAGCTTGGAAGGTTTCATCAATCTTGATATCTTCCTGTTCAATATTATCCACCAGTTGTTGAAACTGATGAATCTGATCGTTGATAGATATGTGGTCAACCACCTGAAATTTGAGAAATTCGCTAACCACATATTTTCTTTTTCCTGCATCTTCAGAACCATACTTGTTCTGAAGAGCTTTCCAAATTTCTTTTGCTGATTGAAACTTGACGTAGATATCAAACAGCGAATTTGAGAGGAAGTGTAGAATATGTCCTCTGCATGTAATATTATCCGCATCATACTTGAGAGCTTCTCCATCAACAGCAGGTCTCTCCTTTGTCAGAACGTAGGAGACAGACAGCATCTCAAGGAAGAAGAGAACCTTCGCAGACCATCTCTTGAAGAACTTTCGATCAAAAGGCTCTAGTTTCGACATATCAGGGACAGCAGATTGTTTGGATGCCATCGCAGTAAGTTTCTTTTAAGATTGTTAGAAAAAATCTGAGGATGATGACAAACAAACACACAAAACAATTGCCGAGACGTAATGAGATCACTGTCCTTAAAAGCAATGTCGCCTCCACCGGTGAGCAAGGTGAACTACGAGCGAATGTTTTCCAGAATTTAACGGCTTCCCTTGTTCCTTTGCTCTTGGAGAAAGGGAATGAACTTGCAAGTTGAAGTGTTTAAAGTAGAGGAAAAGAGGAAGGAAAACTGCTGAGTATTTTCTGCACTAAGGAAATCACAAGAGAAAGTTTTCTATATTTGCAACATAGTTAAGCCTTGTATATATAGGCTTTAGGTAGTAGAAAACAATATTTTAAACTTGTTTCAGCAGTTTTCAGACCTCCCCAGTTCGTTGAATAACGTTCATAATCGAAGGGAGATGATTCTTGGACCAAAAGTTGCAACACACAGTGAAAAGTTCTGTCCGTTGGCACATCGATCGATCACATCGATCGATCGATGTCACTTCGATCGATCGATGTGATCGATCGAAGTCAGACAGAAACTTCCAGCTTTCATTCTGCCTCACATCGATCGATCGATGTCACATGGGTCGATCGATGTGATCGATCCATGTTGATCAGAATTCTTCCTGATCTGCAACTCATCACATCGATTGATTGATGTGTACATCGATCGATAGATGTCCTCAACATAGAACGATCGAAGTCCTCCAGAACACTTTAACTTTATTCCTGCTTTCACTTAGTTCGATCCAACTAATATTTGGATCGATTCAAGTGATATTCTCAAAGTTAAACATGTTCAAATCATCAATCCAGAGAAATGCGCGTTATCTTAACGAGATCCTCTGGCGCTACGAACTCGCTTCGGGCCAACAGGTAAACAAAAGTAAATCCTCCATATTTTTTAGTCAGCGTATTTGTTGGGAGACGCAGGAGGATTTAGTTAGTGTGTTGGGCATCTGTCGAGGAGACGGCGCAGGCCACCACCTCGGTCTCCCTTACATGACTGGTCGCTCGAAAAAAGCCGTTTTCTCTTACATTCGGAATAAGGTTTGGAAAAAATTAAGTGGTTGGAAGGGAAAATTCTTGTCTGCGGCAGGGAAAGAAATCCTCATCAAAGCTATTATTCAGGCAATCCCAACGTATATTATGCAGTGTTTTGCTCTCCCAAAATCATTGCTTTATGAAATTGAGGCTATGACTCGCCGTTTCTTCTGGAGTGCGAAGGAAAATGAAAGGAAAATTCACTGGAAGTCGTGGTCGACTTGCTGCCTGCCTAAATAACTCGGCGGCCTGGGCTTTCGCGATCTTGAATCCTACAATACTGCCATGCTCGCTAAACAAGCATGGCGACTGCTCCAATGCCCAAACTCATCAATCAGTTCGATTGTAAAATCAAAATACTTCCCACGGACTGATTTCCTTAATGCTGACTGCCATCCTAGCTCTTCTTTCTTATGGAAGAGCCTTCTCAAGGGCCGGGACCTTCTGAAGCTGGGCTCCCGCTGGAAGATTGGCAATGGGAGATCCACCAATGCCTTTTCGGACCCATGGATCCCATCTCCCCCATTTTTCATCCCTGCCCGTACCCCGGGATCCATGTCTGCTTCCTTCCCTGTCGCTGAGCTCATCCTACCGAATAGCAGCTGGAATGAGCCCTTGATCAGAGCTAATTTCTGGGACTTCGATGCTGATAACATTCTACGCATTCCCCTCATCTGCCCGAATGAGAATGACCGCTTGATTTGGCACTATCATCCAAAAGGTACCTATACTGTAAAATCTGGATATGGCATTTCTTTGGACAAGAAGCTCCAATTGTCTTCGATGCCAGGACCTTCTTCCCCGGCCTCCGAATGCTCTAATCTGTGGAAGATTCTCTGGAACGCTTCCATGCAACCCCGGGCCAAGCATTTTATTTAGAGGCTTTTGCATGACTGTTTGCCTACGTCACAAAACCTTTCTCGACGTGGCATCACTAGTCCAACATGCCAACTGTGTTGCATTGCTGTGGAATCTTCTGCGCATGCGTTTAGTCATTGTATCATCCCTAGTGCCTTGGCTTCGGCTAATACACTTCACACTCGTTGGTTTGCAAGCGAAGCGGCCACTATCCATGAACTTTTGCTATCAGTGTACCACTCGTATGGTATGCCCGAGTTTTGCCATTTCAGTAATCTTCTATGGCAAACTTGGAAATCTCGTTGTGCCTTCATCTTTCAAGGACGGAATGTTCGACTCCAGTCTCTAATCTCTACAGCTGAATCACTAGCAGATGATTACATTTTGGCGGCGGAATCTCCACTATCTTTATCACCAAGACCCCAATGGGACATTAAATGGAGGCCACCTGATGCACCCTCCATCAAGGTCAATGTTGATGCCTCCCTAAAAGACCGAAAATGCACCTTTGGTATTATTTTCAGGAATTCCTTTGGTCATATTTTGCAAGCTATCTCTGATCAAAGAGATTCTCTTTTGGATGTTTCCCTGCTGGAACTTGATGCTATACACACGGGCCTTCTGCTATCACTCGAATCGGGGTTTGACAGGGTTATCGTAGAAACTGATTGCCTCGTCGCATTTAATTGTCTTATGTCCACGGATGATGACCTTTCATTCCATGGTGATTTTGTCAATCGAATTAGGCTGCTAGCTAACAGTTTCGCCGCTGTCAATTTCTCCTTTGTAAAGCGCACTGGTAATACACCTGCACATATGCTAGCGTGTCTAGGACACTCCTTTTGTACTCGAAGGACTTGGGGGACAACCCCTCCTCCTTCTGTAATAGCTGCAGTTGCAGCGGACTTTCATTTGAATGAATGAATGACATGAATTCCTCAAAAAAAAAAAAATCATCAATCCAACTCCCAAACAATATTACACTTGTTTTTATATAAGTTTGGAGCACATCTTAAAGTATTTAAACATACTTTTTCCAACAAAGGTTGCAAATCAGGAGTCCAGCAGCCTCTTAGATTGGGTGAGATCTTACGCAGTGACCCACACAGGGTGTCCGCCGCAAACTAGGCCTTCGGCCTAGCAGCAGAAGAACACTCATACTGTGCGTGTGCTTAAAATCGAACTCTTGACCTTTTCTATCAAATCCCAACCCGAGTACCAACTGAACATACCCTAAGGGTGTCTCACTAAATAATTGCTATCATATGTCGTTGAACTCTTATCTCATCTCTCTTACGGTGACGAGATGGAGCCCCGAGTTGTTCTTTCTTTGTTTCAATCAATCAATCATACCCAGTATATCTCAATGACATCAAAAACTATCGTTAGGGTCTGGGTAAGGTGAGCGCCGGACAAATAATATCTCTACTCCAAAAGATAGATACTTTGATTCTAGTGAGACCCTGACTATATATGTAATTTTGTTGTGCCTCTGTTTACTCTTCACAAATTTGAAATTTGCCGGGGAAGTTCGAGAACCTGACAACTCTCTTAAAATTGCAGAAAATTTTGATAGAAACAGAAAATTCTTGAAGCGCCCCGCTCCCGAGCCCTAGCAACGGGAACAGTGCACCCGCCGTATCTCACTAAGGAGAATACAAGGCGTCAAATCAATCTCTTACATGTCAGAAATGACGTAGAAATTTTTTTCGCGGAAACGTAAATCATAATTTAAATTAAACTCCAATAATCATCATTACATTACTAAATAAAAATTCTAATAATAAAAGTACTAAGAAGTCTGTGAAAAATCCCCAAAGTATAAGTAAACACAAACAGCTGCAGAGCCCCCTCGTAACCTGAATGCAGCTATCAACCAGCCCACTCTGCTACGTCTGTCCCGTCCTCAACGAAGATATACTCGTAGTCCTCATCCGGTTCACCTGGGAAGTAGGGGTGAGTGACAGAAATCACCCAGTAGATGCCCGCCTCAAACAAATACAAAACGTACATACCGAAATGATATAGCCACATAGCACATAAACATGATATAACATATAGCACATAAATATAAGATAACATGCATAAGATAAAGTAAATGCGGTAAGTAAGTCACTCCACATAAAAAATGCGCAAGTACGTGATGCATGCTCAATTAACGTGTCACACGCAACAAGAATCATGTCATGCAATATGCCCTAGACCTATATGCAATGCATGATCCCGGGATTGACTGGATGTCTGTAGCCCGTGCACTACAATCCACCCTTGCGGATGCCCGTGGCCCGTGCACCACGATCCACCCCAACCGATGCCCGTGGCCCGTGCACCACGATCCATCATCATCACATACTCATGGCCCGTACACCATGATCCATCATAATCACATACTCATGGCCCGTACACCATGGTCCTCTTCACTCGAGCGTCTGAGACCCGTACATCTCAGCTCACTCCCAATGCAATGCACGTGCCATGAATGCAACAACAAAATCGCCTGGGGCCCGTGCGCCCATCCTCACCAACTCCGGCACTCAACACTAATCGTCTGGGGCCCGTACGCCCATCCTCACCATCTCCGGCACACAATATTTAGTTTAGTAAATTTTAAGAACATTGAAAAGTTGTTATTTAGTATCCCCTCATTTTTCCTTAGCTTGTATTAATTTACTAGAATTTTCTACTAATTTCCCCTATGTTTCCATTACTTAATCCTATTTATTATTATTAATTTTTAATTACTTAAATTTACAAAACTTTAGAAATTAAGTGAAAATAATTTAATTTTAACCTTTTATATTTTTATTTTTTTTTGAATTTATTTGAATTTATTGATATTTAATTATATTTCCTTGGCCTGATCCGCCAGACCCGATACATTTTTTTTTGAGAGGTTAATGGGCCGCCTTCGGCCCGACCCGCTGGCCAGTCGACCCGGTCCGTTGGCTGGCCTATTCTCCGTCTTACTTTAATTATTTATTTATTTGTTTAATGGATGCTCCACCAGTGACAACCCGCGCTGTGATTTGCTTTTCGATCCCAACCCCCATTTTCTCCTATTTCCAGTCTATAGGAACCTATTATAAGGTCAAAACACAACTTTTTTAAATGCTTCTAATGTAAAAGTTCCCTTTTTTTTTTCCAATTCTGTAAGGGTATTTTGTTTTCGATTCAATCATACCACCAAATTCACACACATACACGCACATAGCAGCCACAAACAATATATCTCATGCTTTCCAACATATACCAAATTAACAAATTAAACAAATAAGAACAACGAAACAAAATTTACAACTTAAACAAATAAAACAACGAAACAAAATTTACAACTTAAACAAATAAAACAACGAAACACATTAGTATACCATCAAAGCATGCATGAATCATACCCGTTTGAGGGGGAAGAGGCACCTACCTTTTTGACGAATTAACTTCCTTCTCCTCTAGGCTTGAATCTAACCAATTGTAGAATAAACATCAATACCTAATAATAAAGGTTAATTCGGCTTACTTACTATAATTAGTTCCTAGCTTTCTATTCTTTTCCTATTTGTCATACCAACATATGTATATAAGTACATACGGTGCAAACTTAAATTATATATACTTAAAAGTAAACAAACAGCATATATTCAACTTGTATAAATTCTATAGCTTTAAAAAATTATATGTTATATTTTGTGCCACATCAGTGAATGGATAACCAAATCTTTCTTTTTCTTTCTTGAACTCATATTTTAAATAAAACAATTCAATGCAAAATCTCTTTTCAAAATCGGTCAGTGATGCACAAACATTCGACCTATGTATTTTGTTGGCAAAGAATTACAACATAAAATTTGTTCATGATTAACAATTTATATTATATACATTATATATATAAATGAATGAGCCAACCTTTTTCCACTCACGGGCATCTCAGCACAATTCAAGACATAGGCATATGCACCCACCATTAGCACTTAGATATACTATATTAAAATGTAAAGTCTCACATATCCTTGAAACAACACATGACACCAGTCTCCGTGTACAAGAGAAAACAATAATTCAATTTGACATATGCACACTTAAATATTTTTGCGGCACATATAGCAGCATATACATACATATATATACATACATATACATACATATATATATATATATATATATATATATATATATATATATATGATCGGTAGGTACTCGCTTCTAACTTTTGATGGTTGGGCTGCTCTGAACCTTTTTCTAGTTAAAAAAAATTCAAATCAATGTAACACAAGTAAAAATTTCTCAAGAGCTTCAATAAAAAAAATATATATATATATGATTGGTACTTAATTACATCGAATATGTATATATGATCAACAATCTATGCGTTCACATATAAATATGCATGATCCATTTGATACGAAAATAGCATAGTAACGTTGGAAAAAATATAGCAAATATAGCAAGGGTACTTGCCTCGTACCTCGATTATACGCGATAGGATTGAAAAGCTGATGAAACATTATTGATTTTTTTTTTTTTTTTTTTTTTGCTCCTAATGGCTGCTGCACCAACTTGGATTTTGAAGAATAAAGGAACGGCTAGGAGGCTGAGATTATTGGAAAAATTTTGTGGCTGGCAGCGTTGGAGAATAAGGAGGCTGCCTTTCTCAATTTTCCTTTTTTTTTTTTTTGCGGCAGAATTGTTGCAGTTTCTTGAAGAAAATAGCCGCTGGAATTTTTTTTTTCCTTTTGGAGATTAGGGCGACAGCTGTGAAGATTCCGGGGTTTAACTTGTATTCTGTGTATGTATAGATATAGAGGTATATTAGGTAGATAAATCCTAGGTTAATTAGGTTATCTTATATTTTGAATTTGTAATTAAAGTTTATCTATTTACTTCCTAATTCCTATTAGGATCCTAGGTTTCAAATTTATCTTTTATTTTCCTTCTTTTTTTTTTCTGTCGTGTGTACATTATATATGTAATATTCATATATTTTGTTTTAATTGTAACTTGTGTGTATGTGTTTGCATGCAATTTACGTTAAAATTTACGGTTATAACAATTCTGCAACAACTTGAAACATTTTCACTGTTTCTTTGACTTTGGTAGTAACATCAGAACAAATTCACTCTTTCTTTTTGTCTCATTATCTCTAATAAGGGTCATGTTTTGTTTTATATGTGAACAGTATATATTCAGTGAATCTTTCAGATGGATTTTCTAATGGGTAATGGTATCTGCCTGAATCACATCATATTCTTTGGCAGGGAAGGAAAATTTCTTTCTCCTGGTCACGTAATAACGACTTTTTATTTAATTCGAGCACAGAGTCATTTCCGGTCCTGAGAGTCTCTATCATATTAGCCTCAAGAAATATTGCGGAGAATGTAAATCAGGAGCTCAGCGGCCTCCTAAGTTATGTGAGAACTTACGCAGTGACCCACACAAGGTGTTCCTATGCAAACCAAGCTTTCAGCCTGACAACAGTGGAACACCCACACTGTGTGTGTCTCTGGAATCAAACTCTTGACCTTTTGAACAAATTCCAACCGAAATACCTACTGACCTATGCAATGGGAGCAACTTTTTATTTAATTAAGCAACAATACCCATGTTGCTTGACTTTTTATTTAATTAAACAACATGAGTATAGTTGCGTACATCCGACCCGACCCTTCTGTACTTCGTGATAGATGAGAGCTTTTAAGGCAATATACTAATGTTGTTGTATTTAATTAAGCAACATATAATTTTAAATGGAACGTTTTGTGTAAAACAGTGTTTATTTTTGGAAGAGGAAATAACCAACAAAAGCAAACAGCTGGATTCGGATTTTTTAATTAATTATATATATATATATATATATATATATATATATATATATATATATATATATATATAGACACTCACACACCAGTGTTAAAGTGAAGATTCAATTAATATTAAACTGAAGTTTTTTCTATAGAATTCATCCTTGGAAATGTAGTGGTATTGTTAAGACCAAAACATTGGTTCCACCATTCTTTTAATGATTTGGTCACCAAATGAGGGGCTTCCTAGGCAGCAACTTCACAAATGGGGGAGGCTTGTTGGACACCTACAGAAAATTGTTTTCTCCTGTCTAAATGCGCACACAACAACAACAACACATAACAACAACACCACATACCCAGTATATCTCAACGACAACAAAATCGTTAAAGTCTCGGAAGGGTGAGAGACAGACAAACGATACCTCCACTCCAAAAGATAAAGAGTTTGATTTCAATGAGACCTCCGACTCATCTAAATGCAACACAACTTTGCTAATGGGAAAACCCCTAGGTTTGTCTAGGGATGTCAAACGGATAAAACGAATACGGTAACACAGTATCCGTATTTGAATTCGTTTTTGTCTAACTATATCCGAATTCGTATCCGAATCTGGACGGATATTTAGGAAGTCATCCGAATTCGAATTTGTTCGGATTCGAATTCGGTGTCGGATATCCGAATCCGTATTATATCTATTTCAAATTTGTTCGAATATCCGAATCCGGATATCCGGATTCGAAATCAGCAAATTTACAACAGTGGTATAGCGGCCGTATACATATTTTCATATATATTTTTTTAAAATTTTAAAAATAAATATTTTTACAATTTTTTATATATTATTATATATTTTATTATATATTTTTATTTAATTTTAAAAATATCTATTCGGATACGGATATTCGGATACGGTAATGACTATACCATATTCGTATTTGTTTTTCTAATACTATTCGGATACGAATTCGAATACGGTGAAACGAATGTACAGCTCTTACCATATTCGATTCGGACAGCCGAATTCGAATTCGGATGTCGCATATCTGGTAAGTTTTGACAGGCCTAGGTTTGTCCAACTGCGAAACTCGCATATCTAACCATAAGTTCGCGATATAAGGAAAAACATGACCGAATATCAGCCAAACGACAAGAATTTTCATCTTCAAAAGAGTTCACAAAATTCGAACGGTCAACCTAACAAGAAAGATGTTATGATTCAATATCATGCCCATGACCATTGTATATGTCCCCGAGTATATTGGTGTTGCAAAGCACTAATACTGAGAATATTGTACGAACATTAGCCGCTTTGAGATAAAATATATCTGTTATATGAAGATGAGGTATCACCATCCATTGCTTTAAGGTTTTGAGTTGGATATGTGACTCACCTCATGTAAATCCTAATTTCAACATGGTATCAGAGCATGTTTAAAATGTGGTCTCACCCATTACCTAGCTTATGGTTGGCCATTTATTGTCTCCCTTTACCCAAGTCCAAATGTTCATGCCTGGTTTGTAATTGAGGGCGTCTTTTTAGGTACATGTGCTTGTCAAGCCACGTTGCTATGTGAGGACGGGTATTGAGAATATAATCTCACATCGCCTACTTTGAGAATGAAAAACCAGCATTACCTTAAGGTTTTAAATGAAAATGTTAATGCCTGGTTTGTAATTGAGGGCGCCTTTTAAGGCACTTGTGTATGTTAAGCCATATTGCCACGTGAGGGACGGATATTGAAAATATAGTTTCACATCGCCTACTTTGAGAATGAGAAACCACTATTGTCTTAAAGTTTTAAATGAACATAGACCTTACTTCATGTAAGTGATCAAGTGCGCTTTCTAATATGCATATGTATGTCAAGCCACGTTGACACGTAAAGACGGATATTGAGAATATAGTCTCACGTCGCCTACTTTGAGAATTAGAAAACGACAATTGCCTTAAGGTTTTAAATAGATATGAATGTTACTTTATGTAAGATCAAGTTTCAACTACATAGTAAATATGCCGGTTGGGATCTGAGAAGGCAAAAAGTAAGGCAAAATATGAGGTCTCCAATCACGCGCTGCCACGTGTACAAGTAACTATTTTTTAAAAACAAAAAAAATTTAAACTTCTTACACTTTTGTACACGTGGCAGCGCGTAATTGGAGGACTCATATTTTACCTCACTTTTCACCTCCTCAAATCCCAACCGTAAATATGCAACCAGAAATAATTGACTAGTCATCAACGTTCATTCAATATTGTTCTCGTCAATAGAGGCAATTGTCATTTTGGAGAATAGGAGTATAGTCCACCCTTCAAGGAAAAAAACGTCACGTCATTTTCTTATATTAAATTATTTGTTAATTATCCCGCCAACCATAGTATTTAATAATTTGTAGCTCTTCAAGACGCCTCAACCATCACATTGGTGACACAATACGTATTCTTAATGTTTATTATCTTAAAAGTAAAAGTTAAAATAAAAATGAAAGAGACAGAGGTTATCATTTCCTATATATGCTTTTATATAAGGAGTAGTTTGGTTGGCACTTGGAAATCGAAATTAAAATCGGAATGGGTATGATAGGGAATGAGTTTGGAGGATATGTGTTTGGGGTTAAAAGTGATAGTTGTTTGGTATTAAAGTGGAAATTGAAATAGTGACCGGTCGGAATAGTGGTCGCCGGCGGCGGCGGACCGCCGGTGGCCGGTGGCCGGCGTCGTTGACCGGCGGCTCCCCATTCTCCATTCCCATATTTTGATAGATAAAGGGAGCCTAGTATATCAAAAAAGGATATCCATTACCAAATAGTTGGATATCAAAATGAAATCTATTCCCCCATTTACCCCAAACAAACAGCCGGAATGAGTTTTGATTACTCCAAACCCATTCCCCAATTCCCATTTCCCAACAAAACGCCACCTAAATAAAACAGTTTGATTCCAAGGATTTTCGTCATTTAAGAATTTGAGAATATTGTAAAGGTGAAACGGAGAAAAACAGGACACAAAGGTAGACTCGACGACCTAAGTCAACGAGACAAAGGTGGACTGCATTACTTAGCCGGTCAATTCATCTGACAATGAAATATTCACCGCATCAGCACCCTACACTCTCCCCCTCGTGCCCTAGTGTGTGTGCGTGTGTGTATATATATATATATATATATATATATATATATATATATATATAGTCTCCAAGATATAGCCCAACTGGTTCTGGACAGGGGTTCTCGAAAGGAAGGTCAGGGGTTCAATTCTTGACAATGGCAAGAGAGCCCCTTCCAAGCAAGTACATAGTGTGAAAGCTCCTTGACCTGTAGGCTTGCCTGCAGTGCTGGGGGCTCTTTATGCAAACTACTGTCTAAATGACCAAACTCTTGCTAGCGGACCGTTGAGTACCTGATTTACATCCCTACACTACTTTTAGGACTGTGTGTGACAGGGACCCTTACTAGTTGGGGTTCATCCTTAATATATATATATATATATATATATATATATATACATACATACATATATATATATATATATACATACATATATATACACACACATATACACATAGAGTCTTGTTTTACTTAAATCATATTACCGAACAAATTTGGCACAATAATTTAGTAATACAGAGAATACAAAGTATTAATAAATATTCATTGTACCACGTTTTTTTAAAATGAGGTAATTGATTTACAAATACCTTTACTATTTTATAGTATCGTAAGGAATACAAAATAAAAACTAACTCAGCCAAAAATCTTGTTAGAAAACTAATAAAAACTAACTCAGCCAAAAATCTTGTTAGAAAACTTGCAGTCAGCCTCCAGGCATAGTCCAGTTGATACTTGAGTTGAAATTTGTTCCAAGAGATCAAGAGTTCGATTTCAAAGACACACACAATGTGGATGTTCATCTACTACTAGGCCGAAAGCCTAGTTTGCGGGGGGACACCTTGTGTGAGTCACTGCGTAATATCTCACCTAATCAAGGAGGTCGCTAGGCTCCTCATTTGCATCCTTCACACATGCTCCTTGGGACTGGAGCGGTGAGAGCCCTTAGGATTAGGGATTTCACCTTTTGCTCCAAGAAAACCTGCCGTCAAAATTACATTCATAATCAACCTAGCCAAACACACTTACAAGACTTTTTCTATCAAGTGGTACTCCCTTCTGACACTGTTATTACTTACAAGTAGGGTGTTAACAAACCGAGCTGAACCGAATACTAGATTTTCATATTTGGATTTGTTTAGCTAAACGAACTGTTTGGCTCGGTTCGTTTATCTAAACGAGCTTTAAAATTAGTTCGAATTCGGCTCGATAACACTATAACTGTTTGAACAAGCCGAACAATTCGTGAACAGTTCTGCTCGTTTAATTAAGCGAACCTAAATAAGTGTTCGAATTCGGTTCATTTAAGTAAAATTAACAAACAAACTCAAACCAAATACGAATCGAACTCAAACAATTTGTGAACTGTTCAGTTCGCTTAGCACCCTACTTACAACAATCTCTATCTAAGTTTGAGAAAATTATAAAGGGCATGTCATGCTAGATTGTATAAACGTGGATAATTGTAGTTTTAATGAAAAATACTCGCTGATACTTTTATATCTTTAATAGAACATAGTAAATTTAATCATAGGTGGTCTGGTGTGATTTTCAAAATTGAATGTATACCGACATATTCATATTTGCTCAGTCATTTCCCATAAAAGACATTAGTCATATCATTAACATGCAGGCAAAATGTTGGGACATTGCTTGATGGTATGATACCTTGTCGTGCCGATGTATAAGTGGATAACATGTAATTCATCGTCACGGATGAGAGCCATACAAATAATACCTTCAAAGATAGAGCGTTTGATTCTGACCTCCGACTATATTTATGGCTGTAGAGATGACATTGACATCACATGGGGAGGGTGAGAGTGCATGAGTTGGAACCGTTAAATAAATAACATCACATCACACAAGACATTGCTCGGGTAACTTGGAAAGTCCGAGACTGGATATTCTCACTCTCGGAACCATCACCTCTTTCCCCATCGTCCGATACGTGGCAGCAGGGATGGTAAGGCTAGATGAAGATCACATGCATCTAGTTTCAGCATCATCTCTGTTGTCACGTGTCGGGCATGAGGAAAAAGATGATGATTCCGACGGTGAGGAGATCCCAATGCACTTTCCCTTGTTTTTCAGCCATTGTTTCGGGTACTTCGAAAGTCCATGCCTTTTCACCAGTGTATGGTGATGCTCACTGCATATATAAGTCCAATTATCACATAAAAATCACTAAATGTGTTTTAAATAGAGAAAGACTTAATATACAATCTGGTTAGACAATTCAAATATGCTCAATTTTGCTATCCTAATAAAAAAGAAAACTATCCAAAAAAAAATACATTTTAAAGTTTAAACAACTAACTTGTTATGCATGTATTATGAGTTTGACTATTTGAATATATCTAGGCTAATACAAGACTTCTTAGTCGACGGGCTTAGCACACTTTTAGTACTCCAATAGATCAAGTGATAGTTGCTTTTTTCGTTTGGTAGAAGACGAAAGACTACTCCAATTTAAGAAACCGCACGAGATGGTTAAGTCTAAAATATTTCATAGAAGTCTCTTGCTATAACCAAAAGATAATTAAAAAAAACGTGTTTTTAGTAAAAAAAGGTTGAACCCCAACCAATAAATGTATCTGCTACTCTCGGTCTCACAGGGTGTGTAGGGATGTAAATCAGGTTTTCAAGGTTCACTAGTAGAAGTTTTTCATAGCACAGGGATAGCACAAAGGGCCCATTGGCACCGAAGGAACAACCAACGAGCTGGTCTGTCAGCTTATCAGGTCATTCTACAACCCACACTATGCAGCTAGCCTGGAGGGAGTTCAAACATTCTTGCCTTCGGCAAAGTTCAAACTCTCTAACGTTCCTTTCGAAACCCCTATCTAGAACCACATAGATATGTAATGGAGACAAAAATGTGTTTTTAATAAATAGAGATACTAGATGGACAGATGTTAACCATATATAATGAATTTTATTATAAACTATACCCAGGCTAGTACAAGACATTGCCATACGAGATGGGCAAATCCAGAAGGGATAGGATCACCGCAAGGGGGTGCGGTGATACGTGACCGCGCGACACATGGCAGCAAAGGGGTGGTAAGGTTAGATGAGTGTCACCCTAATATAGCCTCACCACCCTCCGTTGGTGCCACGTGTCGCGTGGTCACAAAGGGGGTGAGGAAAGTTGGGGTGAGGATATCTCAAGACATTGCCATACGAGATGGGCAAATCCAGAAGGGATAGGATCACCGCAAGGGGGTGCGGTGATACGTGACCGCGCGACACATAGAAGTCTCTTGCTATAACCAAAAGATAATTAAAAAAAACGTCTTTTTAGTAAAAAAAAAGGTTGAACCCCAACCAATAAATGTCTCTGCTACTCTCGGTCTCACAGGGTGTGTAGGGATATAAATCAGGTTTTCAAGGTTCACTAGTAGAAGTTTTTCATAGCACAGGGATAGCACAAAGAGCCCATTGGCACCGAAGGAATAACCAACGAGCTGGTCTGTCAGCTTATCAGGTCATTCTACAACCCACACTATGCAGCTAGCCTGGAGGGAGTTCAAACATTCTTGACTTCGGCAAAGTTCAAACTCTCTAACGTTCCTTTCGAAACCCCTATCTAGAACTACATAGATATGTACTGGAGACAAAAATGTGTTTTTAATAAATAGAGATACTAGATGGACAGATGTTAACCATATATAATGAATTTTATTATAAACTATACCCAGGCTAGTACAAGACATTGCCATACGAGATGGGCAAATCGAGAAGGGATAGGATCACCGCAAGGGGGTGCGGTGATACGTGACCGCGCGACACATGGCAGCAAAGGGGTGGTAAGGTTAGATGGGTGTCACCCTAATATAGCCTCACCACCCTCCGTTGGTGCAACGTGTCGCGTGGTCACAAGGAGGTGAGGAAAGTTGGGTTGAGGATATCTCAACCCAATCCAGAAACCTTTCCCTTCCCTTTCAAGTTACCACGGTATTCGGGGGGCATTTTCTGTACTCATTACCGTAACCTTTTCTGTTTCTATAAACAAACAAAATTCCAAGGTCTCTATCCACACTTGAAACATGTCTTGCTCACCTCCTTCACTCACTTTTTCCCCTTCTCTTTCACTCAAACCCCAAGCTGTTTCAAAACTGAAATAATAACAAACATCTAACAATAGCAACCAAGTTGCCAACTTTCCCACATTTATCTATTTTTAAGTTCAGTTCAACCAAAGAAGAAGAAGAACCAGAAGAAGAAAATGCTTCTGCATTTTGTGCTTTTGCTTGTCTTCACACCCTTCATTTTCTGCCTTAATCAAGAAGGGTTTATTTTACAGAAGCTCAAGATAAATTTCGAGGACCCAGATGGATTCTTTTCAGATTGGAATGAAATTCATGAGAACCCATGTCAATGGAATGGTGTTACTTGCGATTCGGTGACGAATTCTGTCACTTCTCTTGATTTCTCCAATGCCAATCTTGAAGGCCCTTTTCCCGCTCTTCTTTGCTCGATGCAAAATCTCACCTTTATCTCTTTCTACAATAATTCCCTCAACTCCACTCTCTCTGACTCGGAGATTTCAGCCTGTAAATCAATTATCCACCTCGATTTGGCTCAGAATCTATTAACCGGAGCTCTCCCCAGTACTTTACCGGAGCTTCCAAACCTGAAATATCTTGATTTAACGGGAAACAACTTTTCCGGCGAGATTCCGGTTAGCTTCGGTACTTTCCGGAGCCTTGAGGTTCTCGGATTAGTGGAAAATCTTCTTGAAGGGACTATTCCAGCGTTTTTAGGAAACATTTCCACTTTAAAGCAGCTTAATTTATCATACAACACCTTTTCCCCGGGTCGGATCCCGCCGGAGCTCGGAAATCTGACGAACCTTGAGGTTCTTTGGCTCAGTAATTGTAACTTAATCGGTGAAATTCCGGACTCCCTTGGTCAACTGAGTCAACTTACTGATTTTGACCTCGCGTTGAACAATTTGGAGGGTTCTATTCCGAGTTCACTCACTGGATTAAAAAGTGTGGTTCAAATCGAGCTCTTCAATAACTCTTTGACCGGAGTCTTGCCGGAAAAAGGGTGGTCAAATATGAAATCTTTGAGAAGAATTGATGCTTCTATGAACAAATTGACCGGAACGATTCCTACCGAGTTGTGTGAGTTGCCACTCGAGTCACTCAATCTTTATGCTAATTTTTTTGAAGGTGGATTGCCTGAAAGTCTTGCAAAGTCAACAAATTTATATGAATTAAGGCTTTTTCAGAACAATTTAAGAGGGCCCTTACCGAAAGATTTAGGGAAAAACTCACCTTTATTATGGATTGATGTTTCAAGCAACCAATTTTCCGGCGGAATCCCAGTGAGTTTGTGTGAAAAGGGAGTTTTGGAGGAGGTTCTAATGATTGATAACTCTTTTTTCGGTGAGATCCCGGCGAGTTTAGGTGAATGCCGGAGCTTGACGCGTGTCAGGTTTGCCTACAACAACCTCACCGGAGCAGTTCCGGCAGGTTTGTGGGGTCTACCCCATGTCTCATTACTTGACCTCTACAGCAACTCATTGTCTGGTGAGATTGCAAAAACTGTGGCTGGTGCATCCAATTTGTCATCTCTAATTTTATCCAATAACAAATTTTCTGGTAATATCCCTGTTGAAATTGGGTTTTTAGAAAGTTTATTGGAATTATCTGGAGGTGAGAACATGTTCTCTGGTACCTTGCCGGATAGTTTAGTTAATCTTGATCAGTTAGGGAAGCTTGATCTCCATAGTAATCAGCTCTCTGGTGAGTTGCCAAAAAGTTTAAAATCTTGGAAGAAGTTGAATGAGCTAAACTTAGCAAACAATGCTCTTTCAGGGACTATTCCTGACGATATTGGAAGCTTATCTGTGTTGAATTATCTTGATTTATCAGGGAATCAATTTTCAGGTAGCATCCCAAAAGGACTACAAAATTTGAAGCTGAATCAACTTAATCTGTCGAGTAATCATCTTTCAGGTGATATTCCTCCGCTTTATGCGAAGGCCATGTATAAAAGTAGCTTCTTGGGTAATCCCGGTTTGTGTGGAGATATAGAGGGTCTATGTAGCCGAACGAAAGAATCGAATGCAGGTTATGCTTGGTTGTTACGGTTCATATTCGTCGTAGCTGGATTAGTGCTTGTTGTTGGTGTGGTTTGGTTCTACTGGAGGTACAAAAACTTCAAAAAGACGAATTTTTCTATGGATAGATCAAAATGGACTTTGATGTCATTCCACAAACTCGGGTTTAGTGAATATGAGATACTTGACTCACTTGATGAAGATAACGTAATTGGAAGTGGCTCATCTGGGAAGGTTTACAAGGTTGTTCTAAGTAATGGTGATGCTGTGGCTGTGAAAAAACTATGGGGAATGTCGAAAATTTCTGATCCGAGTAGCGATGTAGAGAAAGGTAGCTTCCAAGATGACGGATTTACAGCAGAGGTTGGGACATTAGGGAAGATTAGACACAAAAATATTGTCAGACTATGGTGTTGTTGCACCACAAGGGACTGCAAGTTGTTGGTGTATGAGTACATGCCTAATGGTAGTCTTGGTGATTTGCTACACAGTAGCAAAAGTGCATTGCTGGATTGGCCGATTAGGTATAAGATTGCAATGGATGCTGCAGAGGGGCTTGCGTATTTGCATCATGATTGTGTACCTCCTATTGTCCATAGAGATGTGAAGTCTAACAACATATTGTTGGATGGTGATTTTGGTGCTCGAGTTGCAGATTTTGGTTTGGCCAAGGCGGTAGATGCTAATGGAAAGGGCACCAAGTCAATGTCTGTCATTGCTGGTTCTTGTGGATATATTGCACCAGGTTGGTTGATTATCTTCTTGTGTTTCGTTTTATTGCATATTTGCATTTCCCTTGATTGAAATTCCTTGCACTTTTATCTTATAATATATCTTTCTATATTTATTCAATTGTATATTTGTATATGTTATTTCCATTTCTAATGGAGTCAATGACACACTTTTCCCTGACTTTGGAATATGATGGAATAAAACAAAATGATTCACTAAATTGTCCATGTCTCCATTTCCAATGGAATCAAGGGCACACTTTTCCTTGACTTTGGAATATGATGGAATAAAGCAAAATGACTCACTAAATTGGCTGCACTTCTTATATTGTGAAGTAGCAGTTGATCGACATAGCTTGACGCATCATTATGGGTCATCGGGAAACAACATCTGTGTGTTTCTAATACATGGGTATGGTTGCGTACATCCGACCCCTCACCCCCATACTCCGCCATAGACGGAAGCCTCTCAGACAATGGGGTAATGTTGTTGTTGTGATCACTAAATTGTCCGCGCTTCTTATATTATGAGGTAGCAGTTGATCGACACAGTTTGACGTAATTTTCATTATGGTAAACAACCTCTGTGTGTTTCTAACATATGAGTATGGTTGCGTACATCTGACTCTTACATACCCCACCATAAGCGCGAGCCTCTAAACGATGGGGTAATGTTGTTGTATATTGGTATATGTCTTTGTATATTCCCACTCATTCTATGGATCTAGGAGCATCTAAGCATATTTTTATGTTTTTATGCGGATTTGAAGTATTGTTGGAGGTTATGTAAAACTGCATATGCTCAACTTCATCAATGCAAAAACAAGCGTTGTGTATTATTTCTGATTGAAAGCAAATCTTTTGAATGCAGAATACGCGTATACACTAAGGGTGAACGAGAAGAGCGATATATACAGCTTTGGCGTTGTAATACTTGAGCTAGTAACTGGGAGGCTCCCTGTTGATCCAGAATATGGGGAAAAAGACTTGGTAAAATGGGTATGCACCACTTTGGACCAAAAAGGAATCGACCATATAATCGATACTAAGCTTGATTCATGTTTTAAGGAGGAGATTTGCAAAGTACTAAATATAGGCCTCCTCTGCACCAGCCCTCTCCCAATCAATCGCCCCTCCATGAGACGTGTGGTGAAGTTGTTGCAAGAAATAGGAGGCATAAACCTTGCTAAACCTGTTGCCAAGGATGGAAAGTTGACACCTTACTACTATGAAGACACCTCAGAGCACGGAAGCGTCGCTTGAGACGGTAATGTATATGCATCACGAGCTCCTCGTATACCGCACTTAATGAGATCATATCACGTGTATTGGATTCATACTAAACGAATATATTTGACAGGTTCGCGCTAAATGAGTTAAAAGATGAGATATCATACGAGACCGGAGATCGGTTATGCGTCAACACGGTTTGACAGAGGAGGAGCTCTCTTGTTTTTTGGGCTAGTCCTCATTGTTGCTTTGATCCTTTTGTGGATTCGTTTTCTAGGTGAAAGAGAATTTTTAGAGAGTGAAAGAAAGCAAGAATGAAGTAACTGTATCGTTTGCTCTTTGTGAATCCAAGCATGCATCCACCCATTCATTTTACTGTTAGTGAGTTTGTAAAGCTACCAGCATTGATTTTATCAGTGTCTTACCTAAAATAGAAGGTACTACTCCTTTCTCTCAAACTAAGTAGTACAAACAATACATTCCAACGAAAGCAAAAGTTATCGCTAGGGTCACAGGAGGGTGAGAGGCAGACAAATAATATCTTCATCCCAAAAGATATAGAGTTTGTTTTCAGCGAGACCTCCGGCATCTATATGTACCTGTATAGACAAATAATGAAAGACACATCCAAACAAAAAAGGTACAAACAAATTTGGTAAATAATTTAACCTATAAAAGGGTATCAATCAATCGAACCCAGTATTTTCCAACGACAGCAAAAGCTATCGCTAGGGTCTGGGGAGGGTAAATGGCAGACAAACAATATCTCCATCCTAAAGAATAGAGAGTTTGCTTTCAGCGAGACCTCCGACATCTATATGTACATGTATAGACAAATAATGAAAGGCACATCCAAAGAAAAAAGGTACAAAGAAATTTGGTAAATAATTTAACCTATAAAAGGGTATCAATCAATCAATTGAACCAGTATTTCGCAACGACATCAAAAGCTATCGCTAGGGTCTGGGGAGTGTAAATGGCAGGCAAACAATACCTCTATTCCAAGGGATAGAGAGTTTGCTTCCAGTGAGACCCTCGGCTCTATATGTACCTGCATAAACGGCACAATAATATGGA
The DNA here is from genome assembly GCA_036186865.1 of Eustoma russellianum. Classification (NCBI taxonomy): domain Eukaryota; kingdom Viridiplantae; phylum Streptophyta; class Magnoliopsida; order Gentianales; family Gentianaceae; genus Eustoma; species Eustoma russellianum. Next base: position 30,829,939 of record AP025066.1, on the reverse strand, counting down.
TGTGATGTGCGAGTGTGTCAGTGAGTTAATTCAGGTAATACAAAGATGAGGCTGCCGAGATTAAAATACTCCTAACGTGTATATGTACATATAATATAAAACAACAGCAGAACAAAAACAAACAAATGCAAAGTCAACTTAAACATATACAAAAGTCTTCCGCTATTAAAATAGTCATAATAGTGTATATACACAAATAATTAAAAGAAAAAGACCAAAACAGACTAGGCAAACTCAATATAATTGGTAGGTGGATAAAACTGAGAGTAAGGTAAGAAAAATATAGATAATATTTAGGTTTCCTAAATAGATAATAATATATTTGCCTGAGTGACCAACGAGAGAAAGGAAATAATCATAATATATTATCTTGTCATGAAAAAATGGCTCAAAAACTATTTGCCCTTTAAATCACTTAGTCAGTCGCTTCGCAGTTTAAATATTTAAGCAATGTGGTTATCTATGAAGTGTAATAGTTGGGTTGAAGTAATAAAAGATGAAAATAAAATCAGGAAAAGTAATAAGTTTTTTCTTAAAAATCTATACAACCAAAGATATTTCTAAAATTGAAGAAAATTAAACAAGAGTTAATGAAACGAATAAAGTAGTTGAATGCACTTTTCTAGTAACACTAATTTACTTCAATAATGAGGAAACTAAGAGGGAAAAAAATCATACTCTGGTCTTGAGGACTCCGCGTCTCAGTCTTAAAAAGCATTGCAGATGATGCAAATCAGGAATTCAACAGTCTTTTGGATTGATGAAGACTTTACGCAAGGACCTACACAAAGTGTCTCTCCGCCTTCGGCCTTAAAGCATTACTCACACTGTTTGTCTATAGAAATCAAACTCTTTAATTTCTTAGAGCAAATTCAACCCGAATACCAACTGAGTTATGCTCTGGGGAATAATAAAACTGAGAAGATGTTGGACTGGTGTGGGGGGGGGGGAGGTGGATGTATATTTATAATCTTAAGCTTGGAGATAATAGGAGAAAACTAATTAATATCCATGGCCGACAATGAGAGAGAACTAATTAATATCCATGGCCGACACTGAGAGAGCTGTAGTGAGCTCGACGTCGATGTGAACTTCTTTTTTATTTAATGCTTTCAGCAAATAAGTAATAATTCCATATTTAATGGGAGTGACAGCTTTTATGTAATGCTATTCAAATAACAGTTCCCTCTCAATCATCCCAATATTTTAAACCTTATCTTCGTTCTTCTGGCACGGCAATTTTGATTAGCGACAGAAATTGTTTTTTTTTATATCTCATATTCGATGACCATTTCTGTCTCTTATTCTAGGGATAATTACCTTTTGCCCCCTTAGTGTTTGGCATAATCGCCAAAAACTTCCTTAATGTTTAAAAATACACCTTTACCTCCCCTGATGTTTGAAAAATACAGCCTTACCCCCTTGATTTAATTAAAAAAATGTTATTTAAATATATAAAATAGGAGTTGCCTATTTTGCCCCTGTCTTCTCCATCTCTTTTCTCTCCCCTGCCCCGCCCCCACCGGCTGCCGCCCCCTCTGCCCCGCCCCTTCTGAAATTTCCGTTCACTCACGCTGAGAATAAGCATCACCAGAACTGAGCTTCAGGTAATCAAGCAACATCTATAATTCTCTGAAGCCATTTTCCTGCATTAGCCTCTTTGCTCCCTCCTCCGGGTCTTTTGTAGGCTTCACCATTGACATTGCTTCCTATATTGTCCAACGCGAACTACCAGTTAGCTATAATTGCCCAGTATTTAACAGACTAGGTTCAGCAAAATGTTCATGAAACAACATTAGAAGCAAAATACCCCTCCACAGAGTATTTCATATATCGTATTACAGGACTTACGGCGCATTTGTAGGATGGAAGTAGAAGAACGTTTATGCAAAGAGAAATTACGTCAACACCACAACGGAAGCATTTTATTTTGGTCTCTGCCGAATGTTGCGGCATCTAGTTTATCCTTTTCTTCAAGATTTTGACTCCAAATTTGTCTTTGTTATTACTAGACCAAGCTATGATATAAGATATGCTTTTATCTCAAAAAAATTCAAGCAAAATCTACAACCCAAATCAAAGTCAAAGCTTTCATCATTAAAGAAAGCTGAAAACTCAAAACCCACATCAATAAAACAAAAGGCAACGAAATTAAATAAAGAAAAGAGTGAGGAATTGAACATTTACTGTTGGCGGTGGTGGTGATGGGAAGATGGGGCGGTGATTGCGGGAAAAGGAAATAAAGAGGTCGCGGAGGGGGGAGGGGAAAGGGGAGGGTGGGGGAGAAGAAGATGAAGAGGTAGAGGCATTATTGACAGATTTCCATCATAAGTGGAATAATGCAAGTGGGTTTTCTTGCAATTCTCCAGAGCACTTGACTTCTGGGAGCTTAACTTCCATGGCATCATATACAATTGAGATTTAACAATTTTGGCAGAGGGAGCGGCAGCCAGTGGGACGGGGCATGAGAGAGAAAGGAGATGAAGAAGGTAGGGGTAAAATAGGGAATTCATATTTTATATATTTAAATAACATTTTTTAATTAAATCGAGGGGATAAGAGTGTATTTTTCAAACGTCAGGGGAGGTAAAGGTGTATTTTTAAACATTAAGGGAGTTTTTGGCGATTATGCCAAACACTAAGGGGTCAAAAGGTAATTATCCCCTTATTCTATGACCATTTTGAATTCAGACAATTAGTAAGGTTAATGATTAAAGTCCACGCACTCCGGACCTAGTTCAGTTGTTAATCGAATGGTAGATTACATTTAAATGACGCAGGTTCGAGTCTGAGTAATCGCACTGTAAGTAGTCTGTGTCATGTCATTGAGTTTTGTCAGGACATTGTGGGAGATTTAGCTTTCCATTTCAAATGAAGTTAATGACACACTCTTCCTTGACTTTGGAATATAATGTAATAAAGCTAAAGAATTTGAATAAAGTATATTGTCGTATTATTCACAATCATCAGGAGTCCTAATATACAGGTGTGTTACAACATCAAATGAGATAAAATCCTAACCAAGGAGAGAATATCTCAACCACACTTATCCTATAATATCCACAAATATTATCTCATAATATCCACAAATATTATCCTATAATATCAACAAATATTATCTAATACTCCCCCTCAAGTTGGAGCGTGTATGTCAAGGAAGCCCAACTTGCGTAAATGATGGTGAAACTTGACAGGACCCAAAGGCTTGGTGAAGATATCAGCAAGTTGAGAATCAGAAGCGACTTTTCGAGGAAGGATGGGGCGCGACTGATAATGTTGGCTGACAAAATGGCAATCAATCTCAATGTGTTTTGTACGTTCATGAAACACAGAATTTGCAACAATATGCAATGCAGCTTGATTATCACAAAGAAGAGGGACGGGTGTCCTAAGCGGGACGCATAAATCACGGAGCAAACGACATAACCACACAATCTCACTGGACGCATACGCCATGGCACGATACTCTGCTTCAGCTGAAGAACAAGATACAACAGGTTGATTCTTGGAGTGCCACGAAATAAGAGAATTCCCAAGAAAAATGACATAATCAGTTGTGGAACGACGTGTTGTGGGACAACCAGCCCAATCAGCATCACAATAAGCCAGTAAACTCAAAGAATTATCAGCATGAAAATATAAACCTTGGCCTAAAGCATTCCTAAGATAGCGCAATAAATAAAACATGGCATCAAGATGACACTTGCGAGGCGCATGCACAAATTGACTCAAGAGATTCACAGCAAAACAAATATCAGAGCGAGTAACAGTGAGATACAATAGACGCCCAACAACGCGGCGATAAAAACTAGGATCAGAAAGCAGTGGAGTGTCAGTTGAAAACCGAATTTTCTGATCCATAGGCGTACGCGCAGGCCGGCAGCCAAGAAGACCACATTCCTGCAGAATATCCAGAACATATTTCCGTTGATTGAGAACAATACCAGAAGGAGACCGAGCAACCTCAATGTCCAAGAAATATTTAAGTGGACCAAGGTTTTTAATTGATCATCCAAGTACTGCTTCAAGGTGGTAATACGTGCTAAGTCATTACCAGTAACAGTAACGTCATCAACATACACTAAAACAGCAACGAAGGAAGAATCTGACGCAAATATAAAAAGTGAGGGATCAGTGGCAGATTGACAATAGCCAAGACTAGTGATAGCATGAGTAAACTTGGAGTACCAATTACGAGAAGCTTGACGTAGACCATATAAAGATTTACGCAATTTGCAGACACGCGTCTCCCCCTTACGCGCAAAACCCTGGGGAATTTGCATGTACACATCTTCCTCAAGATCCCCATGGAGAAAGGCATTGTTAACGTCAAGTTGATGAATATGCCACTGTTTGGTAACAGCAACAGCAAGAAGACAACGAACAGTGACCAATTTGGCAACCGGAGCAAAGGTCTCATGAAAATCCACGCCTTCAATCTGCGTATAACCACGAGCAACCAAGCGAGCCTTATAGCGTTCTATCGTACCATCAGGATTATACTTAATTTTATAAACCCATTTAGAACTAATAGCCCGTTGGCCCGGAGGTAAAGAAACAAGAGACCATGGTTATTAGCTTCCAAAGCATCAATCTCACGCTGCATGACATCACGCCAATGAGAAAACTGGACTGCCTGTCGAAACGAAGAAGGCTCATCTGTGGCAGAGATGGCCGCTACAAACCCATGATGAGCCAGAGACAACTTAGAATAGGAAAGAAAGTGAGATAAAGAAAATACCGTAGAGTTAGCCGCAGGAGGAGGGCTCAACGATGGCCACAGGGAGACTGGGAGATCAACCTCATAAGCCTCCAAATGTGGAGGCAGACGATGAGGGTGAGGGACGCAAGCAGGAGACGGTGCGGGTGCAGGAGCCGATGAGGAAGGAGGAGACGCATGCGGCACGGAGGGGGCGGCCGCAGAAGCTGGCTGGGGTATGTTGTCGTCCCATCACGAAACCGAAGGAGGGGGCAGCTGAGATGAAGAGGGTGTAGGCGAAGACAAGCAAGCAAAAGGAAAAACATGTTCTTCAAAATGAACATTACGGGAAACATACATACGATGGGTAGACAAATCATATATCTTATAACCTTTTTGCCCGGAAGGATACCCAAGGAATATACCCGGAGCTGATCGAGGAGAGAATTTATCCCGAGGTCCAGAAGATTCCGAAGCCAGCACGGAATATCTTCCAGAAAATTCCGAAGCCACTCAGCCTCTTCCCCAGCTTTGTCCAACGCTATGAACTCAGCTTCCATAGTGGACCTAGCTATGCATGTTTGTTTCGTGGATTTCCACGACACAGCAGCACTACCAACCGTGAACAAGTATCCACTGGTGGACTTCGAGTCCTTACTATCTGATATCCAATTTGCATCGCAGTATCCTTCCAACACCGCTGGATATCTCGTGTAATGTAATCCAAGATTCATTGTGTATTTCAAATACCTCATCACTCTGTTAAGAGCTTTCCAATGATCATCACTTGGATTACTCGTAAATCTGCTCAACTTGTTTACTGAACAAACTAAGTCTGGTCTTGTACAATTCGTTATGTACATCAGACTCCCGATTACCTGAGAATATTTTAGCTGGGCAACAGGTTCGCCTCGATTCTTTCTTAAGTGTATACTTAAGTCGAGCGGGGTCTTTACCGGTTTCACATCCTCCATATTGAACCGTTTTAGAACTGATTCAATATAGTGAGTTTGTGACAGTATGAGTCCCTCAGTCACCCTAGAAATCTTAATTCCCAGAATAACATTAGCAACTCCCATGTCCTTCATATCGAAGTTTCTCGTCAACATCTTCTTTGTGTTCAAGATTATGTCCCGAGTACTTCCCATGATTAGCATGTCATCTACATAGAGACACACTATCACATAAGAATTCTGTGTGCTCTTAATATAGACACACTTGTCACACTCATTGATCTTGAAACCATTAGCTAACATGGCTTGATCAAATTTCAAGTGCCACTGCTTAGGCGCTTGCTTAAGCCCGTACAAGGACTTAACGAGTCTACAAACCTTAGACTCTTGTCCTGGAACCACAAACCCCTCGGGTTGTTCCATATAAATCTCTTCCTCCAACTCACCATTCAGAAACGCAGTCTTTACATCCATCTGATGGATTTCCAAGTTATAGACTGCAGCAATTGCAACTAGCATTCTTATAGACGTGATCCTAGTCACTGGTGAGTAGGTGTCAAAAAAGTCAAAGCCTTCCTTTTGTCGATAGCCTTTAGCTACCAACCTGGCTTTATACTTTTCAATAGACCCATTCTCTTTCAGTTTCTTCTTGAAAACCCACTTACAACCAAGTGGTTTACTTCCAGGTGGAAGGTTAACCAACTCCCAAGTGTGGTTCTGAAGAATCGAGTCTATTTCACTGTCAACTGCCTCTTTCCAGAATGGAGCCTCTGGAGTTGACATAGCCTCGGAAAAGTTCCTTGGCTCATTTTCTATCATATAGGTTAGAAAATCCGGTCCAAACGAAGTTGGCATTTTGGCACGCTTGCTTTGACGAAGTTCCTCATCTCCTTGAGGAGTCGCCTCACGCAATCGTTTACCAAGTCTTGTTACTTCTTGAATTTTATCTTTCCTCGGAAAGACTTCTTCGAAGAACACTGCATTCCTTGACTCCATGACAACGTTTTCATGTATGTCAGGAATATCCGATTTGTGCACCAAGAATCGATATGCACTACTGTTAGTTGCATAACCGATGAATATGCAATCAACTGTTTTAGGCCCAATTTTAACTTGTCTTGGTTTAGGTATTGCAACCTTCGCCAGACACCCCCACACTTTCAAGTATTTGTAACTAGGCTTATAGCCTTTCCACAGTTCATATGGGGTCTTATCCGTCTTCTTGGACGGAATCCTGTTTAAAATGACGTTGGCTGAGAGGATTGCTTCCCCCCACAAGTTCTGAGATAAACCCGAACTTATCAACATAGCATTCATCATCTCCTTTAGAGTACGGTTTTTGCGTTCAGCAATACCATTCGATTGAGGTGAATATGGTGCAGTCGTTTGATGAATAATGCCACTTCCTGAACAGAATTCATTAAACGGTGTATCATATTCGCCACCTCTATCACTACGAATTGTTTTAATTCGTTTGCTAAGTTGATTCTCAACTTCATTTTTATAATCCTTGAAAGCATCAAGGGCCTCGTCTTTGCTACTTAGCAAATATACATAACAGTATCGTGTGCAATCGTCGATAAAAGTTACGAAATACTTTTTACCACCTCTTGTTTGCACAAACTTTAAATCACACACATCGGTATGAATTAAATCCAAAGGTTCAGTGTTCCTTTCTATTGAAGGAAATGGCGCCTTTGCCATTTTCGCTTCAACACATATTTGACATTTTCCTCTGTTATTAAAGTCCAGTTTGGGCAATAAGTCAAGATTACTCATACGTTGTATTGACTTGTAATTAACATGTCCCAAACGAAAATGCCATAAACAAGAAGATTCAAGCATGTAAGCAGAAGAGGAAGCAATTTTATTAGCCTCTGCGGGCAAATCTCTTTTGGGTACAATAGTGATGACATTCAATTTAAACATCCTATTTGACAAGTACCCTTTCCCCAAATACATGCCATTTTTCGAAAGAATAACTTTATTGGACTCTAACACTAGTCTAAAACTATGCATGACTAGAAGAGATCCAGATACTAAATTCTTCCGAATATCAGGGACGTGTAGCACATTCTGCAGAGTCAGATGCTTCCCTGATGTGAGCTTCAGAACAACTTTGCCCTCGCCTTCAATCTTCGAGGAGGCCGAGTTTCCCATAAAAAGTTGTTCATTGTTCCCGGGCTGATACTCCGTGAACATCTCTCTGCTGGAGCAAACATGTCTAGTGGCGCCAGTATCAAGCCACCACTCGCGTACGTTCCCCACAGCATTACACTCTGAGACCACCGCACAGAGATTCAGGTCATCCATTGCGTCGACCAGATTTGCTTTCGCTTTATTCTGATTTTGATTCTTTTTGGGCTTCCTGCACTCACTGCTTCGATGCCCTGGTTTACCACAGTTATAACACTTACCTGTGAACTTCTTTGCAATTTCCTTGCCCTTGGAGTTCACACTCAAAGTGTTATGCTTCTTCTTGTTCTTTGCCTCAGCAACATGAGCTTTGGCTTGACCAGAAGACATGGATGGCTTTCTTTCGGAGCGACGGTTGTCCTCCTCAATCCGAAGACGGACTATCAAATCCTCCATCTTCATCTCCTTTCGCTTGTGTTTGAGATAGCTCTTGAATTCCCTCCACGAAGGAGGCAGCTTCTCAATCACAGCCGCAACTAGGAAAGATTCACTGAGCGTCATGCCCTCCTCTTCCATTTCAGAAACCAACATCTGTATTTCTTCCACCTGCGAAATTACAGTTTTGGAATCTAACATTTTATAGTCAAGAAATTTCCCAACTATCAACTTTTTAGTACCCGCATCTTCTGTGCGGTACTTTTTGTCCAAAGCCAACCATAATGCTTTTGCAGTTTTAAAAGTACAAAATATGCCATAGAGAGAATTATCTAGGCATCCAAGAATCAAATTTAAACAACAGAAGTTTGTGTATGCCCAGGCCTCAGCACCCAAGGCATTCTGCATATTCTGCTGTTGATCCTCCACAGGCTCAACCACAGGTGGATCCTCGCTGAGCATTCTGGCCAATCCCAACGCAGTGAGGTAAAACAACATCTTTTGCTGCCACCTTTTGAAGAAGCTTCCAGCAAATTTCTCCGGCTTCTCCACCTGAGCAGCAGTGGCAGCCGGATTCATTTGAGGCCCTCCAGTAGGTGCCAACGGAACCGCATTAATCTGTGGTCCGGCAGCAACATTGTTTGCCCCTTCTGGTGCGGACACGGAGTGAGCACCATTGAAGCCGTGAACAGAGTTTGAGCTCTCGTTCTCCATTCCTGTTCAGTTAGATCAAACGTAGAGATCAGAACTATCACAGGTTCAAGAATGAGTAGAAAGAGACTGCAAAACAGTACGAAACTGCTTTTTCGTGGAAAAAAAACGGTACAGAAATTAATTGAATTGAAATACGTCTTAAGATTGTTGGCACAATCAATCCTGTACCAAGACACAGTCGTTCACTGTGTGTATATGAAACAACAAAATAAATCAAACCCGGGGCGAGTCAAGGACTCTGTCCTTGCTCCGGTATACTGTGCCCAACCGGTATGAGCAATCGTCTCCCAGGATACAACGGGTACCTGTTCAGTTGAGCGGCACTGCTGAACTTGAACTCCTTCGAACCTTTGAATGTCCTGACTTCTCCCGGACGAAATGCAAGACTCACGTGCTATGAATGCAAATGCTTTCAATGCTTGAATTGTTTGTAGGTGGTGTGTTTATGAAAGAGCCATTAGCCCTCTTTATATAGGGGAGTAGGAGGTACCGTAACCGTTGGATCAAAACCGAAGTTTGATTTAAGCCGTCGGATTAAAACCTCCTATCCAGATTAGGATGGTTTAATCTCAGCCATTAGATTGAAGATAGATTATCAGGTTTAAACCTGGAACGTTGGATGGAAACCATATTCGGTTAAGCGGTTAAGACAGTTTAAATCTCGGCCGTTAGATTCAAGCTGCTTTACTCACTACCGTTAGATCACAACAGATGATCTTATCTTGAATGGAGGAGGATAGAGTTTGATTCATTTTGAATCAAATCTGCCAACAGAATCAAATCTGCGCCTGCTGTCAGACTTCGATCGATCACATCGATCGATCGAAGTGACATCGATCGATCGATGTGATCGATCGATGTCTGACTGAACACTTCATTCGATCATCCTGATCGTTCTAAGGGACATCGATCGATCGAAGTGATCGATCGATGTCCTCTGATCCACTTTGATCGATCTAAGAAGCGTATGAAGTCCTCTGATCCACTTCGATCGATGACATCGATCGATCGAAGTGACATCGATCGATCGAAGTCATCGATCGATGTCCGTCAGAAGCTTTTTCCGCCACATGGACATATCCAACGTGGCATTCCTCCACACGGGTGACACGTCACCCATCCACAACGTTTCCATCTACTTTGAGCATTAATTTCACATTCACACAATACATAATTGAGTGAGATCACATCCTAACATTAACTATTCGTTAAGGATTCATTAAGCTCATAGTACGTTGCACAACCAAGTTTTGCAACTTTCATTAAAGGGCCAAAGCCCAAATCTTCAATCTCCAACGATGGGCCAAAACCCAACCTTAAATTCTCCAACAGTATCGTGGGAGATTTAGACCCATATCTTTTTACTTAAAAAGCTTGCTGAGTAATCCTAATTTCCATTCTTTACGCAACTCCATCAAGTTGTAGGTGTGGGAACCTCACTAACAGAGATTTCACCTTTGCACTAAAAGGTGTATTCCAGTGAAAGCTTAAGAAGCGACGAAAGTCTAGTACGTGTGTAACAAACTGGATTATTGTTTCTCTCTATGATAAACTTTAAAAGATATATCTATAGATCTATTAATACTATCTATACATGTACATATAGAGCCGGGGTTTCGCTGGAATCAAACTCTCTATCTATTGAGATGGAGGTATTGTTTGCCTGCCACTTACCCTCTCCAGATCCTAGCGATAGCTTTTGCTGTCTTTAGAATATACTGGATACGATTGTTGTTGTATAGATCTAGTAGTCAAATAGTATTTTTCATACTCAAAGATTTCAACTCTAAGTCTCTCCTGTTTGGTTAAGGCTTTTGAAGATGTTGCTTATAAGTTCGGTTGTTTGAAGACATGTTTCCTGTCATGAGATTTAAAGTATCTGATTGAAAAAAGTTTGTATAATAGTGTTTCAATTATGATAAATAAAAAAATTGAATACGATCTTCTTTTCAATTCGGTAACGTGTTTTTATAATATAATGTAATCGATTATTACAAATAGTGTGATTATTTTATACACAAATTTGTTTCTTTTAGAAAGTGAAAAATGAAAAATAAAAAATGTTGAGTTAAAACTAATGTTAGATAATGTGTATAGAGATTTAAAATTTAAACTTTGTATTTTGAAATCTAAAACAAACACAACCTTTCATGTTGGAAAAAAAAAACCTTATAAGTGAAAATTCTGTGGGAATTTTCCTCAGGAGAGGGAAGAAAATAGTTTGAGAACAACATTACAACATTACACATTGCCTTACAGGCTCCCGCCTATGGCGGGGTATGGGAGATCGGATGTACGCAACCATACCAGGGGCATAGTCCAATGGTAAGTGGCAAAGGTGATTGGGGCTAGAACCCCGACGTCCCGAGTTCGAGTCCGTGTGGAGACAATCCTTGTTGAAATATTACAAGGGTTGTCTCTGGGCTGGCTGAGTCTCGAGTGTCCTCTCCCTTTGCATGGCTGCCGGTGGAGCACATCCCTCGATTTACATCCCACCTGGCTAAGGGGCCTCTGGTACAGGTGGGGGAGAACCCACCTAGAAACACACAGAGTTTGTTTCCCGATAACCTAGTTTGAGAACAACAGGCATCATAAATGAATGTCAGGCACTTTTTTGACATTGAATTTCTACGTTTAGCCAAGAAGACAGGCCTTTAATCATTCATTCATACAGTTAAATCCTACTTGATATTTGTTGCGAGAGTTAATATTCTCTCAACCATAAACAACCACCATACCCACTATCTCTCAACAACATCAAAAACTATCGATAGAGTCTAGAGAAGGTGAAAAATATACAAACAATACCTCCAGTGTGAGACCCGGCTCATTCCCTCAACCAAACAAGTCAATTTTTTTGGACATTTTCCTTCCAATTAATGTATTATTAATTGGTGTGACCCTGTAATAATTAATACCCCTTCAGAGATGGAATTTTCATTGTCATCCTCCAGTATGATCGGTGGTACGTCATTTTCTCATTTATTTTAATCTGCATTTTTTGGATTTTGAAAATTTGAAAGACATATGTTGTTGTGAAGGGTTTGCAGAATGGGACCATGAAAGCAGGTGCAAAACATAGAGATTTATTAGCTACTGACAACATAAAACAGGTAAATAAACACAAATAAAATATGAGCATAAAATGAGAACATACATTAATCTACACGAGGACAGGGGATGGACATGTTTCCTCAATTAATTCAATTTAATAGGAAAGATGTGCCCAGTACATCCTAACGACAACAATAGTTACCGATAGAGTCTGAAGAGACAACAATAGTTACCGCTAGAGTATGAAGAGGGTGAGAGAAAGATAAATGATACTTCCATCATAGAGAGAAAGATGTGCTAAAATATAATCATTATTTTAATAACAACCCGTAATAAGTAAATTTTATCTAACCAAGATCTGGAGTAAAATAAATTGTTATCATTATTAGTAGTAAATAATCACATTCTTTCTGCAGTATTCGAAGAAAAAATGCTAAAGACACCTCTCCTTCTCTTCTCTATTTAAAAAAAAAAAATTCAGCCAAAAGAAAAGGATAGACTTCCGGTAAGGTAACTGAATTTCTTTGTGTTTGCCACCGGCGAAAGCGTCCTTTAATTTTAGGAAAATACATCTTCTCGGAGCAAAAATTCATACCCTGACCCTAAGAGCCTCCACCGTCCCAAGAAATATTGTGGAAGATGCAAATCAGAAGCCCAGCGGCCTCCTATTTGGGTGAGGAATTATGCAGTGACTCACACAAGGTGTCTCCGCAAACCAAGCCTTTGGCCTAGCAGCAGTGGAAAACCCACACTGTGCGTGTATCTGGAATCGAACTCTTCACCTCTTGAAATAAATCCCAACCCCGAGTACCAACCGAGTTATGCCATGGGACGGAAAATACATCTTCATGTACATTTAAGTGCAGGTGTAGGTTATAATCCATGCATTATAGTTTATTCATTCACTATGATTTAACTTCTTTTTTTCTCTCTTTGCAGGGCAAGCTGTGTTTCCTTTCGTATACAAATACTCGTTTATAAATTACAAGTTACTTGTTTCTTAGGGTAAATGCGAGTCTTATGAGCGTTGTATTTAAAGATATAATGTTTTTTTAAATATTAATAAGAGTAATTTTGAAAGACCTTACAATGTATTAAAGATTAAAACAGAAGATTGACGATTTTAGAACGTCTGAAAATAGAAAAAAATACTATAGCATCAGATGGAAAGAGTACATGCTAAATTTGTTCAAAAGACTTTTTTTAAAATAGGAAATGGAAAGATTAAGGAGAGGAGAATTTATTTTGAGAATTCTAAAGCGTCTGTATTTCATCATATGTTATCCAGTAATCATCCATAGAAATTGTTTGTTTCGTTTATATAGTTAAATCACAGCGTAAATGTAATTATTTTTATAAGGAAACACAGTTTATTATGTAAAAATATCCGCAATATTGGCCGAGATAACACACAAATGTGAATTTGTGAAATAAGATGTGACCTATTATTTCTAGTACTGAGACTCCTTTGGAGAATTAAAAACTTTTAATTCCCATCCTTGTGAATCTGACAAAGTATATATTGTTCCTTCTTACATTGTTTGCTGGACCTGTAAGAATTCCCGTCAATGAAGAGGAGTTGGATATTGATATACTTGTCTAGATGGCCCACTCTATCTATCAACTTTTGAGGTGGGCATATTACCAAAATATAGTTGATTGTGTTCGAGGGCAGGTCTTGAAGCATCGTGGTCGAAGGCAGGTCTTGAAGCAACTAATCATTGATGTTACGGGTTCGAGCCGCGGAAACAGTTTTTTATACAAAAAAAATACAGGATAAGGCTGCATACAGCAGATCGCGATACGATTCTACCCCTCCGAACCCTGCGCAAACGTAGGAGCCTAGTACACCGGGAACGGTCCTTTTTAGTTGATGGTGCTCAAACTTTGAGGCGAGGATCCTTTTCTTTCGAGAGGAAGGGGGGGGGGGATCATTCAGAACATAACACACTGCCATTCTCCGAACCCTGCGCAAACATAAGAGTGAAGTAAACCCGGACGTTCTTTTTAATTGATCGTGCTCAACCTTTGAGGCGAGGATCCTCTTCTTTTGAGAGAGAGAGAGAGAAAGAGAGGGGGGGGGGGGGGGGGAGTGGTGGTGTCGTTCAGACCATAACACAAACACAGAATCAATTACCACACAACCATATATAACATAGTTTTGAAGCCAAAATCAGAAGCCTCTATGGTGGTCAGTCCCCCCCCCCCCCCCCCCAAAAGAAAAGGAATATATAAATGGACATCAGAAGACTACATGCAGGTACACAGATTAGATAGCTGAACACCAGCAGACAAATGAAGATTTGGAATAGCTGCAGAAGACAGACAAATCTCTCATCATATCAAGCAGAAGATGTTACACAACCACATCAATGATCCGATTCATCCAATCGCATGACAGATGGATGAGAAGTATTTTACCTTGTGTTTCTTGTCATAAGTTCCCAGTCGAGATAACTACCACCTCAAATAGTGACTGCTAATCTATGCAGATGTTTGCATACAAAAAATATGTACACAGGGTTAGCAAGTGTTATTTCCATCTCCTACAATTCTAACTCGTTACATGATTAAGTAGCCGTATGCTTTAAGTAAATTGTACAACAACAACATTATCTCATTGTTATTTAGGCTCCCGTCTATAGCGGGGTATAGGGGGCCGGATGTATGCAACCATATCCATATGTTAGAAACACACGGAGGTTGTTTCCCGATGACCTATAATGATGCGTCAAACTATGTCGATCAACTGCTACTTCACAATATAAGAAGCGCAGTCAATTTAATGAATCATTTTGCTTTATACCATCATATTCCAAAGTCAAAGAAAAGTGTGTCCTTGACTCCATTGGAAATGTAAACAGTTTTAAGTAAATTGTATTCAACAAAAATCATCTTTTTCTTTCTATTTCCCTTGCATAATAGTTATAACAGCAGAGTTGAACAGAAAGAAACACTGAAAACACTACTTGGTAGAAGTAATACATTACATAAATCAAAACTCAACTGACAAATCAAAACTGCTAAGATCAATAAGAATAAAGCTCCTTCTCTACAATAACAGGGAAATGAGCTAAACTTCAAGGCCAAATGGACGGAAAATAACAGCTTGAATCATAGAAAGCTTCCCCAAGAATTGTCCATACCTGTGGGCGCCGTATAGAGCTCAAGGAACCGAATCCGAATCATCCAAGTCCTCTCACATACTGATCAAGACTTGTATTGAAGAGCTCACAACTGCACAGGCAAACCAAACAAGAATTGTATTTCTGGCAAAGCAACGGATAAAGTATCTATTTTTTCAAACAGGAAAGCAAACCAAGTAAGAATTGTAATTCTGGCATGACTACTGAAGAACTATCTACTTCTTCAAACAAAGAGGCAGATATAATTAAAGATGATATATTACTACACAACATCATCATTCTAAAACCTTAGCTTGTGATGAGTGAAAAGTACACGTCTCAGGAACACCGGAAACTAACCATAATAGATAAAAAAATATGACTCATCCATATGATACCACATTCTGAATGCAGTGATCACGAGAAAGAATCACCTATGTTTCCCTAGACTGTTTAGATCAAATTCAGAAATCTTCAAGAGGTCAAGAAAAAAGAGAACACTCGAGCACAGACAGACAACAAATGCAATGGAGGTTAATTGAAAAGAATTTGAAATGCCTTCGTCAACTTAACATTCTTTACAAGCTTTTATAAGATAAATCAGTCTAGTTAACAAGAGGATCATTTAACTTACTCTGCAGGAAGAGTTTTTTGTTTTTTTATTTTTATTTTATTAACCCTGCAGGGAAACTAATTATCCTAAGTGTCATTAACAAATCGAAGCAACTCCTTATCCACTTCAAATTTATGGTCCATTCAAATAAATATTAAAGCGAACCAAACTTCTCATCTTTATCAGAAACATGGCTCTGCTTATGAAGCATTTGAATTACCAGCTAAGGCAGCGTTTCTCTTAAATTTGAGACCGCATGATATTATACTGCCTGGCTATTCTATAGATTTAAGGAAAATTCAGTATGCTCCTGAAGAAAGGTAAGAACCAACCCAAGCTATGGACATTAGTGAAGAGAAATGCAGCTATAGATCAACCATAAGGAAGCTAACAAAACGAATAGATATTTACTAATTCAACTAAACGTTGAAGACAATGGAGAACAATTAAAAGACAAAGCATGTGCTGATTATTATCATTTGTAGACTACAACACATGCAGACAACAAAGTATCCATATGTTTCCAGTTCTTATAGACTCGGTTATCAAATTAACAGTAACAATGAGGCTGGCAACAATCAAAACATTCATGATTGCCACAAAGCTATTACACACTCAAGCCGCCAACAAGGGAAAAAGATGTTACTCGAGAAGCGAGCTTTCAGAATTTTTTTTTTTTTTTAAAACTTCATGGTTATGAATTAGGTACTCTTAACTCACTATGGGATGAAAGAAAACTATTAAAGAGTTATGACACTGACCTGATAGGAGTTCCAGGGGAGTAGAGTGGATTCTTGACAACATATTCAACATACAAGTTATAAATGTATTTGAGGGATTCCCGCAAATCACCAGTCCTTGGGTGAGTTACAAGGATAATCTGTCCCCATGTATACACAAGGAAAATGGGATATCAGACATCACCAGATGACACAAAACATTTTGAAAAAGAAAAGCGGTCATAAACTCAAATAGATTGGCCATAGCCCTTAATCCTAATGAGCCACCAGAAATGAATAACATCATTAGAACAAAAGAAGAAAACTTGACACACCTTTATGCCAGAGGGACTTTCCATAAAGCTGAGTTTATATGTATCTGTACGAAAGCTGTGAAAAGAACAACCTTGTCCAGGCAATTGAGGCACCCCAAGGTTTCCTTTCTCCACACTGCCCAATGAAGGAACATAATAACAGCTCAAACTCACTAATCATAACAGTATCAAAGGCCATACATTTTCAGTTAAATTACCATTTCTTCTAAAAGCTTAAGACATTCGGAAAAAAGTAACATACACATTTACAGACTCAACATAACCCTCATGTGTGGGCTTATCCCGTTTCATAGTTTGACTTGAAGAATAATAATTTACACATTAATATGGTCAATAAGCTCAATCAATAGTAGATTTAATTTTCACTCAGAAAGTATGAATATGAAAAAATGTAACAAAAAATGACTGTAAATTCGTTACGTATAACAGGGAAACACAAACCTAGTAGGATCCATTTTGGCTGTTAGGGATTTAAGAGAGAAGAGGAGACCAAACATGAGTTTGTGATCTTGCTGGGCACTAAGAGTCTTCAGGGGGCGATTCCATTCTCTGTAAAGCAGACAAACACCATTTCTGTTGAATACATACATCATATGTGCATTATTTCCTGATGCTGTTGGCACTGGTGGAGACGGACTAATAATCTCTGATCCTCCAAAAAACTGCATCTTTTGCGTAAACAGAATTTATCTTCTGCTGTAAAGATCCAACCTTGATTATCCGAATATAAGCTTTTCAACCCACTGGTTACAGATTTTGATTAAATCGCGATTTTTCGATTGTCTCCGTCTCAGATCGCCAAAATAATAGTCCCTGCGAAATAATCAATAGAACAATTACATATTATTCGATTTACCAGCAAGAATACACGAGATCATTTGCTGTTTACTTCTTGTTCATGCCCTTACCGTTTGACCACTGAACTACAGTGAAGCTCCAACAAATGAGATGACCGAAACCGAAATAGAACAGATTCAAAGAAACAAGCGGATGCCGATGAATTACAAAGGGGCTTTCCAAAAAAAAAAAAAAAAACCAGAGATCGATTGGCTGCAGCCAAATTTGTTACTACTTACTAGTACGACTGATATTCTCGGAGCAGCCGATGGCAAATCTGGAAACACCGTCTTTGTTATTCCGGTGAATTTTGGAGCTTTTTTTTTTTTCCTATGTTAACCTAACCATAAATAAGATATCATATATGCTGTCCTAGGATATTGATTTGGATCCTTATGTTATACATTTATTATTAATAAATAGGTTTTATTATTATTATTATTATTATTATTATTATTATTATTGTTGTTGTTGTTGTTGTTGTTGTTGTTATTGTTGTTGTTGATTAGTATGTTACACAATTCTGATATGTGTCTCTGCTTTATTATTGTTATAAAGATAAAATAATTTATAACCAGTATAAAACAAGAGGTGTAAAGTGTAGCTCTACAAGAATTCTCAATGAAACACCTTAGCTACACAAAGAATGAGCAAGAAGTAAGAGAAGAAAAAATAGCAAGAATATGATCTTCAAGTTTGTTCTCAAGTTGTGTGTTGCTCTTCTTCATATTGCCTCCTATTTATAGTGTGAGATAGCACTTGAAGATAAGAATTCCAATGTGTCACCTTCTTCATCATCAAAGCTTGTGTGTCTTCATTTTATTGGATGGCCACCTTAGCACCTTGCACACTTGGAAATTTCAAGAAGAATAATTTGTCCACCTTTGCCAACCATGTTGGCCGCATTTTGCTTCTTGAAAAGTGACATGGAAGTTGTTGCAAAATGAAGACAATATGAATGACATATTCCTCCAAGAATACTTCAACTTCTTGGCATGAACACAGGACATATGAGGCTTCCCATTTTGAATAAAAAACAGCTATATGACCGTTTCTCTCCATCTTGTTTTCCAAGTTGGCAATTTTTGCCAACTAGTTTGTATTTGGTTGGTCCATATGGCAAATCTTGTACACAAGTCATAAAATGATCAATACATATAGGAGGACATTTCCCATGTGTAAAAATATGTAGAAATTCAGATTTGATGAAGAAACATAAGTAGATAAAAATTGACAAGACTTTGTCAACATATAATTCAAAATTTCCACAATTTTCACCTTGTAAGTTGTGGTGAATTTTGTTCCAAGAATGCCCTCATATTCTCTGCAAAATATGAATAAGAACCTCTAATAATATATCCATAAATGTCTTTAAGAAAAAATAAAATGTGACATCGACAACCGTCACATATTTCGTCGATGTCGATAATGTCTTCAACTTAGAGAGTAGAATATATAATCCCATAATAATCTTCAAGAATACCAAATATAAGTTCCATAACTAAGATAATAACAAACTCAAGTGCCGTCCTTGAGTAAAAAGACCAAAGTGCCATTGGAGGGTAAAATAACGAAAATACCCCTAAAGTTAGAAAGCTGTGAATATATCCTCGTTGGCCAGAAATAAATATAAGAACACCTTTGTAATTATGAATAAGTCATAAATATATCCTTGAATTATTTTCTCCATGTCATGTACCTACAAGAACTCAAAATAGCACTTTTGTCCTTTTTGTTAAGTCGTACAAATTTTCAAGGCACATTAGTCACAAGACATAACTATATTCATCAACTTCAAGTAATAAAATCACAATAATCATGTATGAAACATTAAAAACATATATGCAAATGAAAACAACTATTTTATCACTTTTTAGATAAATTTTTCAAAACCCTACGGACATTGACCAATCGAAGTGCCGTGTGCGAGAGATCGATCTCTCACAATGAGGTCCTATTTTTGAATCTGTCTTACATCGACCGATCAATGTGAGAGACTGATATACATTGATCGATCGACGTGTCTCAGGTTTAGAGATACGTGTAAGCGTAAGGTATAATAGGCATCCAAAAAAATGTCGGTAGAACATACGGTCATCAAGTAAGGGCAGGGTGACATCCAAGAAGCTCTCATTCCATAAGAATATCGAGAATATACTTACGCTGATTTAGTATAATACTAGAAGAAGTCTGAGCAACCTCAATGCCCAAAAAATACTTGAGTCTGTCAAGTTTTCTATTTCAGAACCGATCATCAAAATAAGTTTTCAAAGATGAAATGCTTGCCAAGTCATTTCCTACAACAATCACATCGTCAACATAAACAAGCACATCCACGAATGAAGACAGAGCAAAAATATAAATAACGTGATGCTTGACGTAAATCATATAAGGACTTGTTTAACTTAAAAACTCGATTCTCTCTCTTTTGAGCAACACCTCGAGGAATGCGCATGTAAACATCCTCTTCAAGGACACCATACAAAAATGCATTATCGACATCTAATAGATGCAAATGCCAATTTTTAACAGCAGCCACGTCAAGAAGGCAGTGAATGGTTAATAACTTCGCAACTAGACGGACATTTCATGAAAATTGAGACCTTCATTATATGTATAATCATGTGCAACCATGCAAGCTGTGTATTGTTCAATGGTACAATTAGAGTTGTACTTAATTTTATATATCCATTTGGAGCCAATGGCATGGTTTCTAGGCGGCAAAATGGTAATATACCAAGTGTGATTAGCCTTAATTTACCGCATCAATCTCACACTAAATAGCATCATGCTAATGTTTATGCTAAGCATCCTGCCTAAAGGATATGGGCTCATCTGTAGCAGAGATGGCCGCCATAAAAATGTGATGAGCAGGTGATAGCTTGGAATAAGAAAGAAATTGAGACAAGAAAATACAGTTGAGTGAGCATGGAAGTGGGAGGTGAAGCAGATGACGTTAGAGTGGGAGAAAAAGCTACTTCAAACTCCATAAGACGATGAGGAATCTGATGCACCCAAGTGCTACGTTTTAGAGAAGGTGTCGCTGTGAAAGTAGGCTGCTAGACAGTCATAGAGTTCATCCCTCGCAAAACAGGATCAAAATAGTCGTCGTAACAAGGTTCAGGGAGGGGTTGAGGTGATGTAGTAGTTTCAGCAGAGGCAAGAAAAGATGAAGTACCAAAAGCAAATACAATCTCATGGAAAAGAACATCACGTGTAACATAAATTTTGTTTGACATCAAATCAAACACTTTATACCCCTTTTGTGTATGAGGAGATCCAAAAAAATACATGGAGTAGACCGTGCATCAAACTTATCACTAGAACCATGATGAATATAATTATAACACAAGCATCTAAAAACTCGTAAATGAACATACGATGGTAAATGTCCCCTTAATGTCTCATACATAGTTTTATTTGCAAGAACAAAAAGCGGCATTCGATTGACAAGATAGGCAGCTGTATGTACACACTCGCCCAAAACTTGACAAGCAAACCAGCTTGGAAATGAAGGGCTGGTGTTACCTCTAGAAGATGTTTATATTTATGTTCAACGATTCCTATGTTATGGGGTATATACACATGAAGTTTGACTTTCAAACCATGATTAGAATAATAAGGAAGAATCTCATTACTAGTGAACTCCAAACCATTATTCGTATGAACCTTCTTAACTTGAAGATTAATTGTGTATTCATCCAATTAAAAAAATTAAGTAAGTACCGACATGTCTTCGACTTATAGGCCATTAATACACCCAAAGTATAACGACTAAGATCATCAACAATGGTCAAAAAATAATGTGCTCCCAACAATGTCGGCGTTTTATAAGGACCCTAAACATCACAATGAACAATATCAAAAATGTTCGCAGAAAGACTATCCCCTGACAAGAAACGGCAAACGAGTTTGCTTTGCTCGACAACAAGCATCATAAAATACATTGTGTTTATTTGAAAAACAACAGTTGAAAATAAAACAAAACCTAGACAAAGAAAGATGAACCAGGAGATGATGTTAAAATATCCTTATCTTTATTCATGATTGCAGCAGCCAATGATACTGCCGTGGTCTGGTCCAAACAATATAAGCCATCACACAGCCTACCCACTCTAATCGGCTTTCTCGATGTCATTTTTTGTATAAGAAAAAAATTCGCAACATAGGTCAGCATGCAATCCATGTCTTTTGTTAACTGGTTGATAGATAATAAACTAAAAGAGAAATCCGGAACGGCCAAAAATTATACAATGTTAAACCATTCGGGAGCCGAACACGAACCCATCATGAATTTGTACCATAACAGTTTCCTTGCCAAGCTTCATTGTTGAGAGGGCGGTTAGATTATTTGTAATGTGTGTACTTGCACCCATTATATTAACCCAAACAAAAGAAGACCATGGAGATAAGGAAATAGTGTTACCAGAATCTGAATTTGTGGAGGCCATAGTAGGCATTCCATGTGGATCCACTACACCTCCATTCAATTGTTTGAGAAACTGTGAAATTGCTACTGTTGTGTGAACGAAAGCCTACAAAAACGTCATTATGGACATCGGTGATGCATTCAATAGGTGGCTCAAGTCGTGCTGCCATCTCTTTGCCACTTGCGGACCCAATGGCCTTTTCACTTTCTTGCACAGCGGCCGAGTTGAGGCCTTTAGAACGCTTACGACTCTAGTCAACTGGATACCCGATCAAATCAAAGTAGGTCTCATAAAGATGACCCATTTTTCCATGAGCAGCGAGGCGGCTCCCCCTTTCCCTTCAATTTTTAGCGATATTGGCCAGCAGTAGGGGGCCGTGGCCGCCGCCTCAAATTTCGACAGAGCAACTAAACATTGCGACCAATATTTAGAAATGTTCAATACTTAGGATGTGAGAACGTACTCTATTAAAACCTTCATCAACCCTATGAGAAAATCAAACACCATCTTCTCTTTCATTTTTCCATCGCCTTTGATACCCGCACGTACACATACTGCAACTACTTGTGGGCAAAACGTCAAATGACTGCAATTCTCCCCAAAGAGTTTTCAGGTGGCCACAATATGTGGAGATGGGACATTAGTCTTGTCGAAGTGCAACTATTGCGACGTAATTTTTAAACTCGAGCATCTACTCCTTGAGCGAACTGCTCCTCAAGGTCGACCCAAAGATCATGTGTCGTCTTTGCATGGGCGGCGCGCCTTTTAGCTCCTTGGCCAACGTATTCGACAGCCAAGGCAGGACAATGGCATTATATTGGTGCCAGAATGAGTAACTATAGAATAGATTTCCAGACGTCCAAGGAAACCTGCTTTGTTTTTTTGATTAGAGCGCATTCATGATTACCTTTATCCTTACAAAATAATTCTCTCCATTCTCATTCAATGGTTGAGTGACAAGTATAAGGTATGGGTGATCAAAAAAATGTATGTAATACAAGGATTTATGGTCTGATAGTGTTTGAATGATGGATGTTTGCTTAGCTATGATTGTTGATATATGATGAGGGACAAAATGGACAAGAATTCCGATGACTCTACTTGACGGGAAATGCCAGAAACAGGAAAAATAGTGAGGGTGCCGCCGCAGGAAGAAAACGCCGGAAAGGAGAAGAAAAGAAAATTGATGACACGACTAGTTCATTGCTCTGATACTCTAAAAACTTGTGCGCAAAAATTGGTTTTCATATTTGTGTTAGTCTTACTATACAAGATGGTACATATGGACATCTATAATCAAACCCCTATGATCATGGAAGAGAAGTTACTGTTAGGTCCCTTAGAACACACTAGAAGGGGGGTTGAATAGTGTGTTCACCAAGTATGAATATTTTTTTGGATATTTTTTGTTTTTGAGTGCAACCAATACTTGGATGTGTTATTGAGATGAATAAAACTTTGCGGAAGAATAAAGAACACAACTATGTATAGAGGTTCAAGTCAAAATGACTCTACTCCTCTACCTTCTTGATTTTTCACAAGAAGGATTTGAATAGGGGATTGTTATTTCTTTGGGGAAACAACAATCAAAGTAAAATCCAAATACAAAGAAAACTAGGCAACTCGCCTAGACAACAACCAAGAAAACTAACCCCTTGAAGTCTCGCCTCCAAAGAACTTCTCTGTCCTCAAAGAATTCTTGTAGGGAGTATAGTGCACCACAAAAGTATCAACTAACCCTCCAAGGTCTATATTTCTTAAATAAGAAGCACCCCTTGCTTCTTGACTAACAGTCTACACTTAGCCTCTCACAATCTTCACTCAACAAGAAGAACACTCTTCTTCTTTACAATATAACTTTCACAAATAAAGTAAAATCACTATACAATTATTTTGAGAGCTTGAGCTTTGAGAGAAACTTGAGAGCTTGAATGGTAGAAAGTTGGAGGAAGAAGAGATGAAACCCCGTGTTTTATCTCTCTTTGAATTTCCTTCCGTTTGAAAATGTTTGCAGAGCCAATAATGGGCTTTGTCTTCTTGTGATGACATGTCCTCTTCATTGGAGATCTTCTCTTGGATGGACGCAAGCTTCTTGGAGGAGCTTCTTGTTGAAAGCTTGAAGAGGAAAGGTGACTTCTCCAACAATGAGAGAGAACCTATGAAATTGCACTAAAAAAGGAGGGTACAAAATGTCAAGTAAGCATTAGAAAACAAAGTATAAGACATTTTTGACGTTGGTCACATGAAGCGCCTTATCTGTTAAATTAACAAGCGCTCAATGTGACATGGAGCGCTTAATGTAACTTTAAACAGGCGTTCGATGTTACATGAAGCGCCTGTTGTGGGCAATTGAACGCGTTCGATCTCACATAAAGCGTCTAATCTCAGACTTCATGCTTGTTCGAAGTAGTTCTGACTTTTACTAAAAAGTAACTTGATGTTTGTGCCCATTTTGGGAGGAAAAGTTCTTTTGACTTTGTAGTACACATGAAGCGCCTTGTTAAGCGTTCAAAGTGTATTGTTTTAGACATTGACACATGAAGCGCCTAATGTAGGCGTTCGAAGTGTACTGGAATCCAAAATCTTCACATGAAGCGCCTTATGTAGGCGTTCGAAGTGTACTAGAATCCAACCACTTCACATGAAGCGCCTTATGTAGGCGTTCGAAGTGTACTGACTTTCAGACACTTCACATTAGGCGCCTTATGTGGTGTTCAAAGTGTCAATTGTACAAATCTACAAAACTTAACCTATTCTAATAGTTACAACAACCTAAATCTATATCATAACAAGAAGTTGAGATATGATGATGGAAATATAGGATAACAAGAAGTTGAGATATGATGGTGGGATAGGATACGATCTCAAAACATCTTTAAAAAGAAAAAAAAACAAAAGAAAGCACAAAAAACAGCACTAAATATGTTACTATATTGCAGTATCTTCAAGATCTGTCCTAGTTTTTGAACAAGTATGTGGGATCAAATTTGAAAAATGCGAGAATTATTGTTGAAGAAAGCGGACGAATCGGCATAGCAGACTTTCTTGTTTGGTTGATTTGGTGAAATAAATTCACCTGGAAGGGCTCTCTTGATGCCTTCCAGGGCTGCATTCATCGATCCATTCGCGTTCATTTGGCAATCATAATTGTCATATGTAAACGAGTGGGTCGATGAAGCTTTTCCCTGGAAATCAAGAATCACAGCCTGGTCACTTGCTTGATAATGAGGTTGTGTTTGCCATTCATTAGGCTGTAGGAAGCTGATGCTGTTTTGGCCAAATTCATCTTCCATGAGCATCTCGAACGGGTCGCCGTGTGGCCTTTTAGCCGCCTTCTTGATGTTGTCTTCTGGCTTTGGTTCCTGAGGGATGGTCTTTTGCCGGATACGGCATAGAACCCAATCATCCAACTGCAAATTTAACATATGTTCTTTCAACAAGTATGTACATATATGTTAAAAAGAATGAAAAAATAAAAAAGTATTTACATATATGTTGAAGCAACTGTGTCATAAAATTAGCCTAACTGAAGCAGTTGGTGGCTAATTAGCTAAATATTAAAGTATTGAAGAAGATATCAAAAACCTTTAGATGTAACTGCTGATTAATGTGTTTCTGATCCCAGTATTCAGGTTTGCATCTCCCTATGATTAAAGGAAAAAAAAAAAGAGTACTACCAAGCGGTTTAACAGTTGTTGACGATCACAAATAGTAGGCGCTTTTGATTCTCGTTGATGTTGATTGTTTGATCAACAAGGTAGGAGGGTATGTTTCATGGATTATATGGGTTGCATTCCCCTTATAATACTTTGATCTTGGTTAATATAATTTGCATTTTAACCAAAAAAATATTTGGCATGTTTAATAGTCCATAACCATCACACAGTTTCTTGCTTCACATATGTGCACTGCAACTGTAAAAGTACAACAACGACATTACCCAATTGTCTTAGAGGCTCCCGCATTGGGCGGAATATGAGAGTCGCATATACACAACCATAACCATGTGTTAGAAACACATATGTTTCCCATAACATATATGTAACTGTAAAAGTAGATGTTCTAAAGCCAAGATAAATTAGCAAAACCTGAAACTTACCCTCATGGATCCTCTCTGCATCATAGAGTAATAGTTAACGTTGTCGATACGATACTCATACATCATCCAGTTTGTTTTGTTGCCAGTTGGAGCTCGACCTTCATAGAACACTAGGGCTTTCTTCACCCCTATACACTGCGAAGATCGCGAAAGTATAGGTTTGTCTGTGCCTGTAGCCTTCCAGTATCCAGACGTGGCTGCCCTATTGGGACGAGCTCCATTAGGGTACTTCCTATCTCGTGGACTGAAGAAAAACCATTCTTTCTCCCCAAAGTAGGCTTTGCCTGTAAAAATAATCAAGAAATGATTGAAATTAGGGTTCTACTAGACAATATTTTAGTCCAGTTTTGCTGAAAAGCATTATCACCCACTTTTGGATGATAATTCACTAGTAGAGTCTCACGTGTATATGAAAATATCACGGTGATTCTTTTGATTCAAGTACAACAACAATATTACCCATTGCCTCAGAGGCTCCCGCCTATGGCGGAGTACATGGGGTTCGATTTACGCAACTATCTCCATGTATTAGAAACACACAGAGGTTGTTTTCCGATGACCCATAATGATGTGTTAAGCTGTGTCGATCAGCTGTTGCTTCACAATATAGAATTACACAAGGTGCCGCCTTTAAGTATGGAGAATATCATGCAGATTGCAAGAATGATTCTCAAGGGAAAGTTGAAGAAATTTTCTCTTTGGAGAAGGGAATGAAAAGAAGAGATTAATAGCTTACCAGGAAGCTGCCATGGATCGAACTTGTAAAGATCAATCTCAGCAATTATTGATACAAATGGGTTTGAGGAAGCGGAGATTTTCTGCTTAAGATAGTAATTGATGAGTTCTTCATCAGTTGGATGAAACCTAAATCCTGCAGGAAGAATATTCATGCATTCCATGATGAAGGATCTAGGAGCAATTTGCATAAGAAGGAGAAATACACATATATATACATACATACACACATGCATTTCACATGGGAGATCTTGAAGATATCACCAATCACATTTGACATATTCGGTGCTTACATTTTGGTAGCATTCATTTGGACGCTCTGGCCCATCCTTTGACGTATTGCTTTTGTCAACATTAGGGTTTAAGGGTTTATCTAAAATCTATGATCTGGTCAGATCCTTTTTTCTAATTACACGACAACACATTCCATAAAAGAACATGTTTGAAAAATTGGAAATAAATTGAAATTGGGCCAAGTTGCAAACTGTGGTTAGCAACGTAATTTGAGCTACGATTATAATTAGTTTCACTAGTAATAAGTGGAAACTAATGAGTCCTTAATTATCTACACGACTAGTAGATAATTGTAGGCTATTGAATCACTCTATTACGATACCGAGTGAATGAAAAATTAATGCTCAAAGTAGAGGGAAGAGTCAGCTCAGCTCGGCCCGTACCTGGGTGTGGGCTCAGGTAGCGGACTGAGCGGTGTACCTGATGGGTTCAGGTTGTTGACTGGGCTACAGGCCGGATTGCGGGCTGTAGACTGCAGGCCGGGTCCTGTAGCACTGGTCGGATCTTATCAGCCAGGGAGGAGTTTGTTCTGTTCAAACTCTCCACACTGTTAAGATAGGATAAGATTAAAATTTGAAAAAATTGTTGAACCTTAACCGGCCGAGATGACCTGAAATATGTTTTGATCTGACAGTTCAAATTGAACAGTTAGTTGATCTGACGGCTGATGCCAGACCTGGCGCGGTTATCTGATCCAATGGTTCAGGCCGAGCTGGTATCTGATCCTACGGCTGAGATTAGACTGACTGTAACTGCTGAACTCAGAATTTCCCTATAAATAGTGGTCTATTTGACCTCTGAAAAACTCACTCAGAAATCCGAATTACTTCTCCTCTATCAGCAATCTCCTTCTGCATACATTCTCCCTTATACACACTTTTTGCATCAGTATACCGAGAAGTTCAGGACATCTAACAGGTTCGTAGAGTTCAACGCTACAGTGCCGCTCGTTTGAACTGACCTCCGTTGTATCTAGGGAGACGGTTGCTCCTCTGGTTGGACACAAAGTACCGGTACAATAACGTCTTAAGGACAAAGTCCTGGATTCACCTCAGATCTCTTCTCGGCTGAGCTGTTGGGGTTATTCCCGAGCTGAGCTCTGCTTTGTGCTGAGCTCTGCTGTTGTGCTTAGAACATTCATTGTTCTGAAGCATTCTTACTGAGCTCTGCTTTGTGCTGAGCTCTGCTGTTTGGCTGAAGACATTCGTTGTTCCGTAGCATTGCCGTGCTGAGCTCTGCTTGGCTGAAGCGGCTGAGAGCACAACTGTTTTTATTGTGCTGAGGTACCGATGTCGGCAGGTTGGTGATCAGCGCAGAACGAAGATACAGTTGTGCCAACTGGACTGATCTTGTCATTCCGATCAGACAGATTCTAGTTCAGCTCGGCTGGAAGGCTGAGAGTACAAAACAGTGGTTTTGAAGTGTTGCTCAGTTCAGGTCAGTAGGTCGGCTGACTGTTCAGAACATAAACTCAATTACACTATCTGAACTGTCTTGACTTAGCAGATCTATCCAGTCTACAGTGAGCTCGGCAGGTCGGCCATTACTGTATAGAAGTCAATTTGTCTGACTTGAATTATTTTCAACAGTTCTTAAGACGTTATTTGTTTTGATTCTGTACTAATTCCTGTGTGTTTCTGTCTAACAGAGACTAAATGTAGAACACGAATTCAAACTCAGTTCAAGGCGCAGACGTTCACAGCTCTGCTCCAATGGCACCAAATGCTTGGGTGCCAAAGAATGTTCCTGCACAGGGTCCTGCAGTGGCCCAGGTGGAGAAATCATAGAAGTTCAGTGGGAGTTTCTTCAAACGTTGGCAGCAGAAGATGTTGTTCTTCTTGGCTGCCATAGGGTTGGCTTCTTTCCCGATCGAGGACCTGCCTGTGGGGGGGGGGGGGGGGGTTCTGAGGAGGACCAAACCCAAACTATGGAACACAAACTCTTTGTTGAGGCCTGGAACTTCAACAATTATGTTTGTCTGAGCCATATTTTGGGATGCTTGGACAACTCCTTGTATGGTTTGTACTGCACGTACAAAACCGCAAAGTCTTTGTGGCAGGCTTTGGAAAAGAAATACGGTACGAAAGATGCCGACACTAAGAAATTTATTGTCGGCAAATTCCTAGATTTCAAAATGTCCGATTCTCGCACTGTTGTTTCTCAAGTTGAGGAACTTCAGACGTTGGTAGCCGAGATGGAAGAGGAGGACATGTTGCTCAGTGAATCTTTTGTGGTGGCTGCAGTGATTGAGAAGCTACCTCTTTCATGGAGGAAATTCGAAAGCTATCTCAAACACAAGCGAAAGGAGATGACATTAGAAGATCTGGTTGTCCGACTCCGCATAGAGGAGGACAATCACATATCTGAACGTAAGTCACAGTCGAGTGCTGGTCAGCCAAGGTCCACGTTGCAGAGGCCAAGAAAAAGAAGGGCCAACTCGGGGTGAACAAGAAAGGCAAGTAGATCGCCGAAAAGTTTACTAAGAAATGCTACAACTGTGGCATTAAGGGGCATGTCAGCAATGAGTGCAGAAAGCCCAAGAAGAAGCTGACCAAGGCAAAGGCCAACATAGTCGATGCTATGTATGATCTGAACCTCTGTGCAGTGGTCTCAGAGTGCAATACTGTGGGGAACTTGCACGAATGGTGGCTTCATACTGGCGCCACAAGACATGTCTGCTCCAGCAGATAGATGTTCACAGAGTACCAGCCCGGAAACAATGAATAGCTTTACATGGGGAACTCGGCCTCTTCGAAGATTGAAGGCGAGTGCAAATTTATTCTGGAGATGACCTCGGGGAAGCATCTGACTCTGCAGAATGTGCTGCACGTCTCCGACATTCGGAAGAATTTAGTATCTGGATCTCTTCTAGTCATGCACGGCTTTAGACTAGTGTTAGAATCCTATAAATGTATTCTTTCGAAAAATGACATGTATTTGGGGAAGGGTTTCTTGTCGAACAGGATGTTTAAATTTAATGTCATCACTGTTGTACCCAAAAGAGATTTTCCCACAGAGGCTAATGAGAATGCTTCCTCTTCTGTTTACGTGCTTGAATCTTCTTATTTATGGCATTTTCGTTTAGGACATGTGAATTATAAGTCATTACTGACTTGTTGCCCAAATTAAAATTTGATAATGAGAAATGGAAAATATGTGTTGAAGCGAAGATGGCAAGGGCACCATTTCATTCAATAGAAAGGAACACTGAATCTTTGGATCTAATTCATACCGATGTATTTGATTTAAAGATTGTGCAAACAAGAGGTGGAAAAAAGTAATTCTTAACTTTTATCGACGATTGCACACGATACTGTTATGTCTACTTGCTAAGTAGCAAAGACGAGGCCCTTGATGCTTTCAAGGACTATAAAAATGAAGTTGAGAATCAACTGAGCAAACGAATTAAAGCAATTCGTAGTGATAGAGGTGGCGAATATGATGCACCGTTTAATGAATTCTGTTCGAAACATGGCATTATTCATCAAACGACTGCACCATATACACCTCAATCAAATGGTATTGGTGAACGCAAAAACAAAACTCTAAAAAAGGTGATGAATGCTATGTTGATAAGTTCAGACTTACCTCAATACTTGTGGGAGGAAGCTGTTCTCTCAGCTAGCGTCATTTTGAATAGAATTCCATCCAGGCAGATAGATAAAACCCCGTATGAGCTTTGGAAAGGCTATAATCCAATCTACAAATACTTGAAAGTGTGAGGGTGTTTGGCTAAGGTTGCTGTACCTAAACCAAGACAAGTTAAAATTGGGCCTAAAACGGTTGATTGCATATTCATTGGATATGCAACAAAAAGTAGTGCATATCCTTTATTGTTGCACAAATCAAATGTTCCTGACATACGTTAAGACGTCGTCATGGAGTCAAAGAATGCAGTGTTCTTCGAGGATTTCTTTCCTAGGAAAGACAAGAAATAAGAAGAAGAAACAAGAGCTGGTAAGCGAATGCGTGAGGCGACTCCTCAAGGTGATGAGGAAATTCGTCAAAGCAAGCGTGCCAGAATACCAACTTCGTTTGGTCCTAATTTTTTAACCTATATGGTAGAAAATGTGCCAAGGAACTTTTCCTAGGAAATCTCAACTCCAGAAGCTCTATTCTGGAAAGAGGAAATCAACAGTGAGATAGACTCGATTCTTGAGAATCACACTTGGGAGCTGGTTGATCTTCCACCAGGAAGTAAACCACTCGGGTACAAGTGGATTTTCAAGAATAAGTTGAAAGAGGATGGGTCTATCGAAAAGTACAAAGCTAGGTTGGTAGCTAAAGGCTATCGACAAAAGGAAGGCTTTGAATTTTTTGACACCTACTCACCAGTAACTAGAATCACGTCTATAAGGATCCTAGTTGCGATTGCTGCAGTCTATACTCTAGAAATCCACCAGATGGACGTGAAGACTGCTTTTTTGAATGGTGAGTTAGATGAAAAAATCTATATGGAACAACCAGAAGGATTTGTGGTTCCAGGACAAGAATCGAAAGTCTATAGACTTGCTAAGTCCTTGTATGGACTTAAGCAAGCGCCCAAACAGTGGCACTTGAGATTTGATAAAGCTATGTTAGCTAATGTTTTCAGGATCAATGAGTATGACAAGTGTGTCTACACTAAAAACACACAAAGTGCATATGTGATTGTATGTCTCTATGTGAATGACATGCTAATCATGGGAAGTACTCGGGATATTTTCTTAAATACAAAGAAGATGTTGATGAGGAATTTTGACATGAAGGATATGGGAGTTGCTAACGTTACTCTAGGAATTAAAATTTCTAGGATAACCGAAGGACTTGTGTTGTCACAAACTCACTATATTGAATTTGTTCTAAAACGTTTCAACATGCTTGATGTGAAACCAATGATGACTCCACTTGACTTAAGTGCTCACTTAAGGAAGAACCGAGGCGAACCAGTGGCTCAGTTGGAGTACTCACAAGTGATTGGAAGTCTGATGTACATAACGAATTGTACAAGGCCAGACTTAGCGTGTTCGGTAACAAATTGAGTATGTTTACCAGTAATCCAAGTGATGAACATTGAAATACTCTGAATAGAGTGATGAGATACTTAAAGTATACAATGACTCTTGGATTAATTTACTCGAGATATCCAGCAGTACTGGAAGGCTATTGTGATGCCAACTAGATATCTGACAGTAACGATTCTAAGCCCATGAGTGGATATTTATTCACTGTTGGTGGAGGTGTTGTGTCGTGTAAATCCACGAAGAAAACATGCATAGCTCGTTCCACGATGGAAGTAGAGTTTATAGCACTTGATAAGGCCGGAGAAGAAGGTGAATGGATTTGGAATTTCTTGGAAGATGTGCCCTGCTGGCCTAAGCCAATCGCGCCTATTAGCATACACTGTGATAGCTAGTCAGCTATATGACGGGCACAAAGCAGCATCTATAATGGTAAGTCTCGACACATACGTCGAAGACATAACACCATTAAGCAGTTGATCTCGAATGGTATGATTTCCATTGATTATGTAAAATCAAAGGAGAATCTTGCGGATTTGCTTACAAAAGGCTTGTCTAGAGATTGGATGTCAATTTTGAAAAACAGAATGGGACTAAAACCTATAATGCATGATTCTTTGTGATGGTAACCCAACCTTGTTGACTGGAGATCCTAGAATCTTGGTTCAATGGGACAACTAAGTTATGAAGATCAGTAAGCACTTACCCATTATGTCAAATAAAAGTGCTGTCTGCAGATGAATGAGGGTAAGCTGAGGCTTTTAATGGTTCCTATATCTTAAGATATCACGTGGAGTATGACAGAATAATCTTTATGGGAAACACCTACGTAAGTATGAAGTGTGACCGCTTCTTTGAGGATTTTGTAAGGCCAAAATTCTCTAGCGCACTTTCTGAAACCAGGCGTTTCATGGCCAAAGTAAACACAATCATGAGAACAAAAAGATGTTAAAGGAAATGTTGTGTGAGCACTTTTGTCTAGGTTCACACTAAAGGCCAGTTAGTTCAAGACATTAAGTTCATTAATTAGCCGAGTGGATCCGATAGTATTTCACTAAGAAAGGTTCAAGATCAAAAGCTACCTTGTCTGATGCAACATTTTCTTGTCTGACTTCTCGGTAGAGTCTGCATAAACACTATGCATTAATTTCCATTCATGTAGGGGATTGTTGGAAAAATTGGAAATAAATTGAAATTGGGCCAAGTTGCAAACTTTGGTTAGCAACGTACTTTGAGCTACGATTATGATTAGTTTCAGTAATTATAAGTGTAAACTAATGAGTCCTTAATTATCTACACTGCTATTAGATAATTGTAGGATTTGGAATCACTCGATTACAATACCAAGTGAATGAGAAATTAATGTTCAAAATAAAAGAAAAAGTCAGCTCAGCTCGGCCCGTACCTGAGCATGGGCTCAGGTAGCGGACTGAGCGGTGTACCTGATGGGTTCAGATTGTGGATTGGGCTACAGGATGGACTGCAGGCTGCATACTGCAGGCCAGGTCCTGTAACACTGGTCGGATCTTATCAGCCAGGGATGAGTTTGTTCTGTTCAAACTCTCTAGGTTGTTCAGATAGGATAATGTTAAAATTTGAAAAAGTTGTTGAACCTTGACCGGCTGAGCTGACCTGAAATATGTTTTGATCTGACGGCTCAAATTAAACAGTTAGTTGATCTGACGGCTGAGGGCAGACCTGACGCGGTTATCTGATCCAATGATTCAGGCCGAGCTGGTATCTGATCCTATGGCTGAGATTGGACTGACTGTAACTGCTGAACTCAGAATTTCCCTATAAATAGTGGCCTATTTGACCTCTGAAAAACTCACTCAGAAATCCGAATTACTTCTCCTCTATCAGCAATCTCATTCTGCATACATTCTCCCTCATACACACTTTTTGCATCAGGTAGGTACCGTTATTGTTTGCGTATAGATTTACTATATTTACATTTAATTAGGTCATTAGATGAGTCTTTTAATTTTTTTTAAATTTTCATCATTTAAAAACTTAAGCATCAAGCTTTAATGTCTAAGAGATAGCGACTAAACTAGTCATCTATAAATTTATTGCATGAACTAAAACACTACAAATTCAAAACCTTAAGCCAAGTTCTAGAACCTAAAACTTATGCTGAAACTTGATAGTGTATTTGCATGGGTAACGTGTATATCCATTCAAAATATTAAGAAATTACATGATGATACTTTATTTTATATAACCTGTCTTTCTTAATTTAATTTAAACAATGTAATACAATTCTTAACACACATCTTCACTTGATAAAGTAGTTTTAAAACACACACCTAGTCTAAAACCTGTCTTCAGTGGCAAACTTCAAGGAAGACAAGAACATCTATACTCGCGCATGGGATATTAAATGACCGCCATGTTCCATGCATTGTGTGAGCTTATATAAACATGGGTTCTTATGCTATGTTGAAAGTTGATAGTCGGCTTATATGCGGTGATATCTATCCAATACTTATCATTCATCATATGCTGCACTCTCCTAATTAATACGCGTATTTTCGGGGTAGGAATTTGAAATCTGAATGAAATGCATGAAAACATTTTGAGATTTATCTATATAAAATGTCAAGGTTATCCTCCATCTCTGTTTTTAAGAAGATTCTAAAAGAAGAACAATTATGATAGAAGGATAAAGTAGGTATTTAATGCGATGCTATAGAAAAAGTAGAATATTTGGGGGAGCATTTAACTATCATTTGCCACAAAAGTCACTTTTCTGAAAGATGTGAATAAGTGTTAGGCCCGTAACACACTCTAGAAGGAAAATGAATAGAGTGTTTGGCAATTTTGCGGAATTTTCTTGTTTGGCTCAACTTAAAAAGAATTCAAAATCAAAGTAAGAATGAGAGGTGAGAAACAAAGAATGAGTACACCGGATAGAGAGTGGTTCGAATAGTAAATGATTCTACTCCACTACCATTTTGTTGCCAAAGTGGATTTTCAACTACTCTTCTTATTAAAGCTAATAAGAACAACCAGCAATACTTACACTAACACCTTAGTGTAAGCAACCACAACAACAGCTTCTTGCGCAAAATACACATGTACAATTACAGCAACTACAGCTCTAAGCAAGAACAATTTATTGATACCTCACAACTTCAACAAAGTTCTCTCAAGAATTTTCTCACAGTGGGTTGAAGGAAGTAGTGGGGATTCACACTTTCTCACTAGTCTAAACACAAGCAAGAGATCAAATATTTATGGTTCCTCTTGTGTTAGACTCTCTATCTCTCAACATACAACAATAAAGAACAAAGAAAGGCTTACCAAGCTTTAAACACTTTTACACATATGAGAGAAATATACAACAATGAATAATAAAGCTTGATGATGATGAAAGTGTGTATTTGCCTCATCCAAGCTTTACCCATTTATAGAAGATGTTCACCACGTTTTTAAAGTATCTACTATGTCTTGAACTCCATTCAAAGTCAAGATAATATCCAAATGGTCTTTAGCCACCTTATGGAGTGATTTGATCCTCAATAGCCAACCTAGAATGACTTAGACATGGATATAATAGTTTAGGAAGCATGTATTATGTTATAGTAAAGTCCACAAGAAATTTGAGCAAGATTCGATAGAGAAAACACCATGAATCTCCCTTGGATTTTGTTCCAACGTTCATAAAAATTTGAATTCTGGGGGACATCGATCGATTGAAGTCTCTCCTAGAGAGACTGATGTGACATCGATCGATCGATGTCCCATGCACTAAGAGATCGATGTTGGAAAGAAATTTTTTGCTCGATGTCCCATGCACTAAGAGATCGATGTTGGAAAGAAACTTTTCTGCCTGACATCGATCAATGTCCTCAGTCTGAGAGATCGATGTTGGACAGAAACTTTTCTGCCTGACATCGATCGATCGATGTCCTCAGTCTGAGAGATCGATGTTGGAGAGTAAATTCCAATCTCAACCATTTTTGACATAGTGTATTCTTCTCATCTTGCATCAAGTGTCAAGTGTAAATTTAACTTATTTAAAACATCTTTACATCATCAAAACATTTTATATCTTAACAATAAGTACGTAGTTTCATGAGATCTTCTAATATAATTTCTTGCAAGCAATATCTAAAAGTATAGGTTAACATTTTACAAACGAAGCCTTTCCTATTAATCTACCTATGAATTTTATATTTCCTTAATAACTTTCAATATATCAAACATTGAACCATTTAATAGAAGAAATCACAGATAATTCTTTCCCGTTCGATTCTCTATCTACTTATTGTGGATATCTAAAATCTTTTTCGTATCCGCTAATTATATTCTAACCTAACTTCCTTGCTCTTCCTTCCCCGACCTTTCTATGGGATCATATATGTTTCATTTATTATAATAATAATAAAAGAGGATTTTCAATGTGAGAGTAAAAAAAAACTGTCTTTCAGTGGCACCGGTACTAAGTAAGCTATGGATTAGGTCATTTTTATAATAAGTGACATAGCAATTTAGTAGGATTATTTAATACAAGAGGTCAACTGGCCATGCATCCCAACATGCAGTTGAAAATGTCATAACTTACCTATCAAATGAAGAGAGTCTATATAAAATGATTCGATTAGATTTGGTATATCAATTACTACGTAACCGTTTTTAAATCAACAAAGTGAACCCCTGACCCGACAATTTGTTAAAATTGATTGAACAATTAAAAGAGAATAAAGGAATACGAATTATTGCTATAAAGGATGAGAGAAAACTGTAACAAACTACTGCAAAATGCAGTTATTGAACCAACCGGGTGAAGAAGAAGGATCCGACTCCTTCTTATACAGTTGAGAAGGGAAAATTAAAACAACTGAAATGACCATTCTATCCTTAATAATGCCACTCCTATTACATAGACAGAAGGACAAAATAGACATTTCACTTCATTTAAACTTCCCGCTGCCAACTTCTTCTTCCCCAATCTTCCTCTGCGCTCCACCTTCGTCCTACACCGTGTCACCTCCACTGCTCCACGTGATCTTGGCAGTTACAGGCTTTCAATAACTGCCATCCCATCTCTGTAAACATCTCAGCCATTGATTCCTCCAATAATCCAACAGCCTACTTCTCTCCAATGCTACTTTCTTCGGATTGTGCTTCTTCCTTCCTCTTGGTGCCAATAGAGCCTTCAACACCCCCCTCAAACCTGACGTACTAAACACATTGCACACACCCATATTAGAAGTCAGGTTCTGAAGTGTTACTAAATCAAGTGCTTTAGCAAAGACATCCGCTAACTGATGCTCCGTCTTGATTGGCATTGGAATGATCACCCCTTGTTGGTATTTGTCACTCACAACATGACAATCTATCTCTATATGCTTTGTCCTCTCATGAAAGACTGGATTTTCAACTATATAGATTGCACTTTTGTTGTCACAAAAATAACTCAACCGGTCCAGACTGAGTCATGCCCAAATCACCAAGCAGATACAAAAGCCACTGAACCTCACACGTTGCCAATGCTAGTGCCCTATATTCTGCTTCAGATGAGGACCTAGAGACAGTGCCTTGCTTCTTTGCTTTCCAGGACACCAAGGAATTACCAAGAAACACACAGTAACCTGTGACCGACCTTCTAGACTCCACACATCCTCCCCAGTCTGAGTCTGCAAAAGCCTTTAATTCCAACTTCCCTGTGCTAGCATAAAAGAGTCCCTGCCCTGCTGTGCCTTTCAAGTATCTAAGCAGCTTATGTGTTGAATTCAAATGTAACTCAGTTGGTGCATTTAAAAACTGACTTAACTGTTGCACCGCAAATGAAATGTCAGGCCTAGTTATTGTGAGATACAACAACTTACCAATTAGCCTCCTATATTCTGACACATCTGAGACAAATGCAGAATCACCATGTGCCAGTTTCACATTCTGCTCCATTGGACTCCTAGCTGGTTTGGATCCCAGAAAACCTGCCTGCTCTACAAGTTCCAGTGCATATTTTCTTTGACAAAGCATAATCCCCCCCTGTGACCTCGCCGCCTAGATGCCCAGAAAATATTTTAGGGGGCCTAAATCCTTGATCCGAAATGTGTGATGTAGAGTGTTTTTCAATTGATTAATGAGTAGAAGAGAATTACTTGCCACTATGATGTCATCAACATAAACCAAAAGAACTAGAAATGCATATGATGTTCTTTTTGTAAACATGGTGTAGTCATGCTTGGACTGTACACACCCCTGGCTAATCAAGAACTGTGTGAGTTTAGTTTTCCACTCCCTACTAGCTTGCTTTAGTCCATAAAGTGATTTATGTAATCTACATACTGTATTAGGCATAGGTGCATTAGCTCCATCAGGTAAAGTCATGTAAATCTCTTGGTTGAGGTCACCATGTAGGAAGACATTGTTGACATCCATTTGATGGACATGCCACTATTTAATAGAAGCCACAGCTAGAAGCAGTCTTAATGTGTTGAGCTTGGCAACTGGAGAAAATGTATCCGTGTAATCAATTCCCAGCTGTTGAGTATACCCTTGGCCATAAGCCTGACTTTGTATCGCTCAACACTGCCATCAGGCTTGTATTTGATTTTGTACACCCATCTACAGCCAATAGGTGTCTTTCCAGGGGGCAATGTAACCAGGGACCATATCTGGTTTGCTTCAAGGGCAGCTAACTCCAGCTGCATTGCCTTCTGCCAGTGAGCAACTTTGGCTGCCTCTTGGTAGGATCTTGGATCCTGCTGCATACTTATATTAAGAGCATATGATTTATAGTTAGGTGTTAGAGAATCAAATGACATGTAGGCCTCAATAGGATATGGAGTAGAGGAATGACCAGAATGATTAGAAGTTCCAGTCAGAAGACCACAATAATACTCTTGTAGATACTTAGGTGGATATCTAGATCTTTTTGAGACAGTAGAATCTGAGACATTGGAAGATATGGGAGGCAAGTGAACTTCAAGTCCAGTACAGGGATGGACTTGTACAGGCAGAGTGTCAGCAGAAGATGAACTAGAAGAAGAATGTGAGTTTGAAGAGGTGAGTGATGTGTCACTAAAGCTGTCAAGGCTAGGCACAGGTATGGAGTCAGTAGGGACTTGAAGAGGTGTCTGATGTATTGGAGTATGATTAGGTGGTGACACATCAAAGGATGGTGGATCAACTGCAGGAAGATGTTCATTAAGTGAAGATGTTGCTGAAGAACTGAAGGGAAAGACATGTTCATAAAACTGAACATCCCTTGAGATGAAGATTTCTTTTGTTCTGTGATTGAACAAGATATACCCCTTAGTATGATAAGGTATACCCAGGTAGACACAAGAGACAGATCTTGCATCAAATTTGTTTTTGTGGGGAGAGCTGTTGCCAGCAAAGGCTAAGCAACCAAAGACCTTCAAATTCTGATAGATAGGAGGTTTGTTAAACAAAAGATGATAATGCGTTTGCTGTTTGAGTAGAGGAGTTGGCAAAAGATTTATGAGATGAACTGCATATTGAATACAGAATTCCCAATACTCTATGGGCAGATTAGCTTGGAACTTGAGTGCCCGTGCTACGTTGAGTATACGCTGATGCTTTCTTTCTACAATTCCATTTTGTTGTGGAGTGTAGACACAGGTTGTGTGATGAATTATGCCCTTATTCATAAAGAATTGGTCCATCTTAAACTGTAGACCATTATCCGTTCTTATACACTTAATGCTTTTGGAAAATTGAGTTGTGACAAATTGCAGAAGCTCTCAATAATCTTTCTGGTTTCTGATTTTTGTTTCAACAGGTATATCAAAGTATACCTTGTATGGTCATCAACGATGGTTAAGAAATAGCAGACTCAGAAACAGAATCAGAAATTGGAAAAACATTTCTCTTCATCTTTGCCAAAAGGGCATACTGTACAAACATGAACTGTATCATGATCAGAAACTGAGCTGTCTGGTTTCTGTATTTCTTTTATTCTGGATTGAGATGGATGTCCTAACCTATAATTCCACAACATGAAAAGGGATGAAGATTGGATATTGGCTGACATACAACTAACTGATGAGGGACTAGGACCAGCTTGTCTGGGAGATCCATAAAAATAGAATAAGCCTTTATGTTGATCAGCTGAACCAATCATCCTCAGTGACACACGTTCCTGAATGATACATGATTTACCCAGGATTTGGATAAGTGTAGAAGGCACAGAAAGCAACTTGCTGAGAGACAAAAGATTATAAGCAAAAGTGGGAACAAAAAATACATTGTAAATGACCAGATATGGATTAACGATGACTGTTCCAATGTGTGTGGCTGAAACTGAGAGATTGTTTGGGAGTTTAATAGAAACATGATCAACAGATTTGAAGGAATGAAAAATTCTGAGGTCACATGCTATATGATCAGTAGCACCTGAATCTATAATCCAAATGTTCAGATTATCATAATGAAGCTTACCTTGATCATTACCTGAGAGAGCAGACATAACAGCTCCCTGACTTCCAGCAATTTGACCATGAGCAGGAGCATTTTTACATTCATCATGCACTGCTAGCAAGGCCAACAACTTCTGCGTCTGTTCTTGAGTCAGCAAAGGGGCTTGGCACACCTTGTTTCCTTGCTCTATCTGCATCGCTAACTTTCAACACCAACTACTTCTCTCATATTCACATGATTTCTTGACTTAAATCCAGGAGGAAAGCCATGTTTGCGGTAACATCTTTGCTCAACATGCCCAACCATGCCACAGTGAGTGCACTGTGGCCTTCTGCTTCCATCAGGGAAGAACCTTCCATATCCCCTTCTATAACCACTATTTGTTCCGCTACCAGCATGAGTGTTCACCGCAGCTACCATGCTACCTCCATCGCACTCTTCAGCCATAACTGCCGTAGGGCTATTACTAAACGAATTCTGTGCGCTCAATCCAGTCAAATTCCTCTCATATTTCAAAGCCATAGCAAAAACTTCATCAATCTTAGGTAATGATGTCATGACAAATGCTTGAGACTTAACTGGCTCAAACTCATCATTCAGTCCTTTCAAGAACTTGACAACATAATCCGTCTGTACAAACTCATGCAATTTTACACCAACATTACACCTACAACCACGGCAAGTGCACATGGGAAGAGGGCTCAAAACCATCATTTCTTCCCATAAAACCTTCACCTTAGTGAAGTAATCGTTAACAAAGTCATTCTCTTTCTTAACGGAATAAAAATTCTCAAGAAGATCAGACAACCTAAACACATCTCCAGTGCCATACCTGCGTTTCAAGTCATTCCAGACTTCCTGCGCACTATCATACCACATCACGTTTTGAGCAATTGACGGCATCACACTGTTCATGATCCATGAATGCACCATTGAATTCACCTGTCTCCATACGCCATACTGCGGATCATTCTCACTTGGCTGCTAAATGGTGCCATCAATGAATCCTATCTTGTTCTTGACTAAGAGTGCCATCTAAAACATTTGTCTCCTTGAATGAAAATTATGCGGATTCAACGGGGGTTGCGCTAGGATAATGGCTGGACTATCACTCGGATGAAGATAGTATGTATTGTTAGTGATGTTTTCTGTTGGTTGTGAACCATCAGATCTCTGGCTTCCAGATGTCGAAGCCATATCAAGTATTCAGCTGAATTCAATAGCAATGACAAAATCAAGGAAGATCAATTTGTTTGGAACTCAGATTAAACTCACACAGATTACATCAGCAGCGAAACATCGCTCTGATACCATGTTAAAATTGATTGAACAATTGAAAGAGAACAAAGGAATACGAATTATTGCTATGAAGGATGAGAGAAAACTGTCACAAACTACTGCAAAATGCAGTTATTGAACCAACCGGGTGAAGAAGAAGGATCCAACTCCTTCTTATACAGTTGAGGAGGGAAAATTAAAACAACTGAAATGACCATTCTACCCTTAATAATGCCACTCCTATTACATAGACAGAAAGACAAAAAAGACATTTCACTTCATTTAAACTTCCCGCTGCCAACTTCTTCTTCTCCAATCTTCCTCTGCGCTCCACCATCGTCCTACACCTTGTCACTTCCACTGCTCCACGTGATCTTGGCAGTTACAGACTTCCAATAATTGCCATCCCATCTCTGTAAACATCTCAGCCATTGATTCCTCTAATAATCCAACAACCTACTTCTCTCCAATGCTACTTTCTTCGGATTGTGCTTCTTCCTTCCTCTTGGTGCCAATAGAGCCTTCAACACAATTTTATAAACTTGCCCTACATGTATGAAATTTTGATGATACTAGAGTTGAAAATAGCGACCGTCTTGCAAACAACTACTCGTCATCTTCATTGGATAGCTATTTTAAATGCAAAAGGTCATATCCTGATCTTGAGAGTTTTCATCGTTTCAGTCCTAAGGAGTTTTATAGAGGATATAAATCAAGCCACTTACCAGCTTCCTAGGCGTCTGAGCCCAAACCCTGTTTCGAAATAATAAACTGATGGCATGGCCGAAACACCAACATTGTTATTGTCAAGATTTGAACCGACAATTTTAGATGTAATTTATTACTCGAGTATCAGCTGAGCTACGCCCTGGAGATAGATTGGATAGCTATTTTGGATGCTTCAAAGTGTTTGAAGTATTGTTTTGAACAAATAAGATAATAAACATTTTTCTCGAACACCTTTTTTTGACCAAATAAGATAATACACGCTGGTCTCCAACGCCTTCATTTTTGCTATTTTCGCAGTTTTACAAATAGGTATAGGTGGGCAAAAGGATGCAAAATTCTAGATAACACAAAACCGATTTAACCTATACTTTTGTTTTTTATAATCTCTTATGTTAGTCTTCCAGCAAGTTGTCCCTACTGGTCGCTTGGACAAATGCGACCTATATTTTCAGATATATCAATAATGCTTTTATTCAACATATTGAAAATAAACCAAATGAATAAATTTCTCTGTTGTTTTCAAGATAGGTGACATCCCTTTAATCCCCTAGCCAAGTTACAAGAAGAAAAATCAGAAGTAGGAAGGGTTTTTCTTTTGTTTGTGGTGATCTTACAACTCAGTCTTCGGGCAAAACTTGTTTTAGAGCAGATATTGTCTTTGGCATTTCGAAAGTAGCCAAAACGATAGAATTCCTTGCGGTTTCTAACATAAAGGACAGGCATTTAGTCATTTGTCCAAAACACAAGAAGAAAAATTAGGGATGAAGAAGTTAGTAAAGTTCAGCAAAGGGCTTATTTACAGAAGTATTCAAACGGAAATAGACAATTGCTACACCTAATCTATAAATGTGCAGAAAGACAAAAAAAAGAAAAAAAAAAGAAGTGTTCCTAGGATAATGCCACATTTATATCACAGTTCATCTAACCCATTTTTATTGAACCGATCTCACTCGATAGTAAAACTGGTCAACCCGATAATCCGGACATAGAACCAGGCCTGTTCACCTATTAACTCATTTTCCAATTGAGCTGCCTTGATCCGCCGGTTGAACCATAAAACGGATGAGAAAAAAGATAGATGACTCACATGTTTACATTTTCACTCTCATTTAGTCAGTTGCATCCTATTTTAGCATAAAGACGAAGATCTTGATGCTCAACATTTTGGTAGTTACAAGTTTGGTGATTGTTGGAATACACATTGATGTTTTTGGATGTAATTATTATTGGAAAAAGTACTTAAATGCAATTTAAATCATGTGCTCCAAGTTTGTATAAGAGTGTATGAAGGTTTGGTTGAAGTTTGGAGTGATATATGAACTTTTTTTCTGGTTAAAATGTAAATTGTATTAATTAAGAATAAGCATCACAGGAGATGCAACCCATACATCTAACAACATGTCAAAAAAAAAGGAAATAGGAACATATACAATGTTCCAAAGATCCAAGTATTCTAGCCTTAACATACTTTAAAGTATTCAAGGCTCTATACACATGTGTTTGTAATCTATGAACAACATCTCCCTATATTTAATGTAATGCCGTCATGCATTGCC
The DNA here is from genome assembly GCA_036186865.1 of Eustoma russellianum. Classification (NCBI taxonomy): domain Eukaryota; kingdom Viridiplantae; phylum Streptophyta; class Magnoliopsida; order Gentianales; family Gentianaceae; genus Eustoma; species Eustoma russellianum. The sequence continues at coordinate 30,785,801 of AP025066.1, read as the reverse complement.
TTGTTCCTCTTGTGCCAAGCAAAATAAACTGCTGACGCTATACTGATTTTAATAGCCTTGTTCTTGCTACTCTTCTTTTTTAACTTCCTTTGTCCCCAAGCCAGGATACTGGGAAGGCTAACAAAATGATGGGGGAATCTTCAACCAATGTGTCATAGTAGAAGACCATATATCTCTCATGGCCACGCAACAAAAAAAAAAAGGTGCCTTGCAGATTCTTTTGAAGGACAGAAAATGCAGCAATCATTAGAAGGGAAAGGCATGTTGTCTTTAGTGCCTAGTCTGTTGATAGTAGCAAGCCACAAAATAAAGATGTGTTTAGGAGTGACTGAAGAATCCCAAACGACCTTGTGCCAAGGAACCTCCAAACTCTTTGTCCTAAAGAACTGGTATGCCACCCTTGGAGCCATTTTCCTATTGCCCACCTAGGAATCCAACAATAATTGGGTTCATAGAATGCTGCCCGTTTTAGAGATAAGCAAATCTCTAATATCCAACAAAGACTTTAAAAGAGGAGAGAAAAATTGCTTCTTGCCAACTGTCCAGAGAGTAGTATGAAGCCTTTATCTGCCATTTACTCATTTTACCCAAAGCAGCTCCTTGTTAAGGTGAAGATCCCAAAGGTTCTTGACAAGAAAGGCACAGTTCCAAGCCTTTAACTGCATCACACCAAGTCCACCTTCAGCCTTAGGTAGACACACTTGCTTCCATGAAATTAATGCCCTTTTATTTCCAGTGTTGCTGTTACACCAAAGGAAATGCAGGCATATTCTGTCAACTTGATCTAACAGTGAAACTGGAACTGGTAATGCACTAAGCCAAAAGCAGATAAGAAGTAGTCTACCTGCATAAGTGAGGATGCATTTCTTCCAAAGCTTGACCATTTGAAGCAGCTTACTAAGGAAAAGAGAATAATGGACTTGCTGTAATATATGCCCTTCCACTGGAATTCCAAGATATCTGAATGGAAGTGAGCGTAAACTAAACTCAGAAGTTAGCTGATCTCTCAGTGATTGAGTATTGCCTGCAAGATAGACTTTTACTTAGAATGATTAAGCACCAACCATGACATGTTCCCAAACTCTCTCAATTTTTGTAAAAGTAGATTTACAGAAGTGTTGTCCCTCCTACAAAACAGCACCTAATCATCAACAAAGCAGAGATGTGTAATTTTAAGATAACTGCATCTTGGATGATAGTGAAATCCAGATTAAAATGTAACTGATTCAATGATCTGGATAAATACTCCAAGCCAATAACAAAGAGAAAAGGAGAGAGTGGACAGCCCCTTGTGTGAGTCCTTTTCTACCTTGAAAAAATCTAGTTGGGGAACCATTAATGGTTATGGAGAAAGATGTAGTAGAAACACATTGCATCACCCAATTGATGAAGACAGAAGGGAACTTAAGACCAACCAAAACTTGCCTTAAGAAATCCAAATTAATACCATCAAATGCCTTGTGTATGTCTATCTGAAACATACACCTGGGATAGGCAGAAGCCTTTCCATAATCTCTCAGCATCTCTTGGACAAGGAAGACATTATGCATCATTGATCTACCTTTCAGAAAGCCTGCGTGGGACTGATCCATAAAATCCTGCATCACAGCTGCCAACCTCCTTGCCAAGATCTTAGAAATAGTCTTATAAATTACATTACAACAAGATATAGGTCCGTAATCTTGAACCCTAGTGACCTCAGTTGATTTTGGAATTAAGTCTATGATAGCATGGTTCAACTGTTTGAGAATTTTTCCTTTTTGAAGAATTCCTGTATTGCATTCAATTCATCTTCCCCAAAAATGTCCTAGGATTTGACAAAGAAATTTAATGTGTATCCATCCAGAACAGGAGACTTGTCCTTCGGGATGGAGAATAACGTATCCTTAATGTCCTTATTCAGCACAGGAGCCACCAGAGATGCTGCACTATCAGAAGATAGAGTAGGACCATTTTCAATAACTGGTGCAAGGATGGTAGCAATCTGTCCCTCAGTTCCCAGAAGTGAATGGTTAAAGGAGATGAAGATGTCCTTCACCTGATCCGTAGAGGTAGATATAGAGCCATTATTTAACTGGATAGATGTAATGCTCTTCCTTGCAACATTTCTCTTGATTAATGCATGATAGAACTTTGAGTTTCTATTTGAAAGATTGAGGAAAGAACCCTTGGGTAACTGAGAGAAGAAAAGTCTTTCAGCATTTAGAAGAGACATGTTATTCTTTTTTTGCTGCCTGATCCTTGGTCCCAGCCAGTCGCCAACTGTGGCTAAATTTGCTTGTTCTTGCAGGGAGTCAAGGTCTTTAACAGCCCTTTAAACTCTTGACGAGATATGAGAAAAGCCTTTATTGTTAAGGACCTTAAGAGGTTGCTTCAATCTTTTTAGTTTCTTGCAGAGGACAAACATTGCTGTATCTTGTATGTCCTCAACCCAAGAGTTAGAGACAGTAGAATAGAAGTCTTCATGCTCTGTCCACATATTGTAGAACTTAAATGAATAATTTCCTTGGGATATAGGTATTGTCTACCTACCACTTACCCTCCCGAGACCCTAACGGTAGCTTTTGCTGTCGTTGGGATATACTGGGTACAGATGATGATGATGATGAATAATTTCCTTGCATCATTGGCGACAACTGAAGTAGACAGGGAGAATGATCAGAAAAACATCCAAAATGTAGGAAGGAAGCATTCGGATTAGGGTAATTCTCCAAGAAGAGTGGATTGATAATCACCCTATCTAACCTGGATTCAATAGTACCATCAAACCAGGTGTATGTACAACCATAATAATCTAACTCCATTAAATCACAGTTTATAAAGAAATTTAACTGATCCTGCAATTGGTAATTTGTTACCAAAGATCCTCCAACCCTTTCCTCTTCACTAAGAATGCAGTTAAAATCTCCAATAACCGTCCATGAGTCTCTAACAACCAGGCAATGTGCCTCCAATTCATTCCATAAAGATCTCCTATCAACCACAGAGTTGAAAGCATATACAAAGGAGATATGTAGTGATCTAGAGGTAATCAGGCACTTTAATTGACAATAGATAGACTGCGCAGATGAGGAAATAATGTTAAGTGAAACAAAGAAGGATCCCATAACAACAAGATCTTTTTCCCAGGATGATGAACGAAGTTATCAGTGTGAAGCCAGCTTTTGAACAAAAAAAGAAGCTGGCCAAGCATCCTGGGATTAAGTTTGGTTTCTAAAATAGTAAACATATGCAGTTTATGTTTCTTTACAACATTAACTAAGCCCCTTTGCTTAGTTGGCTTATTACAGCAATGCTCCAGCTACTTATAATCATTAAATGGAGTTGAGACTGGTACTCCCTACAGGACCATCTCTTGCCTGCTTCTTCCTATCAATGTCCACTTTCCTTTGATGTCTAGCTTGTTTCTTGGAGAGCACTTTTGTAAATTTAGCATCCTTCTCAAGTTCCTTAAGTCTATGCACATGGAACTGGTCGTACACATGGGAGGGACCATGAGTCTGATGAGAGGTACTTGATGGAAGGGGAGGATCAAAAGCCATCATATAAGAATCTTGAGCACTAATGAGACCATCATTTGTTAGATATGCCTGTTCGTTTTGGAGATGTTCCAATGTAGCAACCTGAGACTCCTTAAGATGCTGTTGCGACTGATAATGTTCTTCCCTAGAAGAAGAAGAGGGAAGGCCAACCACAGAAGAAATAGGCAGCTTCCTACAATCTTTAGTGACCAGAGGGACCCTTTTGTGAGTACCATCATTTACTGGAGTCTTCCCGTTAGTATGTACTCTTTCAGTGACTGAATCCTTTACCAAGTGCACATTTGCATTGTGACCTATTTGCCTACATTTTGTCACAGAAAATAGGCAACCTTTCATATTCAACTTTTTTCTTGGGAGTTCTACCATTTGAAAGATGTATGTCCAGTGATTGAAATAGAGGCTTACTGAGGTCTACTTCAACCAATGCTCTGGCATAGCTCCAAATTTCTTTTCTTGTTGTGAGCAAATCAGCCATTATTGGCTTCCCAATCTGGTGGCATATTTTTGATTAGTACTCCTCTTCCTTCCAAAGAGATACTAGAAGGTTTGGGAGCTTAACCCAGATTGAGACTATACATATTTCTCCGAGCCAAAGTCGAAGGGAAGGGGCATCTTCTTGAGAATAAGAACCCTGCCATAAATGAAGTAAGGCCCATTTGATAATACCTGCTCTAGATCCAAGGCATTTTGGAACTTGAAGATGATCCAACCTGTAGGATGGGATTCAACCCTATGTTTCACAATTCATGTTTTTGTGAGTGAAAACGCAGTCTACTTACATGGAAATCTGCTAGTGAAACAACCTATGAGGCAAGTTTGAAGTTCATAATCAAGTGATAGATTTTCAATATTGAGATGAACATGACTTGATCTTTGTTCCTCTTGCGTTTTTAGTTTTATGCATGAGGCACCTTTCCTGTTTGTAGGGAAAAGAGAGTTTCAAGATTTGAATTGAGATTTTTCTTTGCTTTGTGAGGAAGCTTTGGTAAGAGAAGGAGCCTGCTGCGAAGGAGGGTTGAAACCAGATAGAGGACCAGAGGGCAGGACGGCAGCAGGTGTAGCGGACTGCTGGTTAATAATCATCATTGAACTAGTAACGAGCGGGTCAATCCTTTGAGCAGCCACATCACGCAAACTGGGACGATTTTCTCTCACATCACATCAGTCGAAACATGATCGGACAATTCATCCTCTGTAAAGCTCTCAACCCAAGAATTCAAACATGCACGAGGATTATCCCTTACATCTTCATCTACAGAGTTGTTCTGTACCTCCTTCAACTGATTACTGTGAACTTCAACCATAGATTCTTTACTAACCTTGTTAGCCTCACATACAGGGCCATCAGCAGGATGAGAGTCAACCCTGTCAACATCAACATCAAGTCCATTAACTGAGGGAACTTGGAGAACAACTTGAAGAGAGTTAATCTCACATGCATCACCAGAATCACATTCATCCTCAGATCCTTTATGGAAGGAGAAAGGATCAATAGGATCATCTTCAACGGATTCAACTGGCAGGGCCTTTTTTTTAGAGTTTTTCCTGTTACTGCAACATCCCTGTTATCTCATTTGTGACATATAGATTTCTTTTGTTGGTGAGATTTGCTCTTGCCCATCAGAGAAACCAGAGTAATGGATATTTGGAGAAGTAGATTGATAGAGAAGGTTTGAGGGTGGAAGCAAACAGGAATCAACGGAAGATGTAGAAAGACTTAAAAAATGGTTGCCCTTCTCTTAGAGAGAAGAGAGAGAGAGATTCTCTCTCTAGACACATTTCTCCTTTGATATTTTTCCCATTGCGATATGTGAACTTGAAATAAAGGTTGAAGCGTTTAAAGGGGATGAAGCGCTTCATGTAGCATGATGTCGATCCAAAAACTTCTGGATTGAAATCGAACGCTACTTGAAGCGCTTCAAGTGACTTAAAGCGCGTCAACAAGAGATTGATGTCATTCCAGAAGTCTCTGGATTGACTTCACACGCTACATGAAGCGCTCCACGTGCTTGTCTGTTCATATAAATTTGCAACTCTGCACCATAAGACCTCTCCTTTTGATTTGAATGATCCTTAACTAACTCGGAGGTTATTCATCTGCAGAAAGGGTTTCCTTAACTTGTTCAAAAGTTATCCAAAGCCTATACATAGAGAGGCTTGCTACCTTTAAAAGATAGAAGTTTTTTGTGAACACTTCGAAACATTTCTGCAGAAAATTTCCTTCTTCTTCTACTTTTCTCTACAACAAACATCTCTAGTATACAAATTCAATCCCTTTATCGTAGAGCAAACGAACAAGAGAAGCCGTTAAATCTTGAGAATCATTTGCTTGTAGTTCACCTCACTCAACCGGTGGATGCGAAATTGCTTTTAAGGACAGTGATTCCTATCATGTCTTGGCTATTTTGTTTTGTTGATTTCATTTGGTTGGTCCTATCTCACTCCTATTTTCCAAAAACTCAAAAGCAATTTACTGTTGTCGCAACCAAACAACCTGTTGTTCCTGATATGTCCAAACTAGAACCTTTTGATGGAAAGTTTTCAAGAGATGGTCTGCAAAGGTTTTTTTTTCCTTTCTTGAGATGCTGTCTGTCTCCTACGTTCTGACAAAGGAGAGACCTACTGAAGATGGAGAACCACTCAAGTATGATGCAGATAACATCACTTCTAGAGGACATATTATTCGTTTCCTCTCTAACTCTCTCTTTGATGCTGGTAAAAGAAAGTATGTGGTTAGTGAGTTTCTCAAGTTTCAGATGGTTGACCACATATATATTAATGATCAGATTCATCAGTTTAATCAACTGG
>AP025066.1:30750004-30779441 GCA_036186865.1 Eustoma russellianum | reverse complement strand
AGCTGCTGCTCAGATTGAAAAGTTTTTTTCTTCTTGGAATAAATACAAGAAGAGAGGCAAGCTTGATGATACTAAACTCTCTATGGATAGTGTGATCAAACATATCCGTATAGAGGAAAATAACAGGCTTGAAGATGCAAGCGTTGATAAAGGTGAAGCAAATGACAATACCATAGAGCATGGTACTATGAGACATATGACTCAATCCAACAAACTCAAAGGTAAAGCAAAAATGCATGGACAAGACAAAGCAAAACCAAAGGGAGTTTGTTGGGTGTGTGAAAAGCAAGGTCATAAGGCATTTTTCTGCAAAAAAACGGAAAGGACAATCAAGCAACCAAGCCAACTTTGTTGAAGGAGATGCAAACGAAGCCTTGATGGAGGTAAGATCTTCTATCACACCTTTGTGACATTTTCTATCATATTAGGTGGATCATACAGTATGAATTTTGTATTTCCTGACTAACTTTCAACATGGCAAACACTTAAGTTTTGAATAAAAGAAGTCTTAGATAATATTTTGCAACTAAAAGAATAAGAAGATGGGAAAAGATAATAGTTATTAGTTCACTTTTATAATAAGTGACATTGTAATTTAGTAGGATTATTTAATACAAAAGGTCAACTAGCCATGCATCCGAACATGCAGTTGAAAACGTCGTAATTTACACCGAAAATGTGGCGATTATATAACAATGATTAGACTAAACTTAGTAGATAGATTAATAGTTTCTATTTCCGAGGGAGTCAAGGACACAATCTTCTTTGACTTTGGAATATGATGTAATAAAGCAAAATGACTCATTAAATTTGCTGCGCTTCTTGTATTGTGTAGCAGTTGATCGACACAGTTTGATCATTATGGATCATCGGAAAACAACCTATGTATGTTTCTAATACATGTGTATGGTTGCGTACATCCGACCTTCTATATTTCGTTATAGACGGAAGCCTCTAAGGCAATGGGTAATGTTGCTGTTGTTGTTAGTAGATAGATTAATACATAACTTTTTTACTAGAACATAAAAAAAGACAGACCCGACAATTTTGAAATTACCTTGTTCTATACGAAATTTTAATGACACAACATTTAAAACAGGGGGACTATTTGGCATCGTCATACTTGATGTAGATAGCTATTTTGGATGCTCGAAGTGTTTGTATTACTTTTATGAGCAAATAAGATAATAAACATTTTTCTCCAACGCCTTCATTTTTGTTATTTTCTCAATTATACATATAGGAATAGGTGGAGAAAAGGATGTGAAGATTTTAGATAACACCAAACCTATTTGAACTTTTCCTTTTATTTTTAGCAAATTTTTTTGGTCAGTTATCCGGCAAGTGGCTGCTACCGGTCGATTGAATCAACGCAATAAAGATTGAGTAATATATCATCAATGCCTTTAATCAACACATAGAAAATAGCCAAATGAATTTGTTTTGAACATAGGAGACAGCCCTTTAGTCACTTGGCAAAATTACAAGAAGAAAAATTAGTAGCATAGTGATTCTACAACTAAGTCTTCCGGCAAATTTTGTTTTCCAGCAGATATTGTTCGAAAGTAGCCAAATGAATAGAATTCTAATACAAAGAACATTCCTTTGGTCATTTGCCCAAAATACAAGAAGAAAAATTGGCATTAAAGGTAATAGTAGCATGCAGCAAAGGATCCATTTACATAAGTATTGAAACGTAAATTGACAATTGCTACACCTATGCAAGAGACCAAATCCTTCGCCACGAAGTTCTCATGGCCCCAGTTCTATGTAACTACGTGAAAGTTGTAAATCAGGAGCTCAGCATCACTCTGAAGTTGTAAGACTTTTTCAATGTTGCAATATAAAGTGTCTAATGCAAACTGAACCAGTAAACTTCTAGTCCTAATTAGGACGGATACTATGACTTAAGCGAGAGGGCGGGACTTAGAGCAAATGGTAAAGTTGCTGCTTTGTGACCTGGAGGTCACGGGTTCAAGACGCGGAAACAGCCTCTTGCACAAAGTGTAAGGTAAGACTGCATACATCAGATCGCAAAGCAATCCGGGCCCTCCTCGAACCCTGTGCAAGCCTAATGTACCGAGAACGCCCATTACTATGGCTTAAAAGAGTACTTGTCCAGACAACAGTAACACTCACACTACGTGTGACCGAGATTCGAACCATTGTCATTCTATTGTAATATCTAACCATTCTCATTCTATTGTAATATCTCACCTTGGATATAAAGTAAGTTATGTCTTATGACAACCATGGACATACCTCTGGAAATATACAAGTTTGCATGAAGGAAAAGAAAAGAAAAAAGTGTTCTTACTGTTAACAAGAATCAAAGAATAAGAACTGAGAAAACGTTTTTTTCTTATTATTGAATTCAGACCCTTGGCCTTGTTTAAATAATACATATGGGACTACAATCAAGGGATTTAGGATAGCTATGAAATAATAACCATATCAATCTAAGATATCAAAGGATCACAACACTAATTGTAGTTTCCTTTTTTACTCATTCTGGCACTTCCTCTCAAGTTGAGTCAGCAGATCTTCGATGCTTAACTTGCTCAGAATATATTGAAACCTCCTAGTTGAAATAGCCTTTTTGAGTATATCAGCCAGTTGATCTTCAGATCTTACAAACGGGAGGCAAATCAATCTCTCTTCCAGTTTCTCTTTATGAAGTGTCTGTCTACCTCAACATGGTTTGTTCGATCATATTGTATAGGATTTTCTGATATCCTTATCGCGGCTTTATTGTCACACATCAAGTTTGGCACCAACTTCGGCGGGAAACCCATCTACGTTAAGACTTTTCCGATCCACAGGAACTCTCTTAGGCCTCGAGCGATACCTCGGAACTCTGCCTCTGCACTTGACAGCGCCACCACCTTCTGCTTCTTACTTCTCCATGTGACTAAATTTCCACCTACCAGGGTAAAATAACCGGATGTCGACCTTCTGTCATTTGGATTTCCAGCCCAATCAGCATCTGTGTAGGCTTGTATCTCAAGATGTCCATGTTTTCGGAAGACTATCCCTCTGCCCGGAGTTTCTTTCAAATATCTGACTACCAGTAATGCAGCATCCATATGTTCCTTTTGTGGTTGATGCATGAACTGACTGATAACACCTACTGCGTATGCTAAATCTGGCCGTGTATATGAGAGATATATCAACTTTCCTACCAGTCGTTGGTCTTGCATCTTATCTGCTAGCTCTCCTCCCTGTACTATCTAAAGGCCATGATTCATCATCAACGGTGTTTCCGTCGGTTTACAATCCATCAAGCCCGTTTCTGTCAATAGATCAAGTAGATACTTCTTTTGTGACATGTATATTCCTCTTATTGATCTTAGGACCTCAATGCCTAGGAAGTATTTCAACATTCCTAGATCCTTCATTTCGAATTCTTGAATCAACAGCTGTTTAAGTGTTATGATTTCTTCATCATCATTTTCAGTAATAATCATATCGTCAACATAGATAATCAGACATGTAACAAGTTTAAATTTTTTGCTTTAAGAACAAGTTGTGATCTGCATTACTCTGGCAATATCTGTATTTCCTCATAGCCATTGTGAATCTCTCAAACCAAGCACGAGGTGACTGTTCCAAGCCATAGAGAGCCTTTCTTAGTCTGCATACTTCTCCTTGTCTGAACTCTTCAATAAATCCTGGCGGTGGCTCCATGTACACTTCTTCTTGCAGGTCTCCATGTAGGAAAGAATTTTTTACATTTAACTGATATAGAGGCCAATCAAGGTTTGCTGAGACGCAGAATAAAACTCTGATTGTGTCAATTTTGGCCACTAGAGAGAACTTCTCTGAATAATCTATCCCATAGGTCTGTATATATCCTTTCGCGACCAGCCTTATTTTGTACCTTTCAATCGTCCCGTCTGCTTGGTGTTTTACTGTAAAGATCCATCTGTAACCCACCGGCTTCTTGCTTAGGCTTCCTTTACACTTCTCTCACGTTCTATTTTTTGATAAGAGCTTCCATCTCTGCTTCCATTGCTTTCCTCCACTCTGGACATTTTCGAGCTTCTTCCACTGTTCTGGGAATTCTTTCAGAATAGAGAGTAATTTGGAATGCTCCTGTTGTATCTGAGCGGTGTCCCTTGGCTTGGTTTACTGGATACTTTGAATTTTTCGGTTTGTATTCTGGCTCATATCGTGCTGGAGGGACTCCTCTGTTTTTCCGCGGTGGTAGGGTATATCCTGTGGCCTTTGACTGGTCCTGCACTGGGTTAGGGGATTCAACAACGAAATGTTTTCCGACAAGAGGTTCAACAGACTGACTTACCATAGGAAACTCATCTGAGGTTGATACTTGGTCCTGGTCAGGCATTCCGGACTCATCCTTTCTTTCCGAAATTGGTCTGATGGTTCGGTCTACTCCCTCTGTTAGAACAGCTTCCGGAAGAATAGGTTTGTGTAACCAACCGAGTGAGCCATCTTGTGTATGCTCCCCCTGAGAACGAGGGTGGTTATTGAAAAAATAACCATATCAATCTAAGATATCAAAGGATCACAACACTAATTGTAGTTTCTTTTTTTACTTTATTCTTACACTCTCCCTCAAGTTGAGTCAGCAGATCTTCGATGCTTAACTTGCTCAGAATATCTTGAAACCTCCTAGTTGAAACAGCCTTTGTGAGTATATCCTCTAGGTCCTTTATCTTTATAAGGGATGGTCCCTTCATTCTCCCAGCTAGGGTTTTGGCTGCCTCATTGTATTTGCATTTGCGCTCCTTTTAGAATTTTCTCTCTCTCTCCCTGTATTTTCCCCCCGCCATGCCTCCAAAACTTTCCTCCGCTTCGCCATCGATGGTGGCCTGAAGGATGCCCGTGGCTGTGCTGGATAGGCTCCCTTTCTTGCCTCGTTTACGTGTATCTGGCCACCACTCCGGATATCCAATCAGATGAAAACACCCATCGGCGGTATGTCTGCTTCCTCCGCAATGGCTGCACCGAAGGTTAGCCTTTTCATCATTGCTGCATGATTAAGATCCAGTGGGAGCTCCTCTCCCCTGTTCTGACCGCACTCTCCTTTCCTTCTTGATGCTCTGGTCGCTGTTGACAGAGCCCACGCGCTCTGCGCGTGAGGCAAGTCCGCTGCCTATTCCTGCTGCCTTGGTTTCATTCTATAAGCTTGATCCCCCTTTCATGATGGCCCTGCAGTGTGCCTCCCTTCTAATATGAGAATATGCTTCTTTAATTGATGGAAGGAGATTTGTTTTCAGTATGCCTCTTTTCTCTGTGTCATAATCATCACTGGTAGCCTGCAGAAATTAGTATAACCGATTTTGTTGTTGAAGTTGGTTGTATAAATTCATGTCATGTGGTCAGTGCATTGGATTGGATAGTCTCCTGTCAATCTCCTTCCAAACAGACTGGAGTTGATTGTAGGTTCGCTCCAATGGTGAGGATCCTTGCTTCAAATTGTTGGATTTTACAGTCAAATCATAGATTTGGAGGGGATCCTTGCACTGCTATATGTGGATTCTACACCTTTCCATAAATCCCAAGAGGTTGGATAGTCAATGTATTGATTGACTATATCTGGCTCTATGTTCTCAAGTATCCAAGTTAGTACAGTGGAGTCCGCCTGTCTCCATTGTTCAAATGTCGGATCTTCTTTCCGGGGAGGGGTAGCAGTGATGTGTCTGAACTTCTCCTTCCCGTCGATAGCCAGGCTGATCTTGCGAGCCCAGATTGCGTAATTATGGTCATTCAGTTTTTCTGTCAAATTGATCTGTGTATTGGAGGAGACTTCTGCTGGGTGTGATCTGGGTGTCCATTTTTGCAGCAGCTCCAATACTTGGGGCAGATTCATTTGTTCGGTCAAAGGATTGGTTGTCCCTCAGACTGTGATGTACTTGACTGGAGAGTTTGGTCGGCCATGAGAAAGTTTATCAGGTGGGGTTTTCAGGTAAGTGATGAGCCTTTATAGTTCATCGTTTACTGAGGATGAATGCTATCTCTGATACCATGTTAACAAGAATCAAAGAATAAGAACTGAGAAAACGTTTTTTCTTATTATTGAATTCAGACCCTTGGCCTTGTTTAAATAATACATGTGGGACTACAATCAAGGGATTTAGGATAGCTATCAAATAATAACCATATCAATCTAAGATATCAAAGGATCACAACACTAATTTTAGTTTCCTTTTTTACTTATTCTGACACTTACGATATTATTACAGCCTCGAAATTTTGTTGTGCAGTACCATGTTCACCATGCTAAAAGTACAATGACGATCAATAGAAAAGTACAATCGCAGTTCCACGTATATAACCAATTGATCTTTCCAGACAAGAGAAAGTGTATGTTCCAAATATTGAACCAAACAGCAAATTTATCTAAGATTATTTCATATTGTATATATGTCATGAATAAAATAAATACGGGTAAGTATTTTTTTTCCGATTGTGTCAACGATACACGATCGATGATTGGGGTTTTGATAAGGTCTCATTCAATTCTCAAATCACTATTTGTCAAAGCAGAATGGTGTTGACCTGTATAATGTTCATTGACTTGTTAGTAAAATTATGAGTCATTTATGATAAAGATAAGGTAAAAATAATTTATTTTGATAATGGATCTCTTACCCTTATAGGAGAACCATCAGGAGTCGTATAAATTATCTACCTTCGTTCTTAAGAATATTAATTGACCCAACATATGTATAATTTAAACAAATATAATAACCATTACTCAGCTTTATTTATTATGACTGGTTACAACCTATATTATGGACATTCACATAGTTACATACAACAACAACACATGTCCAACATATCCCAAGAACAGCAGTAGCTATCGCTAGGGTCTGAGGAGGATGAGAAGCAGACAAACAATACCTCCATCTCAAAAGATAGAGAGTCCGCTTCCTGCGAGACCCCCGGCTCTACATGTACCTGCATAAACATATAATGAACGACAGATAATGAAAGACAAACACAAACACAAAAAGTGCAAAGTCAACCTAACGTTTAGAGAGTATCTAACCGCTTTATATAATCTAAGGCGCCTCTATATCCTGCCTAAACCTCGTTAACCTTAATCATCCGTTTCCATGAGCTCCTATCGTGAACCATGTACTCAGAGAGGAGCAAATCTAGTAGGTCATGTCTAATCTGCTCCTCCAAGTCAGTTTGAGCCTGCCTTTACTTCTTTTCTCCTCTACAACGAGGCTTTCAACTGCTCTGATGGACGCCGTTGTCTGTCTCCACTTGACATGTCTTAACCATCTCAGTCTCCTGTTCTTTATCTTATCCGCTACATGCATCTCTGCCACATTGTTACATGAAAGTTTGATTCAAATATAGCATGGCATTGATACTTTAATGAGACCATACGATAAACATTTTGTTTACAAAGTTATTTGCATGGGAATCATTATATTTTTCTTAAAGTCGAGAAAACCAAATCATAAAGAGAACATTCTCGCTATTTTTAATTTTGAAGATTATGCAGGCCAAACCCAAATGGCCAGTTTTAATATAAAGTGGTGTTGCCGCAATCTTAAATTGATGTAATTGATTTTATGTCTTAATCATGCATGACTTTTAAATCGAGATGTAATTGTTATTTTGAACATTTATCTTTTTACTGAAATTATAGGCAAACTTTTCAGATAGTATGTTATGGAGATTGATGAACTGCAGCAGAAAGAAGAAGGTGACACAACTCAGAAGAAGGTGGTGCCTCTGCAGTGATGCTCCTTGGATTAGCTCAAGAAATCAAGAGCCAAGATCATGAGTTGCTTAATTGGAGATTGGCATGATTCATTTCAGTATAATTCATGTGGATGCTGAGGATGATGCACGCGAAGAGGCTGTAGTGGAGGGAAGTGATCAGAGGAGGAAGAAGAAGGAAGTTGTTTGGCGGTAGATATTTTGAATAGGTGAAAAGACTATTGTGCCCCTCTTATGTAAAACGCTAAATGAGAATAAGTGAGGGTAGTATTGTCATTTTGTGTTGTTTTCCTTCTTCTCCAAATTGTATGAAGCCTTCGATGTAGTTGACGGTTATCGCAGTGGAAGCTTCAGGAATTCAGTTGATTTCCTGTTCCTTATGCTCCTGATTTCATTCTGTCCAGATATTTTCATCTGCTTCTCATTATCGTTGTGATCAATTTGACATGGTATCAGAGCGATTATGTTGATCACTGTGTGATATTCTGCTTGCATAATTTGGTGCACTGTTTTGATAACTGTAGATCACAGGGTGTGCGTGTTTTGTTCATTGAGTCCTTAAGTTTCTGGCATTGTTTGATTAAGAAGCTTGACATTATAAGTGAATAGCTATGGCTTCCACTTGTAACAGTCAAAGACCTACTGGTTCACATACAACCGAGAATCCTGCAAACAATCCGTTTTATCTACATCCAAATGATAGTCCAGCAATTATACTTGCACAACCTCCGTTGAATCCTCACAATTATCACTCATGGAGTAGAATGTTTCAAATGGCGTTGATAGTGAAGAATAAGATAGGATTCGTTGATGGATCCATACAACAACCAGTGGCGATAGATCCGCAATATCAGGCATGGAGACATGTAAACTCTATGGTCCATTCCTGGATTATGAATAATGTAATACCTTATATTTCACAAAGTGTCATGTGGTATGATAGTGCATTTGAAGTTTGGAATGATTTGGAAAGAAGGTATGGTAGTGGTGATAATTTTAGTCTATCGGATCTCCTTGAAAATTTTTATGGTGTTAAACAGGTTAGTGATTCTATGAATGATTATTTTACAAAGTGAAAGTGTTATGGGAAGAAATGATGATATTGAGACCTGTTCCAAGATGTGCGTGTCATGGATGTAGGTGTGATGTGGGAACTAAAATACAAGAGTTTATTGAAAATGAGTATGTAATCAGATTCTTAAAAGGCCTAAATGAAGAATTTGATCCTGTTAAGTCACAAGTTATTGTGATGTCTCCTATGCCTAAGATTGATGTTGTGTTTGCAATGGCACTAAAATATGAGAGAAAGCTGAATGGTTTAAACAGTCAAAACAACTTTAATAGTGGTCCAACTGCACTGTTGGCACCAGAACTTGATAGTGCTGGAATGGTAGCTAATGTTGGTGTGCATGTTCAGTCAAATAGAGGAGGAAACAGTGGCTATAGAAGAGGTAGCAGAAGATTCTTTCCTGATGACACAAATAGGCCAGTTTGCACCTATTGTGGTATGATTGGGCATGTGGAGCAGAGGTGTTATCGAAAGCATGGGTATCCTGCAGGCTATAAGCCAAGAAACCAAGCAAACATGGTTGAAGTCGTAGGAGAATAGAGAGAGGTTTCTCAGAATGACAGAGCTGGTCAGGTATGTCAGCCTCCAATGCTAACACCAGATCAAATGCAGAAGCTTATGTGTTACATCCCGCGCTGTTGGCCGCTTAATATACATACACATATGTATTACACACGGCAACAATACAGAAAATAAAATATATACACATATTACATTACACGCACGGCAAAAAAAAGTTAAAGAAAAGTAAATAAAATAGATAAGTTTAAAACTTAAAAAAAAAACCCAATTAGGAGGTAAATAGATAAAGTTGAATTTAAAAACCAATCCTAATCATACTAGAATTATACCAAACCCTAGCCTATATCTATACCCACACATACCAAAAATTCATACCTTCATCAAAAACAAAACAAAAAAAAAGACAGCCATCAGGAATACCAAACAATCGGCAGCCCTATTTTCTTCCAAAGAAACTTACCTTCTCCATTCTTTACAATCTAAACAAACGGCAGCCAATTTCCCCCATACATTCAAACTTTCTGCCGACACTTTATGCTTCAAACATTCAATTTCCCTAATCCTCATATTACAAGTAAACGGCCAATATATTGTCTCCGAGAATTGCAACTTTGGCCGCCAGTCCTAGAAGCAATTAAAAAGTGATTTTCAATCCGTTCAACCCTGATTCTTCGTATATCGCGTATAAACGAGACACGAGGCAAGTATCTTTGCTATATTTACTATGATTTTCTAATGTTATTATGTTATTTTCATATAAAATTGGATCATACATACGTAATTTTGATTTGAATAGATTGTTGTTTATACGTATCTAATCATTGTATTTATGTATCAATTATGTGTATATGTACAAAGGTGGAATAGCCTTGAGGATGATTATGCATATAGACCTTTGGTAGAAAGATGAATATATATAAATCTTGTATGTTGATGTCACTCGCCGAAAAAAAAATAAAATAAAAATTAAAATAAAATTGATGATGGCTTATTAATATATTCATAAGGGAATCCTATTTGTTTTTGTTGCTGCCATGTGTGGTTTAAAGTGTATGGGAAATTTCGATTTCTGTGATGATGGCATATTGTTATAGACATATAAATGAATCCCAATTGCTTGTCTTTGCTGCCATATATTAGTATAAGTGTATATGTGGGATTTCGGCCATCCCAGTGAATAGGTGATTTTTGAGGGGAAAAAATATATGTGATGCATAAGTTATTGTTGATATAGCTAATTATATGTGCTGTGTGTGAGGATAAGTAATTTAGGTGGAAAAAAATGTTGTGCCTTAAGTGAGTGTGTGTGGCGCGAGGAACTGTGAGTGGGTGCTGGTCGGCCACTGCTAAGGGGTGATTAAATGTTCATTTTATAATACTTAGTTATATACATTTACATGTGTATAAACATTATTTTCTTTGAATACTGTAAGGTGTATATGTGTGATGGTAACTTAAAGGGGTTGAGGTTCAAATTTTAGAGATTCCAGAGGCTAAGTTGGACATGCAGAAGCAGGGACTTTTATGCTAATCTTCCTCACGTTCAAACATAGAATAAGAAAGCCAAGTGACCAGCAAGAGGTAAGTGGTCTATCTATGCTCGTTATGTTGTCATGCATCAGAAGTAAGTGGTCTATTTGTGCTTGTTATATTTATCATGCATCAGTGTGTTGGTTGTTGTATATCTGTAATTGGATTTTCTCTATATGTGAGTTGGGTGTATATGTGAGATATGTATGTACACATGAACCAGGTATATATATGAGTATGAATACATCGTAATAAAAAATGGGGGTATACATATAAGTATATATGCACGTGTATGGGCGCGGGTATATATATGAGTATGAATACACCGTAATAAAATGGGGGTATACATGTAAGTATATATGCACGTGTATGGGCGCGGGCATATATAGGAGCATGGATGCGTCAGATCATGGATTATGTGTTGAGCATTCATGGCACGTACATTGCATTGCATTCCTGCGGGGCACTGACTCCACGTTACGGAGCGTTGTCCGCTGACTCCACGTTACGGAGCGATGTCCGCTGACTTCACGTTACGGAGCGTTGTCCGCTGACTCCACGTTACGGAGCGTTGTCCGCTGACTCCACGTTACGGAGCGTTGTCCGCTGACTCCACGTTACGGAGCGATGTCCGCTGACTCCACGTTACGGAGCGAAGAGTAGGACCCGGATCATGCATAGTACATCATGAAAAAGAAAGGAACATCTTGTGTGTGATAATGATGTTGTTGCGTGTGACACGATAGTGAGAAGGAACATGCATCATGAAGTTGTGCATTATTGCGTGGAGTGGCTTACCCTTCTGCAGTTTATATATTTCATTGGTATGTATTGTTCTCTTCTTTGTTATGTGATTATTTGTTTGTTGTGTATGTCATAATTGAGAAAAGCATGCATCACGGTAATTGAGGTTGAGCTGATGAATTATTTATGTTGTGTTTTTGAATTGTTAACTGTTAAGATAGTTAAGTGAAATTATTTGTGGACTAAGGACATGTATGTTAACTATAAAGATTATGTGTATTTGCTTCTGCATGTATGATTTCTATAACAAGTACATGTAGGTTGCTTACTGAGCCCATTGATTTTGGCTCACACCACCATCACCAGTTTTGCAGGCATGAGAACGTAAGGTATGCTCACACAGGAGTTGGTATACCATATGTAGCGCCCCGACCCGGACAGCGGATTCCGAACCGGTGCACCCGTCGTAGCTTACTGAGAAGACTACAAGACGTCTCATCTCTCGATTTCACATCATCAATGACGTAAGAGAAATAAGTGCGGAAACATGTCTCGTAAATTAAAACCATCAATGCTGTACGTCAAAGACAATGTAAATACTAAAAGAACTGTATATGGTCGCAGCCATCTAAAACCTCAAATAAATTATGGAGCAGAAATATCAAAGCTATCCACATAATGCTCTCTACAAGGTCTAAACATCCCACTCAGCCCACTCGCCGTCGTCCTCAATGAAGATCATATCGTAACTGGGTTCATCTGCAAGATCAAAGGCAGTACCCTTAGCGAAAAACGCTAGCAAGTAACCCACTTATAAGACATACGGGATCAACACATGGCAAGACATGAGTAATAGATAAACTGAGGGAATTGAGGGGCACACGTCTTGAAACTTTCAAATATATAAGCAGAACATATAATAAATCAGGTACAGCAACTTGAAACGCAAGTAAGCAATTCGATGTCGATCAAATAACATAAACTCACATACCACAACGACTCTCGTGATGCATGTCAAATAATGCACTACTCTACACGATCACATGTGCATGAGCCATTTCTTTCAAATCGATGCAATGCATGACACAATGTCCGGTTCCTAACTCATTTCCTTGTAACGCACCCCGGCTTATATTTCCATCCCGGTTAACGTTACAAGCTCGTATGCTCTGTGATGCACCTCGGCTTATATTTCCATCCCGATTAACATCACAGCTCTCGTAAACTCTACAATGCACCTCGGCTTATATTTCCATCCCGATTAACATTGTAGAGGACTTTATACCCTGTAACGCACCCCGGCTTAAATTTCCATCCCGGTTAACGTTACAGTCTTTTGTGCCCTACAGTGCACCCCGGCTTAAATTTCCATCCCGGTTAACACTGTAGGTCACCTTCGCAAATCAGTGCCGAAGCACCTCTCTTTTCAAAAACTTATGCAATGCACGTGCCATGATGCAAACTCCTTACTTCCTTCATACTTCTCGTTCACATATACAATTTACATTCACATGCGCAAGTACAAGTAGCACTCAAGGGTACACTAGCTTATTCATCAATCACTTAGCCTCAACTAGCTCGTCCACACTTAACCTTGATTCTAAAGTTCACAACCTACGAGAGTATCCCTATCTTTTCTTCATTGAACTCTAAGACACCTTGTACGTTCCTTCCCTAACCCTACTAAGTCATTCCCGTGAAACTCGGTTCGAGAACCCATTGAAATCACCAAGATTGATTCATCATCCTAGGACATGTTCCCAAGGCTTAGACTACCTTTAATCAAGTCCTAAGAAGTCACTAGAGTCACCCAAAGACTCCCCGAACGTCCCCCTTTCTTCCTCTACTTTCCACAAAATTTCAGGACTTCATCCCCTATACATCGATCGATCGATGTCCAACTGGGGACATCGATCTCTCACTTCGATCGATCGATGTCCTTCTGAGGACATCGATCTCTCAGGTTCCTCTACTTCGATCGATCGATGTCCTTCTGTGGACATCGATCTCTCACCCATCCCTGACATCGATCGATCGATGTCCTTCTGAGGACATCGATCCCTGACATCGATCGATCGATGTCCACGTTTCCTCAGAATACCTTCTGCAATTTTGCAGAACCATCAATCAATTGTTTTCTCCAACCCAAATCAATCCATCCAAGCCTAACACCTTGCTGAAATCACAGACCTAAACTACAGGTTCAATGCTACGCAACTTACAAACAATGATTCAATCCTAATACGTGCATTCATCAACCACATCAAGCCAAAATCCCACCTTTCTCCCTCAAACCTACGCAAACACACAATCACATCAAGAGGGGATCCGAGGGATAAGGATTGGCATGATTTCACATAATCCACAACAACAACAAAAGCTTTTCCATATACATTGGCCAAATCACGAAAAGAAATCACATAGATCGTATGCAAATAATCAAGAACAAATCTACTGCATGGTGATCCAATTTGATAATAAAATAGGCCATTTTTCTTTCGCAAATCGTAGGAACTTATAAACAGATTACTTGCCTTTGATTACTCGAAGTCGGATTGGAAAACGGACTAGGGCTGGATCACTTCTTGGGGTTGTCTTCTTCTACTCCTGGAAGAACGGCTAGGGTTGGCAAAGCGTCGTTGTTTTCTGAAGAAACTGACGCTTTGTCAGTTTATATGTAGACAGGGGGAAAAGTTTGGTGTTTTCTAAATTATATTTTATTTCTTCTTTATCTTAAAGGATAACTTAATTATTTAATTCTAAATTAATTAAACATAATTAATTTCTAATATTAATTCCATCATTAATTTCTAATTAATCCTCGTATTAATGCCTAACTTAATTCTCGTTGACCGTCATTAATTTCCGAAAATTCTTCTTCGTCCTTTTAATTACCCTACGGAGGGTGCGGGGCATAACATCCCTCCCCCCTTATAAGAAGTTTCGTCCTCGAAACTGGCGTACCTTATTGGAAGAGGTGTGGATATAACTCTTTCATTTGATCCTCAAGCTCCCACGTGGCTTCACGCTCCGTATGGTTACTCCATTGAACTTTGACATACGGAATGACGCGTCGGCGTAGGACTTGATCTTTTCTATCCACAATCTTTATTGGATGCTCTTCATACGTGATATCTTCCTTAACATCCAACGGTTGGGCTTCAAGGACGTGACTTGGGTCAGATACGTATTTCCTTAGTTGAGATACATGAAATACGTTATGGACTTGGGATAAACTTGGGGGTAAGGCTAGTCGGTATGCTCTTTCACCAACATTACCAAGAACTTCGTAAGGACCAATATATCTAGGGCCTAACTTGCCCTTCACTCCAAATCTTGTCACTCCTTTGGTGGGTGAAACTCGTAGGTAAACCTTATCGCCTTCCTCAAACTCTAACGGTCGTCTCTTGGTGTCAGCCCAACTTTTACTACGATCTTGAGCCACCTTGAGTTTCTCTCTTATCACCTTGACCTTTTCCACTGTTTGCTCGACCAACTCGGGTGCAGTGATTGTCCTTTCTCCAACTTCATCCCAACAAACCGGGGATCTGCACTTACGCCCGTACAACGCTTCGAATGGCGCCATGCCAATTGCACTGTGATAGCTGTTATTATATGAAAACTCCATTAACTTCAACATGCTATCCCAGTTCCCTTTGAAGTCCAAGGCGCATGCTCTCAGCATGTCTTCCAACGTTTGGATGGTTCTCTCGGATTGTCCATCCGTTTGCGGGTGGTATGCGGTGCTCATTCTCAACGCTGTACCCATAGCTTTCTGGAATGCTCTCCAGAACTTAGAGGTGAACTTGGGGTCACGGTCCGATACGATGCTAACTGGGACTCCATGTAGGCTTACAATGTTATCCACATAGATATTGGATAGCTTCTCATATGAAGTACCATGTGGCATGGCTATAAAGTGAGCCGTCTTCGTCAATCTGTCTACAATTACCCAAATCATCTCGTTTCCATTGCGGGTCTTGGGTAGTCCCATTACAAAGTCCATAGTTACGTGTTCCCATTTCCACTCCGGAATTTCTAGGGGCATCATCAATCCACCAGGTCGTTGATGTTCAGCCTTGATTTGTTGGCAGACCAAACACCTTTCAACATGCTCCGCTATAGATCTCTTCATCCCGATCCACCAATAGTTTCTTTTGAGATCCTTGTACATCTTAGTGCTTCGGGGGTGGATAGACATTCTTGAGTTATGCGCCTCTCGAAGTAATTCGGTTCGGAGTTCGTCTTTCGCTGGTACACATAACCGATTCTGGAACCATAGACTCCCATCTTCTCGCAACTGGAAGTCCTTTACCGGTCCCGTGGATAATTTGTCGCGGATCTCTTTCAGAGCCGGGTCCTCATACTGTGCCTCTTTGATTCGGTCTACCAAGTCTGGGCTGAGAGACAGAGCTGTGAGGACATTAGCCACTGAATCCACCACTTCAAGATCAAACTCTTCGATCTCTCTTTCCAACGGAGACTGTCTCGTGTGGCTAGATTTCCTGCTCAATGCGTCTGCCACTCTATTGGCTTTACCCGGATGGTAGTTGATGGTCAAGTCATAGTCCTTGAGTAACTCCAACCATCTCCTTTGTCTCATGTTCAACTCCTTCTGCGAGAATAGATACTTTAAGCTCTTATGATCAGTGAACACAGCACATTTCTCTCCGTATAGATAGTGTCTCCAGATCTTAAGAGCAAATACCACAGCTGCGAGCTCCAAGTCATGCGTCGGGTAATTCTGCTCATATGGTTTCAGTTGTCTTGACGCGTACGATATGACTCGTTCATTTTGCATCAAGACACAACCTACAAACAGAAGGTTAGTTTAGGACTTGTGTACTCATATACAGTGCATTAATTTAATGATGTACATACCTAGTCCTTTCTTGGACGCGTCACTATAGATCACGAAACCGTCGGTGCCGGAAGGTTGTGCCAACACCGGGGCTGTGGTCAATCTCTTCTTGAGCTCAGTAAAGCTCTGCTCGCATTCGGCAGTCCATTCAAATTTAGTCTTCTTCTGAGTAAGTCGACTCAATGGTACTGCTATCTTTGAGAATCCCTCAACAAACTTCCTATAGTAGCCTGCCAAGCCTAGGAAGCTTCTGACTTCGGTCACATTTGTGGGTCTTGGCCATTCGGTGATGGCTTCTATCTTCTTAGGATCCACAGAGATCCCATCTTCAGAAATCACGTGACCAAGGAAGGCTACACTTCTTAGCCAAAATTCACACTTGCTGAATTTGGCATACAGCCTTTGTTGCCTCAGAATTTGCAACACCACTCTCAAATGTTCAGCATGAGCTTGTTCATCGGGGGAATAGACCAAAATGTCATCGATGAACACTACCACAAATTGGTCTAACTGTTCTCGGAACACAGTGTTCATCAAATCCATGAAGGCTGCTGGGGCATTGGTCAGTCCAAAAGGCATCACTAAGAATTCATAATGCCCGTATCGAGTCCGAAAAGCCGTTTTAGGTACATCTCCGGCTTTCACAAGTAACTGGTGATACCCTTGACGAAGGTCGATCTTTGAAAACCAACAAGCTCCTTTAAGTTGATCAAATAAGTCCTCTATCCTTGGCAGAGGATATTTATTCTTAATGGTGATCTTGTTCAACTCTCGATAGTCGATGCATAACCTCATGCTGCCATCCTTCTTCTTCACGAATAAGACTGGGGCTCCCCACGGTGATACGCTGGGACGTATCAATTTCTTGTCCAACAACTCTTGCAGTTGCCCCTTTAACTCCTTGAGTTCAGCCGGAGCCATTCTGTAAGGTGCCTTAGATATAGGCTCGGCTCCAGGGGTCAAGTTGATCTCAAACTCCACTTCCCTCGTTGGTGGTACTCCCGGTAGATCGTCCGGAAATACGTCCTTGAACTCATTTATTACCGGTATTTGGTCCATGGAGGGAACCTCCTGCTTCGCATCTAGAGCATACACCATAAATCCCTCAGCTCCCTTTTGTAAGGCTTTAAAGGCCTTGATCGCCGTCATGTATATCTTCTTTGGAGCTTTGGTTATCTTGGTATTTCCTTGCACCAAGACGTCATTCATCTCAGGGTCTTTGAGGGTCACTTGCTTGAGTTTACAGTCGATGTTGGCATGATTCTTGGTCAACCAATCCATGCCCAATATTATGTCAAAGTCCTTCATCGGTATTGGGACTAGAGTCACTGAGAAGAGTTTCCCATCTAACTCCAAATCACAGTCTTTGTACTGATGGTGAGAAATCAGTACTTGTTCTCCTGCTGCCTGTACCCTAAATGGGTTCTCGAGCCATTCGGGCAAACAGTCGAGTCCTTTGGCGAATCGCTTAGAAATGAAAGAGTGGCTAGCGCCACTATCAAATAACACGTTTGCAGGCACGTTGTTAACTAAGATCACACCTATCATGAAAGTGCAGCACATAAAGGTCTCATGTAAAGCATATTGAATCATCAACTTAAAAGGCTAAAATTCAACTTAGGCTGCTATTATTAAACTTAAGTCGTACCTGTCACGACGTTGGTATCCTCCAGTACCTCAGCGTCCGTCATCGCATGGACTCTCGCATTAGGCCTGCCTCTCTGCTGCTGAGCTGGCCCTGGTCCTGCAGCTTGAGGCTTAGGGTCCCATTCAGGACAGTCCCTGATCCTATGACCCGTCTTTCCACATTTGAAACATGCACCGCTAATTTTCCATCATTCACCCACATGTCTTTTCTGGCAGTGTGGGCACTCTGCGGGAGCTTGTCGATTGTGTTGATTCTGTTGCGGTGCCCTCTGTACTGGCCCCGCTTCGCCTTTCCTGGGAATCTTGACCCAACGTCCGGGTCTACCTCCACTTGACTCTACTCTCGGCCTCTTGCTCGATTCTTCACGTGCCTCTCTGTTCTGTGATCGTCGCATGTCACTCTCCACTCGGTAACATGCGTCCAACATCTCCTCAAAAGTCTTCAAGCTCGACCCCGCTATTGCAGTCCGAATGCGGGGATTCAATCCTTCCTCAAATTTTAGCATTTTCATTCGGTTGTTCTCCAGTACCAAGGGCGTGAACTTACCCAAGGCATGAAACCTGTCTGCGTAGTCCGAGATAGTCATCCTTCCTTGCTCAAATCTATCAAACTGCCTCATCTTTTCCAATACGGCAGTCTCAGGCACATAATAGTCCTTGTAGGCCTTCACAAATTGACTCCACTGGATGGGAGAAGTCATCTTGGGCAGAATGCCGTTCCACCAGGCATTCGCTCTGCCAGTCAGGAAAGGTGTGGCTACATCCACCTTGTGTTCTTCAGGCACTTGTACCAGCTTGAAGCATTTCTCTATCTCATCAAGCCAAAACCCAGCCACCTCTGGGTCAGTTGTCCCTTCAAAGTTTGGGGCGTGCATCTTGCGCATCTCCCCAATATAATACCTTATGCCATGCTGCGGTGGTGCTGGCGCAGGGGGTTGTTGCTGTTGTTGCTGCTGCTGAGCAACTCCTTGGGCTATCACTGTGATAGCATCAATTAGCGCCTGAGGTACTAACACTGGGGGTGGTGGTGGTGGAGGGTTATCGTTGTTCCCATTCCCACCGTTTCCTTGAGGGTCTCTTCTGGGAGGCATTTTCTGCAAGATCACGCTTATTAGTGCCGAGCAGTTCCAAAAATAAACTTGAAATCCATAAGGGGTACAAGGCGTAGTTCATAGGTTAAAACAATTACATTTTATTTGATTTCACTAATCGCGCTCGTACACACACCCATCCCAGATCAAGCTTAAATCTAAGATTGCATACTTAGACTTAAAGATCAACTTAAGGTAGAGATCATAACTTAAGACTCTACATGTCATAACCTAGGTCTCCGAGGCAGATCTGAAGCCTAGGCTCTGATACCACCTGTAGCGCCCCGACCCGGACAGCGGATTCCGAACCGGTGCACCCGTCGTAGCTTACTGAGAAGACTACAAGACGTCTCATCTCTCGATTTCACATCATCAATGACGTAAGAGAAATAAGTGCGGAAACATGTCTCGTAAATTAAAACCATCAATGCTGTACGTCAAAGACAATGTAAATACTAAAAGAACTGTATATGGTCGCAGCCATCTAAAACCTCAAATAAATTATGGAGCAGAAATATCAAAGCTATCCACATAATGCTCTCTACAAGGTCTAAACATCCCACTCAGCCCACTCGCCGTCGTCCTCAATGAAGATCATATCGTAACTGGGTTCATCTGCAAGATCAAAGGCAGTACCCTTAGCGAAAAACGCTAGCAAGTAACCCACTTATAAGACATACGGGATCAACACATGGCAAGACATGAGTAATAGATAAACTGAGGGAATTGAGGGGCACACGTCTTGAAACTTTCAAATATATAAGCAGAACATATAATAAATCAGGTACAGCAACTTGAAACGCAAGTAAGCAATTCGATGTCGATCAAATAACATAAACTCACATACCACAACGACTCTCGTGATGCATGTCAAATAATGCACTACTCTACACGATCACATGTGCATGAGCCATTTCTTTCAAATCGATGCAATGCATGACACAATGTCCGGTTCCTAACTCATTTCCTTGTAACGCACCCCGGCTTATATTTCCATCCCGGTTAACGTTACAAGCTCGTATGCTCTGTGATGCACCTCGGCTTATATTTCCATCCCGATTAACATCACAGCTCTCGTAAACTCTACAATGCACCTCGGCTTATATTTCCATCCCGATTAACATTGTAGAGGACTTTATACCCTGTAACGCACCCCGGCTTAAATTTCCATCCCGGTTAACGTTACAGTCTTTTGTGCCCTACAGTGCACCCCGGCTTAAATTTCCATCCCGGTTAACACTGTAGGTCACCTTCGCAAATCAGTGCCGAAGCACCTCTCTTTTCAAAAACTTATGCAATGCACGTGCCATGATGCAAACTCCTTACTTCCTTCATACTTCTCGTTCACATATACAATTTACATTCACATGCGCAAGTACAAGTAGCACTCAAGGGTACACTAGCTTATTCATCAATCACTTAGCCTCAACTAGCTCGTCCACACTTAACCTTGATTCTAAAGTTCACAACCTACGAGAGTATCCCTATCTTTTCTTCATTGAACTCTAAGACACCTTGTACGTTCCTTCCCTAACCCTACTAAGTCATTCCCGTGAAACTCGGTTCGAGAACCCATTGAAATCACCAAGATTGATTCATCATCCTAGGACATGTTCCCAAGGCTTAGACTACCTTTAATCAAGTCCTAAGAAGTCACTAGAGTCACCCAAAGACTCCCCGAACGTCCCCCTTTCTTCCTCTACTTTCCACAAAATTTCAGGACTTCATCCCCTATACATCGATCGATCGATGTCCAACTGGGGACATCGATCTCTCACTTCGATCGATCGATGTCCTTCTGAGGACATCGATCTCTCAGGTTCCTCTACTTAGATCGATCGATGTCCTTCTGTGGACATCGATCTCTCACCCATCCCTGACATCGATCGATCGATGTCCTTCTGAGGACATCGATCCCTGACATCGATCGATCGATGTCCACGTTTCCTCAGAATACCTTCTGCAATTTTGCAGAACCATCAATCAATTGTTTTCTCCAACCCAAATCAATCCATCCAAGCCTAACACCTTGCTGAAATCACAGACCTAAACTACAGGTTCAACGCTACGCAACTTACAAACAATGATTCAATCCTAATACGTGCATTCATCAACCACATCAAGCCAAAATCCCACCTTTCTCCCTCAAACCTACGCAAACACACAATCACATCAAGAGGGGATCCGAGGGATAAGGATTGGCATGATTTCACATAATCCACAACAACAACAAAAGCTTTTCCATATACATTGGCCAAATCACGAAAAGAAATCACATAGATCGTATGCAAATAATCAAGAACAAATCTACTGCATGGTGATCCAATTTGATAATAAAATAGGCCGTTTTTCTTTCGCAAATCGTAGGAACTTATAAACAGATTACTTGCCTTTGATTACTCGAAGTCGGATTGGAAAACGGACTAGGGCTGGATCACTTCTTGGGGTTGTCTTCTTCTACTCCTGGAAGAACGGCTAGGGTTGGCAAAGCGTCGTTGTTTTCTGAAGAAACTGACGCTTTGTCAGTTTATATGTAGACAGGGGGAAAAGTTTGGTGTTTTCTAAATTATATTTTATTTCTTCTTTATCTTAAAGGATAACTTAATTATTTAATTCTAAATTAATTAAACATAATTAATTTCTAATATTAATTCCATCATTAATTTCTAATTAATCCTCGTATTAATGCCTAACTTAATTCTCGTTGACCGTCATTAATTTCCGAAAATTCTTCTTCGTCCTTTTAATTACCCTACGGAGGGTGCGGGGCATAACACCATAGGAGATCGAGACGGGAGATTCGAGACTAAGATATTCAGAAAAGACTTTCGAGGTTTATGTGTTTTTGAGATTAGTGTTTACATGCATTTGACTATTGTATTGATTTAACAATTCTTAGACATTGTACTAATAATGACGATTATTGTATCGAGGATTTTAGTAATGACATCCGCTGACATCGATTTACGTTATTATGATGACGTGTAGTTGATTTGTATCGACGCCTTATATTCTCCTTAGCGAGATACGGCGGGTGCACTGTTCCCGATGTTAGGGCTCGGGAGTAGGGTGCTACATTATGACTATGCTCAGTGTGAATATTGAGGGGAGTGCTGGAAGTCAGAGAGTAGTGATGTCTGCTCTCTCTGGTAAGGATGAAGGTAAATGTCATTCTTAATTTGAGTATATGGATATTAGATTCAGGTGCCACAGATCATATAGTGTGTAATCCTAAGTTGCTTCATTCTTATAAGCCAATTCAGAATGTTTCCATCAAATTTCCAAATAATCTCTCAGCCTCAGCCACTCTTATTGGATCAGTTGTTTTGAATCCTTTCTTGACCATTCATAATGTCTTGTATGTTCCCTCCTTTGCTTATAATCTTTTGTCTATTAGCAAGTTATTGTTTGTTCCTTCTTTGCTTATTCAGTTCTTTAGAAATTCATGTGTCATTCAGGATTCTGTGTCCCTGAAGACGATTGGTTAAGCTAGGCAACTCAATGGTCTGTACTACCTGCATGGGGCTTCAAAACAAGCATCAGTAACTTCTAGCTGTTTGTCCGTTGTTTCTCAGTCTTCATTGTTATGGCATTATAGATTATGCCAATGCTTCATTACCTAGAAGAAAAGAGATACAAAAGGTTGATCAATCTGTACATGTTCATGAGAATGTATCAGAATGTACAGTGTGTCTATTGGCCAAAATGAAAAGAAGTCCATTTTCTGTTTCTCAATCTTTTTCAAAATCTTCCTTTGATCTTTTACATATTGCTATCTGGGGTCCTCACGAGTACCCAACTGTTTATGGCCAACGTTATTTCCTCACCATTGTTGATGACTATACAAGATACACTTGGGTGTACTTGCTCAAGCAGAAATCTGGTACCAGAAGTGTAATTCAAAGTTTTTCTCAATATATTTGCAATCAGTTTGACAAAAACATAAAATGCATTAGAAGTGATAATGGTCAGGAGTTTAAGATGGATCATTTCTTCATAACTAAAGGCATTATACACCAGACTACATTTGTCAACTCTCCACAGCAAAATGGAGTGGCTGAACGCAAACACCAACATATTCTTAACATTGTTAGAGCTCTCAGGTTCCAGTCAAATATTCCCATCTGTTATTGGGGTTTTTGTATCCAATACGCAGTATACATCATCAACATTTTGCCTACACCTTTATTACTTCAGTATACAGCTCATGAATGCCTATTTGATTCAAAACCACTGTATAGAGATCTCAAGGTTTTTGGGCGTATGGCCTATGCCAGTAATACATCTCCACACAAAACAAAATTTAAGCCTAGAGCTATCACTTGTATTTTTCTTGGAATACCTTATTATACAAAAGGGTATTTGCTTCTGAGTCTTGATATAACAAAAGTATTTGTATCTAGAGATGTTCAGTTCCACGAACATCTCTTTCCTTTTGCATCTGATTCTCTAACTGTTAGTTCATCGGGGGGCTAGTCCTCATGATCCTTATTCAGCTGCCAAAATTCCTTCTTCTTCTCTTACACTTGAGCCTTTAAATGCAACATCAGACAGTGTATCACTTGCACCAAATCATTCCTCTCCTGTTACTCTGACTCCTCAAGAATCCTCTGAGAGTTCTAATACTGCCTTAGATCATTCCAGTGATATTGATAATTTGAATGCTGCTGACACTCTTGTTTCTTCTCATGATGCACAACCTTGCACTGGAATATAAATTCATTTTCCAATGTCTCAGTCTGACCTCAATAATCATCATAGATCAACCAGAGTTAAACATCCTACCAACTATCTAACAAATTACTACTGTAGTCTTTTGTCCTCATCAGATAGTACTCCCAAGCCATCTTCACCAAGACACAATGTCCTGTATCCAATTGAGGATTATGTTGCTTTTGATTATTTGTCACCTAAATTTAGATCATATGCTCTTAATATTAGTGTGTTGCAGGAGCCTACATCATATCAAGAGGCAGCCAAATCTGCTCACTGGCTGAAGGCAATGGAGTTAGAGTTGGCTGCTTTTCAGGCCAACAATACTTGGTCTTTGGTCACTTTGCCTTCTGGTAAGAAACCTATTGG
Source organism: Eustoma russellianum (assembly GCA_036186865.1). NCBI lineage: Eukaryota > Viridiplantae > Streptophyta > Magnoliopsida > Gentianales > Gentianaceae > Eustoma > Eustoma russellianum. The sequence goes on along the minus strand of AP025066.1, from coordinate 30,755,188 downwards.
ATGTAGGTGGGTTTATAAGATTAAATATAAGCCAGATGGAAGTATGGAAAGGTATAAAGCTAGGTTGGTTGCAAAAGGGATTTACACAGCAGTTGGGAGTTGATTACACAGATACCTTCTCCCCAGTTGCCAAACTAACCACTGTTAGATTGCTTTTGGCAGTTTCAGCATAGAAGCAGTGGTATGTGCATCAGCTAGATGTAAACAATGCCTTCTTACATGGTGACCTAAGCCAAGAAAGTGCATGACATTACCAGAAGGTGTTAGTGTATCTGGAATTGAGGTTGTATGCAAACTTCATAAATCACTTTATGGGCTAAAGCAAGCAAAGAATGAAACTTGAAGCTAACTAAGTTCCTTACTAGACAGGGATACACTCAGTCAACAAATGATTACACAATGTTTGTGAAACAGACAGACAATTCTTTCTTGGTACTTTTAGTGTATGTTGATGATATAATTGTTGCAGGGGACTCAATGTCACAGATTGCTACTCTTAAGGACTCTCTCCACCAAGCCTTTCAGATTAAGGACTTAGGCACTTTGAAATACTTTCTTGGTATAGAAGTGCCTAGGTCACAGGGGGGATTGTGATATCACAGAGAAAATATGCCTTGGAGTTGGTAGAGCAGGTAGCTTTTTTAGCTGCAACAACTGCAGGTATTCCAATGGAGCATGGTGATTCAGAGTTTATAGAAGAAGTGTCTAATTGTAGAAGGCTCATAGGGAAATTGTTATACCTCACAATAACTAGACCAGATATTTCTTTTGCAGTACAACAGTTGAGTCAGTTTCTTGATGTTCCTACACAATTGCATCTTAAAGCAGCACGCATGTTGCTAAGATATTTGAAGAGAACAGCAGGTCAAGGTCTGTTTTATTCAAGTTGTGGGGAGTTGGAGTTAAAGGGATTTGCTGACTCAGATTGGGCAGGTTGTGCTGAGACAAGGAAATCTGTTACAGGTTACTATGTTTTCTTGGGCAAATCATTAATTTCCTAGAAGGCCAAGAAGCAAAGTACTGTGTCAAAGTCTTCTTCTGAGGCACAATATAGAGCTTTGGCAATGGCAACCTGTGAGGTGCAATGGGTAGTATTTCTACTGCAGGATCTTGGCATCAGACAGCTTCAGCCGGCTAAGTTGTTTTATGATAACAAAAGTGCTATATATATAGTTGAGAATCCGGTGTTTCATGAAAGAATAAAACATATTGAGATTGATTGTCATATTGTGAGAGAGAAATATCAACAAGGAGTCATTCACCTCATGCCTGTCAAATCAGAATACCAATTGGCGGATGTTTTTACCAAAGCATTAGACTCAGTAACACTGCGAAACCTGACTGGTGCTATGGGTGTTTGTAATGTGTTCAACAAGTCAGGTTTGAAGTGGGGTGTTACGGAGATTGATGAATTGCAGCAGAAAGAAGAAGGTGACACAACTCAGAAGAAGGTGGTGCCTCTGCAGTGGTGCTCGTTGGATTAGCTCAAAAAATCAAGAGCCAAGATCATGAGTTGCTTAATTCGAGTTGGCATGATTCATTTCAGTATAATTCATGTGGATGCTGAGGATGATGCACGCGAAGAGGCTGTAGTGGAGGGAAGTGATCAGAGGAGGAAGAAGAAGGAAGTTGTTTGGCGGTAGATATTTTGAATAGGTGAAAAGACTATTGTGCCCCTCTTATGTAAAATGCTAGATGAGAATAAGTGAGGGTAGTATTGTCATTTTGTGTTGTTTTCCTTCTTCTCCAAATTTTATGAAGCCTTCGATGTAGTTGACGTTTATCGCAGTGGAAGCTTCAGGAATTCAGTTGATTTCCTGTTCCTTATGCTCCTGATTTCATTCTGTCCAGATTTTTTCATCTTCTTCTCATTATCGTTGTGATCAATTTGACATAGTATCCTCATTTACGAATTAATACAAGCCGTCTAGCAACCTGCCCACTCTAATTAGCCTTCTCGATGGTATTTCCTGTATAACGCAAATACAACAACATTACCTATTGCTTTAGAGGCTCCCACCAATAACGAGGTACGGAAGGTCGGATGTACGCAAACATACTCATACATTAGAAACACACAGAGGTTTTTGTTTTTATTACTGACACATAGTAAGTTAAAAGCCAAATTCTGGAAACAACCAAAACATTTTGCAAAACCAAGTAATTCAAAAGGGGAACGGTGCCTATGGCTCAAAAGGAAACACCACATCTCAAAAGACTATAACTCACCTCAGATAGCCTTCCTTCGACCATAGTAGTTGGAGATTGCACTCCGTTCTTGACATAATGCGGCTAAGGTACATCGTAGCTCATAAACGCGACCCAATGAGTAAACCTCTCCTCGAGGTCGAACCACATTTTGTAGAAATATTAAAGAGGAATGTGATGGAATAAAGCAAATGAGTCACTAAATCGGTTACGCTTTTTATATTGTGAAGTAGCAGTTGATCGACACAGTTTAACGCAATTTTCATTATGAGTCATCGGGAAACAACCTCTGTATGTTTCTAACATATGAGTATGGTTGCGTACATCAAACCCCTCATTACCTCGTCATAGACGAGAGCCTTTAAGATAATTGGGTAATGTTGTTGTATTGACGAAGAATATTGGAAGCTGAATCAATATTATTCAAACTTGATTTTAATGTACAGGTTGCTCTTTATATAAGGAAGCAAGAGAATATTACAATGGTTAGAATGGAGCGAACGGCTACATATGCCTTCTATTACTAAATCAGTGGTATTTAAACTATTTCTAATGTATACTTATGTATAAATGTGTATAGTGAATGTGCGTACACGTATTTTACAAGTGTACAATAAATTTTACTTGTATACAGTATGTATTTAGCTATGTATTTCAATAGTACAGAGTGTGTATTCTTATATATTTCTATACATTTCTCTGGCGTTTAACATGGGCTGCTGCTCCTTGAAGCTCCTTCGCCAGGGCATTTGACAGCCAAGCTAGAATAATGGCATTGCTCCATTGCGAGTAATCTGCAGACGTGATGTCAGGACATTTGATAGAACTATCAAGAAATCCCGCTTTGTTCTTAGACTAGAGCGTATTCAAGAACGCCTTGCACCAAACAAAATAATTGTCCCATTCTCATTTAGAGGCTGGGTGATAAACAACAGACCTGGATGATCGAATGAGTGAATGTAATTCGACGATCTATGATATGGGGCAACGGACTGTGATAGACGACATTGTTCTCCCATGGTTTGCGGTTATGGAATGAGAAAATGAAGAACATAAATTGAAGAAATTCATCATCTATCATCATCATTACCCTATTGCCTTAATGGCTCCCATCTATGACGGGTATAGGAGGTTGGATGCACGCAACCGGACCTATGTGTTAGAAATACATGGAGGTTGTTTTCCGATGACCCAGAATGAAAATTGCGTGTCATCAACTGATGCTTCACAATATAAGAAGCGCAGCCAATTTAGTGAGTCATTTTGCTTTATTCCATCATATTCTAAAGTCAAGAAAAAGTATGTCTTTGACTCCATTGGAAATGGAAATCATAAATTGAAGAAATTGTCGGTGGAAATGGAGATGACTTTGAGAACGTGAGGTGGGTTTCAAAGGTTATGGAGATTTGAAGGTCTCGGACAATGTAAATGTTGAACCGGCGACAATTCTAGGTGTAGTTTCTGAAGTTGGATCAGGGAAAGTGAAGATCACTAATTATTCTCTGATACCATCATGATCTTCGAAGTAGGTATTTCTTCCACTAATATGCTGAATATACAACTGGTACATTTATATACAAAAAGAACTAGATGTTATATTAATTTGTAAAGACAATGGAAAGAAGAATGAAGGTTGATTGGAGCTTAAGTAAGAATATCTTGACACATGGTACGGATCGGTCCAAGCTGAGTATTCTGTTTGACATCGATCGAAGTGACGTGGTTCGATCAAATTGGGATTTGGATCGATCGAAATTCCATGGGTGCAAAGTTCGAGTACACCGTATGGCTTAGATCGATCGCATGGATCGATCGAAGTGGTCTGGGTGCAAAGCTGGAACTGTCTGACTTAGACCGATCACATGGATCGATCGAAGTGACTTGTCGATCAATCGAAGTGGCCAACATGTGTGACTTTTAATCTAAAGTTGTAACTTGTGCACCAAGGGACATATTCAATCACGCATGAACGGTTTTGGGCATCTGATATGATGTTCAAGGACCTATATGAAGGCTCTTTTAACACTTTTCAATGACACCTTAATCTTGAGATCAATCTTGCGTTCAAATTCTTCTTCCTTTCTCAATACATTCTCAATTGAAAATTCATTTGAGTTTCTTTTCTTATTGCTTAGTTAAGAAACGGTTCGCTTGTTGTATTTTTAGAAGAAACTTGCTTATAACCCTACACAACTAGTAGGGGTAAATATTCATTACGGAAATTGTGTCAAGACGCCTCGAGTTAGCTAGTTGCTATTCTTACTTTTCACTAGATTCTCTATGCAAAGCTTTGCCTAATCCCTTACTAAAGTCAGAATCATAGAATCCCAACGTGCTACGAGGACCAAGAACCTATTCCAAAGGGGGGAGGTTCTGAGATATGCAAAGTGAAGGACGAAGGGAAGATCACAGATGCGAAGATCAAGACTAGCACTATCGAATGAAGAAAGAGTTAGAAAAGGCATGGTCGAAGATTCAGATAGGATGACTGTTCCCACTAGGGATTGGTTCCCAGTTACCATTTCTTAGTAAATTCATTCTTCCACGAGAGAAAGAAATGAGGATGTTCCAGGCGTAAGCGACAGGTGGGTTCTTTGGGAGCTTGAAAGAAAGGCCAATTCCCTAGATATGATTGATTTCCAACTCCCTTTCCCCTTCCTATGGATCATATAAATGTTTTGCTATATTAGAATGGAGTGCGAGTTTCAAAGGAGTAGAGTGGATAGAAGAAGAAAGAAGATTTGACTATCTTGGGAGGATATTAGGATACCGGAGCTAGTTCTTTGAGCCACTAGAATGGCATGATTCATTGATCAAAAAGGATTCCCTCCAGACAGAAAGAGAGTCCTTACTGTACGAGTAGTGACGAATAGCGGATATCGTATGATTGGTGTGAGGACAGGTAGCTAAAGAAGAACGCGCTGGTCCTCAAACAATTTTACGCGGATCGACACAATCAGGCTGCTCATTGCCCTA
>AP025066.1:30657566-30749994 GCA_036186865.1 Eustoma russellianum | reverse complement strand
TGCTGAGATTGTTCGGATTGAGACTCTTTCCGTTATAGATTGATATGCTGGCAAGTGCCCTTACGAGATGGGTCCAGAACCCTAAGATGGAGAGTGATTTCTTTGATAGAACGAATAAAGGGGTAGAGAGACTATAGGTAGATCGAGTGTACTGGCTATATCCCTCCCCCATGTAGGCTCAAAAACCATCCGATCGAGGGTGCTAAAGATGAAATGAAAATTGAAAACCTAGGTATTCTAATATCACATTTCTTTACCTTTGGGCTGAATCTATTGTTTCAGATGAAGGAAGGTTAGCTAGTTGCTATTCCTACTTTTCACTAGATTCTCTATGCAAAGCTTTGCCTAATCCCTTACTAAAGTCAGAATCATAGAATCCCAACGTGCTACGAGGACCAAGAACCTATTCCAAAGGGGGGAGGTTCTGAGATATGCAAAGTGAAGGACGAAGGGAAGATCACAGATGCGAAGATCAAGACTAGCACTATCGAATGAAGAAAGAGTTAGAAAAGGCATGGTCGAAGATTCAGATAGGATGACTGTTCCCACTAGGGATTGGTTCCCAGTTACCATTTCTTAGTAAATTCATTCTTCCACGAGAGAAAGAAATGAGGATGTTCCAGGCTACTTATCTCTTTCTATTACTATTTCTACTCTTCTCACTCACAGTTTTTCTATCACTATATTGAGTACACAAACTAACTCCTACAACTGAGGGATAAAATTATGATAAAATCATATCATTTAACTCCACATATATTAACAAATAGCAAATATGTCCGATACAAATCTACGATAACTGAAAGACAGAGTTTGTGAACTTCTCAAGCATTGTTCATCTTAGAGATCAATCGCTCCGTCCCAATGTTCGTTCTATCTTAGAGGTTAAACGTTCGACCTCAACATTCACTCGCATGAAGAAAATCCCTTTGTCTTATCCTTTATTATAAATTATATTCTACCTAAGTATATTTTACAATGTATTTTAGTCTGATAAAATTTCAAAACATATAGCATAATCTCATTGGACGACATAAAGAATGTGATACAAGATTTGCTCCCTCCATAGACAGCATTAGACATAACTGAAGGATGGACACGAGTGATAGTACGAACGGGTGAAGCAATGTGGAGTGTGGTAATTTGGATTGTTCAAAGTATTGTTTTGGCACAATAAAATAATACACATTTCTCTCTATAATGTCTTTAATTGTATTATTTTCGCATGTCTTACATACACGAGGTGGACAAAAATTATTCAAAGATTTTAGAGAATACCATTCCTATTTGAACTTTTCCTTTTGTTCTTAGTAATCTTTTATGTTAGGCCTCCGGCAAGTTGTTGCTAACTTTCCTTTTTGTCTTCAGTAATATTTTATGCAAGTTGTTGCTAACTTTTCCTTTTGTTTTACATAATCGTTATGTTAGTCCACCGGCAAGTTGTTGCTACTAATGGCTTGAACCAATGCAATAAATATTTAGAGATATATCAATAATGCTTTTAATCAACAGATTGAAAACAGCCAAATAAATAAATTTGTCTGTTGGTTTCAAGAGAGGAGACAGCCAGTTTAATCACTTGGCCAAATTACAACCAGAAGAATTAGACATGGTGACGCGTTCTGCTTTTTGTTATAGTTATCTTACAACTTAGCGTTCAAGTAAAATTTTGTTTCACAGTAGCTTTTGTCTTTGAAATTACGAAAATAGCCAAATGAATAGAATTGCTTGCTGTTTACTATATAAAGGACAGCCCTTTAGTCATTTATCCAAAATACAACAACAACATTACCCTATTGCCTTAGAGGCTCCTGTCTATGGCGGACTATGTGGGTCGGATGTACGCAAACCATACCCATGTGTTAAAACACATAGAGTTGTTTTCCGATGATCCATAATGACGCGTCAAATTATGTCGATCAACTGCTACTTTACATTATAAGGAGCTTAGTGAGTCAAGATGAAAAATTAGCATCTAAGACGCGAGATAGGATCACCTCAACCAATTTTCCTCACCGCACGACACGTGGCAGCAAGAGGGGATGGTGAGGCTAGATGAGGGTCACCCGCATGTAGCTTCACCATCCCACCATGCTGCCACGTGTCGCGCGGTCATAAGTGGGGTAAAGAAAAGTGGGGTGAAGAGATCACATCCCCTAAGACGCTATAACATGCAGCAAAGGACCCACATACAGAAGGATTCAAAAGGAGAAGGCAATTGCTACACCTATATATGCAAATGTAGAAATATGGAAAATAAGAAAAAGAAAAAAAGTTTTCCTAGGAAAATGGTACAGCGTGCAAAAATTTTGTTGCCTAGTTCCACGTTTACCCAGCTAAGAATACAATGACAATCAAAAGAAAAGTACAACCGCAGTTCCACGTATAATGCTCATGTTGTCCTACCATGGGAATTTCAATGGGAAAGGGAAAAAATATAGTATTTTTAATAAGAAAATCTGTTTTTATCGCATATTTGAAAATAAAAAACTCACAACTATATAGGATAGTTTTGCCAAAACCGTCTTGTGTCATTCATACTTTTAGTATGTATGATTCTGTTAAAACTGTCTCACGCAAACGGTTCTATCAAAACAGTATTGCACAACACGGTTTTGACATAACCATCTTGTGCAACACCGCGGTTGGCACCCCTGATTAGCACTTCAATTTTTTTCATCATTATAAAATGAAACAATGTTCCGCCGGAATTTAAGTACAACATAAAACATACATGATCATAAACTCCACCCTTCTCTCTTATGAGTTATTTATTCATTTAATTTATTTTTTGTTTCATTATTATAATTTACGAATGTTAAGTAGTCTTGAGTTATTGTCAATTAATTGTTTCGATTGCGTGAACATATATTAGTATTTAGTTATTGTCAATTAATTCATCATTTTTGTTTCATTTAATTTGTGTCGCTATTAGTCAAATATGTATTGATGTTTATGTTATTTAAATTGTAAGCACACTGTGTTTTTCAGATTTACCAAAAGTCAGAATAATACAAAACAGTTTTGTCATAAGTAAATTGCACGGCACATGATGGTGTTGACAAACCATCATGTATAGATGTGAGTAGATTCATGTTGAAGTGTAATCCTTGAGAGATGGATTACTGATGTGTCTTGATAATTCTTGAAGTCCTCTTTTGGTCGAAACAGATCCTATGCTCATGATGCTTCTAGTTGGGAAGGTTGGTTCTCATTGAATGATTATGCCCTTTCTCAAGTAAAGTCATTGCTCACTCAGCTTTGTCTATCATTCTCCCACGTGTATCGGGTTGCTAATCAGACGGCAGACTGGTTGGCAAACCAGGGATGTCGTAGTTCTGGGATTTCTTTTATATATCCTACCGATGCTCTACGACCACGAGGAATAATGGTCTGTGATGCTTGTCAAAATTGAAACAAGTAATCGAAAGAAGAAAGCGAAAGAAGTCGAACAAAGGTGAAAGCAAGAAGAATGAACAATATAATTGGGAGAATTTCTTGCTCAAAATTAACTGTCATACACGGGTGCAGTTGCAACCCGTTTTATAAAAATGCTCCAACTGAATTACATGCACAAAATTACAAGATCGGCCTTATTAACAAAACAGTACAAGTTATAGTCCAAGGACAAAAATGTCATTTCACTCCTGTTTTAAAACTCCCGCGTATCCCTTTCTTCTTCAACCTCCTTCTCTGCCACTTCGCTGATGCAGCACCTTCTGCATCCTTGATCCAACCTTCTAATCTCTTTAATAATCAATCACAGCCTTTGATCATAACATCAATCGCACGTACAAGATTCATCCTGAGCTACTTTCCGCGGATTGTGTTTGTTTGTTGCTATCTTCACTTCTGTCTGCAGCATTGTTATGCTAATGAAGACTTCCTTCAACACTCTCCCTCAATCTTGACTGAGCAAATAGATTACAAACCCCCAAATCCTTAGTCAGGATGCTTAACCTACGCGAATCCACTGCCTTTGTAAAGATAACAGCAAGCTGCAGTTGAGTATTAATGGACACAGGCCTGATAATGCCTTCCTGGTATTTATCTCTCACAATGTGGCTCTATCTCTATATGTTTTGTTCTCTCATGAAATACTGGATTCTCCACAATGTGAATGACACTTCTGTTATCACAAAATAAATCAACTGGCTCACTATGCTCAACCTTCATGCAGATAGAGTATCCATTGCATCTCACAAGTTGTTGATGCAAGAGTTCTAGATTCAGCCTCTAATGAAGATTTAGAGACTGTAGTCTGCTTCTTAGCCTTCAAGATATCAATGAATTTCCAAGTAGCAAGCAATATCCCGTCACTAACTTTCTGCTTTCTGAACAACCTCCCCAATCTGAGTCCGAAAAACCTGTGAGCTTCAAGTCACCTGCACTGGGATAGGAAAGTCCTTGCCCTGGTTTGCCTTTCATGTTTCTTAACACTCTCTGTGCTTCCTTGAGGTGTAAACTAGTAGGAACATCAAGAAACTGACTGAGTTACTGTACTGTATATGTAATATCAGTTCTGGTGATAGTCAGATACAGTAACTTCCCAATCATCCTTCTGTAAACAGATACGTCCTCTATCAGCTCTGAATCATTGTGTGACAATTTTAAGTTCTTCTCCATAAGGCTCTTGGCAGGCTTAGAAGCCAGGGTTCCAGTGTCTTGCAGTAACTCCAAGGTGTACATTCTGTGTCACAAGACAATCTCCCTTGAGACCTAGCATCTTCTAAGCCTAGGAAGTATTTGAGAGGCCCTAGGTCTTTTATCTGAAATACCTGATGCAACATGTTCTTTACCCCTTGAATTTCAGAGAGAGAGTCACTAGCTACAAGTATGTCATCTACATATACTAGGAGAACAAGGAAGGTGCTTGAAGTTTCTCTGATACCATGTCAAAATCGAAACAAGTAATCGAAAGAGGAAAGCGAGAGAAGTCGAACGAAGGTCAAAACATGAAGAATGAACAATATAATGGGGAGAATTTCTTGCTCGAAATTAACTGTCGTACACGGGTGCAGTTGCAGCCCGTTTTATACAAATGCTCCAACTAAATTATATGAACAAAATTACATGATTGCCCTTATTAACAAAACAGTACAAGTTACAGTCCAAGGACAAAAATGTCATTTCACTCCTGTTTTAAAACCCTCGCGTGTTCCTTTCTTCTTCAACCTTCTTCTCTGCCACTTCGTTGATGCAGCACCTTCTGCATCCTTGATCCAGCCTTCTAATCTCGTTAATAATCAATCCCAGCCTTTGATCATAACATCAGTCGCATGTACAAGATTCATCCTCTAGTGCAAGTAGGAGTCTAACAGTGGTCATCCTAGGTACATGAGAGAATGTATCACCATAATCAATACCAGCTTGCTGAGTGTACCCTTTAGCAACCAACCTAGCCTTATAACGCTCAATACTTCCATCAGCGTGCCTCTTGATCTTATATACCCATTTGTAGCCAATTGGTTTCTTACCCTGCATGTAACTGGACCAAGCTTCAAGTATTATTGGCCTCTAAGGCTGCTCCCTCAACTTGCATGGCGTGCTGCCAATGAACTGACTGTCTGTAGCATTGTTATGGTGATGAAGACTTCCTTCAAGCTCGAGGAGATAAATATTTCCGTCTTCATTAATTTTGTGTTGTATTTATATTTTCCAGTCTTACAGGATTGGTTCTTAAGTTTTGATGCTATGATTTCTTTCAAGTTGTAACCACCATCTCCTCTACTATACGCGAGGGTGGTAAATAAATTCAGAGGTACCGTCCTCTTTTCCTAAAATGGTTCTGATATTATATTAAAATTTCATAGTAAATTTATACAAGATGATGTTAATATTTACCTAAAATCTTTAGGCATTAAGTGTTGCTACAACTCTCATCTGAATCTATCTATTTTTTTACTCAATCAGTATAGGACAATTTTTAATGATCACGTCAAAATCAACTTGGTATTACATTCACGCCATAAAGTTTCACTTTTGTAGTTGAACACCTTTTTAATTCTCTCCCTCCCTTCCAAGAAAAATTTATCTATATTTTCTTTTTTTGTCTATTATAAAATGTGTGTCTACGTTTTATAAATGTTAAAAACTGTAGATAAATTACTAACATGTTCTCATTAAATGTATGCATTTGTAAAACCAAAGGTCTTGAATATTGGGAAATACAACCGCTAAATTAAAATTTTAACCAATTTTTTTGTTTGTTTTGGTTGTTGTCTTTCAACTATTTATGTGTATTTATTGTTGACTATTTTAATATCGTAAGGTTTTGATTTATATTTAATAAAATATATTCCTATCATTGTTTATTTTTTATTAAAATGTGAATTGTATTAACCAAGAGCAAATCATCTAAGTGATGCAACCCATACAATCAACATGTCAAAAAAGATACTATATCATGTGAATACTCCAGTACCCAAACTGTCTAGAGCCTATTTCTAGTATTCAAGACCCTATACACATGCGTTTTCAATCTATGTATTACATCCCCTGCTTTAAGAATCGTGTCCACATGTGACACCTTGTTTCTACATTTCCATACAAAATAAACTGCAGCCGCAATTGAGATCTTGCAAGCGCAGTTTTTGCTGCTTTTCTTTCTTAGGGACCTTTGTCCCCAAGCAAATATTCTTGGCAGACAGTGCAAGGAAGATGGCATGTTTAGCCATACACTCTTCCAGACCTCCTTGGTTGCATCACATTTGAAAAAAATGTGTCTCAGATTCTCATTTGAGCTGCAAAAAAAAGCAGTTGTCATCCGTCAAGTAAGTCATGTTATCCTTTGTACATAACCTATTCTTTACCGCTAGCCACAACACAAATCCATGTTTGGGAGTGATGATTGGATCCCAGACCATGGAATGCCACGGAATCATCTCTTGTTTAGCTCTGAAAAATTGATAGGCAAGCCTTGGACAAATCTTACCATCCAGCACCCATGACTCCATTAGTGAAAATGTTTCAGGCAATTCTCCTTGACTACTAATAAGAAAATCTCGGATATCAATCAAAGATTTAAGGAGAGGAGAATGAAATTGCTTCTTGTTCATAGTCCATAATGAAGAATGTATTTTGTACCTTTCATTCATCCATTTGACCCATAAGAGCTCTTTTTGAAGGTGTAAATCCCACAGATTCTTGACCAAGAGAGCCCTATTCCAAGCACTTAGCTACATCACACCCAGTCCCCCTTCCTTCTTTTGCATATAAATTTTGCTTCTAAGAAACCAATGCTCTTTTGTGTCCCTGTTCAGTGCTTTCCTAGAGAAAATGAAGGCCGATACGATTAACCCGGTCCAACACTGAACAGGAGCAGCCATTGCATTGAGCCAGAAACAGAGGACACCAGACAGCACTGACTTAATGAGGATAAGTCTGCCTGCATAGGTTAGATGGAATTTCTTCCATTGGTTCACAATCTGCATAAGCTTACTCAGAAGTGGAGAATAGTAAGGGAGCTGCAATTTGTGCCCAGCCACGGGCACTCCCAAATATCTGAAAGGCAGAACACCCTGAGAGAAAGAAGAAAGAAGAGGGTCATGCATTAGGTAGCTGCATCCTGCCATAAGAATCCTAGACTAGGCCGGATTAAGTTTGAGTCCTGACACTAACTCAAACTCAGTGAGCCTTCTTAACATCAACTCTGCAGAGACACTATCTTCTCTGTAAAATAGCATCAAATCATCCGTAAAACTTAGATGTGTGAGGTTTAACTCCCAACATTTAGGATGGTGATTGAAATTTGGGAGATGCTTTAGTTGATTCAATGATCATGAGAGATATTCAGTCCAATAACAAAGAGAAAATGGGACAAGGGGCAGCCTTGTATTAGTCCCTTCATTCCTCGAAAATAACCAGCTAATGATCCATTGATAGACAGAGAGAAAGAGGTGGTGCTAATACACTGCATGATCCAATTAATATACATAGGTGGAAAGTTGAGGGCAATGAGGACCTGCTCAATGAATGACCAACTTACACTATCAAAAGCTTTTTGTATGTCTATTTAGAACATACATCTTGGAGAGACGTTGGTCTTCCCATAGTCTCTCAGTAGCTCTTGGACAAGAAAAATATTATGCATCATTGATCTGCCCTTTAGAAATCCAGATTGAGAGTGATCCATGAAGTCACTCATGACAACAGCCAGTCTTTTGGCTAATATCTTTGCAATGACTTTGTATAAGACATTGCAGCAAGAAATGGGTCGATAATCCTGCACTCTTGTTACTTCTGCAGCTTTAGGAATCAAAGCTATAATGGAGTGGTTTAATTGTTTAAGCATCTTCCCTTTATTAAAGAATTCATGCACATCACTAAGAACATCCTTACCCATAATGGTCCCAGAACTAGAGCCACCAGTGAGAAAGAGCCCTCAGATGAGAGAAGTTTCCCATCCAAAATTACAGAATCCTGAATAGATGATACCTAAGTTGCTGTTCCAAGGAGGTTGGTGTAGAAAGCAACAAACTGCTCCTTAACCTGTTCTAGAGAGGTAGACATGGATCCATCAGACATTTGAATGGAAGTGATGCTTCTCTTTGCAGTGTTTTTTTTTATCATGGCATGGTAAAACTTTGAGTTTTTGTCTAAAAGGTTGAGAAATGAGTCGTTGACAAGTTGAGAGAAGTACAATCTTTCAGCATTGAGTAAGGATAGAGTGTTCCTCTTCTGGCTCAAAATCCTTTGACCAATGTCATCTGGTGCATTAGGTTCATTGCCTATTTCCTGCAGTAAGTCAAGTTCTCTAGCAGCCCTTTCCACTCTAGCTGAAATGTGATTAAAATTTTTCCTGTTGAGATCCTTTACAGGTTGCTTTCATCTTTTTAATGTCTTGCACAGCCTGAACATGGCAGTTCCTGAAACATCCACCTGCTAAGATTGTTGTACAGTAGACACAAAACACTCATGATCAGCCCACATGTTATAAAATTTAAAAGTGAATGCACCCTGCACCTGAGGTAGTAAATGCAAGATGCAAGGGGAATGATCCGAGAGATACCCAGAATTCAGAAAGTTCGCATCTGCATTGGGAAAATTTTCCAAGAAAATAGGATTAACCAAGACTCTATCCAGTCTGGATTTAACAGAACCATTATCCCAAGTGAATCTGCATCCAGAGTATTCAAGCTCAGCAAGGTCACAATTCATGAAACAATTGAGCTGGTCCCTCAATTGTAGTGTTGTAACCATTTGTCCTCCAGTTCTCTCATCATCATTTAAGATGCAGTTGAAGTCTCCAAGAACTGCCTAAGGTGAGTTTTCAGCAGTCTGATACTATATTTCCAGCTCACTCCATAAGGGTCTTCTGTCAACAACAGAATTATAAGAATATACAAATGAGGTATATAGGATCCTTGAGGAAACAAGACACTTGACCTGACAAAAAACAGACTGTGGTGAGGAAGAAATGACATTTACAGAGACAAAAGAAGGATCCCATAATAGTAGGATCCTTTTTCCAGGATGATGAACAAATTTTCAGCATTGATGCCAACTCTTGAATTGAAACATCAACTGATTAAACATCCTGGATTAAGCTTGGTTTCAAGTAAAGTAAACAAATGTAGTTTGTGTTTCCTAGCAAAATTCATTAAGCCTTTTTGCTTAGTGGGCTTATTACAGCCCCTAACATTCCAGCAGCTGATATTCATTGGAATGTTTGTAAGCTAGGGCCCCTTCTAAGTTCAGCTTTCTTCTGTTGCTTGACCCTCCTTTTAGAAAAAACAGCAGTGAATTCATTGTCATTTTCAAGTTCCTTAAGCCTCTGCACATGGTGTTGATCATATACGCTGATGGAAGATTGAACCTTGTTATCACAACCCGTTGGTAATGGTAGATCAAAAGCAGTTAGAAAGGAGGCATGCTCAGCCCCTCCATGCTAAGCTTCCTTAAGATGAGAAGTAGATAGTGTTTGTTGTGTTGATTGAGGGGCATCCTTATATTCACACACTCCTTGAGAAGACATTTCCTGAGCACACCTGGTCTTTTCAAAGGAATTATCTTTGTGTTCCACCCTTGTTCTTCCTTTATCTTGACTGCTATTCTTTTCAATGTAGGTTTGCTTTTTAGGATTCCTAGTCCCCAAGTCATCAGCAGCCCCTTCATCCTCCTTAACCCTGTGTGCAGAATCAGAGTGTCTAATTTGCAGACATGCAGAGCAGTAAAGGGGCAGTCTCTCGTACTCCACCTCTTGTTTGAGACAAATCCCATTAGATAGATGTATATCCAGTGATTTAAGAAGTTGCTTACTAAGATCAACTTCAACCAATACCCTAGCATAACTCCATATTTCTCTCCGTGTAGTGAGGAGATCAGCCATGAGTGGCTTCCCTAGTTGATGACTTATCTTAGAAAGGTATTCCTCCTTCCAAAGACTCACAGGAAGATTTGGCATTTTCACCCACACTGGCACGACAGCCATTTCCTCTGGCCCAAAATCAAACAACAATGGCATTTTCTTGAGGATCAAAATCCGTCCATAAATGAAGTACGGACCAGAGGCAAAGACTTGTTCCATATCTTGAACCGTTTGAAACTTGAATATAATCTAACTAGAGGAGTAGAATTCCACTTTGTGCTTCACCTTCCATGATTTTGACAGGGTGAAAACAGCTTGTTTACCTGGGAATCTGCCTGTAAAGCAGCCAATAAGGCAAGTTTGAAGATCTCCCTCTGGTGCAAGCCCATCAACATTCAAGTGTACCACACCCAACCTGTCTTCTTCATGTTCTTTCAATTTCATGCAGCATGCGTCCTTTCTATTAGTTGAAAATAGCGAATTCCAAGATTTGAATTGAGTAGATCCACGATTAGGACCAGAATCTGCGCTTAACTTCTCCATATATTTGCTTTGTGGAGATGTCAGCTGGGTGTTATCCAGCACATTATCCAAGGTATGCTGGACCTCTCCAGATGTTGTACCTTGCATGCTTATGCTTTTTTCTCTCTCCTGAAAGCCAGACTGTATCTGATGACAAGTCCCATCCTCACCCATCTTTTTCTTCTCCCGAGGAATCATATATGAAGGAACAACATCCAGATCTCCGAGCAAATGGCTTCCATCAAGATTTTTCATGGCTCCTTCATCAAGTCCTCTAGAGATACCACATTTAACCATGTCCATAGCCAGAGACGGGTCAGATTTATCTCCCAGAGCCTTAGCGGATGTTGCATGTACTGGAAGAACCACCTGCAACCCATCGATGGCACATGCATCTGCAGCATCTAGCTGTAGAACCTTAGAGCAACATGCAACATCCGAGGATTCAGCATCTCCTTCAGATTCTCCTTGAAAAGTGAAAGAGTCACTAAGATCCTCCTCAACTGATTCTTCAGATCGCTTTTGCTTGGGATTCTTTTTAAGTGCTTTTTGTAGGTAGATTAGAAACAATAGTTGACAAGCCTTAGTTGCTTGACATACAAATAATGACAAATGTATTTAGTGAAGTAATTCATTTTAGCTATATATGTTGAATATATAACTGCCTTTTAATATATACGTTAAGATAGATTGAAACAAATATGCCCCATGACATAGCTCAGTTGGTATTCAGGTTGGTATTTGCTCCAAGAGATCAAGAGTTCGATTATAGAGACACTTGCACTGTGGGTGTTCCGCTGCTGCTAGGCCGAAGGCCTAGTTTACGGGGGGACACCTTGTGTGGGTCACTGTGTAAATCCTCATCTAACCTAGGAGGTCAATAGACTCCTGATTTGAATCTTCCACAATGCTTTTTGGGCTGAGGCGATGAAGTCTCTCAGAGTCAAGAAATAACCTTTTGCTCAAAATTGAAACAAATAAAGTGTGAGCTTAGACAGTCCAAACTCGGTCCCAAGCTCTTTATGGGATTTGTAAGTGAAGTTTGGGCCGTAAGCCGAAGTTTTTATGACGATCAGAGCCTAGGTTTGCCAAAAGTAGCTTACAGAACTTGATTGACAGGTCTATATGTACACACATATATGTATTCAGAAAAAATGGCATTCAGATTTGTTTTAAGATCTCAAGAATTCTATTCCAAAGACACGTACAGTATGGGTGTCCCATTGCTGTTAGACCGAAGGCCTGATTTGCAGGGGACACCTTGTGTGGGTCACTGCTTAAGTACTCATCTAACCTAGGAGACCGTTGGACTCCTGATTTGCATACTCTACAGTGCTCTTTAGGACTGGGTCGATAAAACCTCTAAAACGAGGGATTTCGGTTTTTTCTTCAAGAAAAAATGGCTTCTCTCGCTTCTTCATAAAACATCCGACGAGCTTAATATATTATATAGGTAGATATAGATATAGATTTGTTAAAACTGGCCCTGTCTTGGCAGCAAGAACCATGTAGATTTTGGGTAGCTATTTCGGATGCTTTACATTGTTTGACATATTGTTTTGACACATTCATATAATAAACATTTCTCCTAACGCGTTTATTTTTGTTATTTTCGAAGTTTTACAGACAGGAATAGTTGGAGAAAATGATGTGAAAAAGGAAAAAAAATTAAGCGGAAAAAGAATCAACGTTAATATTGACTGGGTGCACCATTAGATAGGACCAAAACCTAATTGACCTTGTCCTTTTTGTTTGTAGTAATTTTCATCTTAGTCTTCCGGCAAAGTTGTTGCCACCGGTCCTTAAACCAATGCAATAAATATTTAGAGATAATACCAATAATACCCTTATCAACATATCGAAATAACCAAATCAAAACTATTCTTCATTGCTCTCAAGGAGTCAACCCTTTAATCAACAACAACTGTAATATTACCCCATTGCTTTAAAGTCCCCCGCTTATGAGGTATGGAGGGTCGGATGTATGCAATCATACTCATGTATTAGAAACACAAAAATGTTGTTTTCCGATGACCCATAATGATGCTTCAAGGTATGTCGATCAACTGTTACTTTACAATATAAGAAGCGCAGTGAGAGTCAACCCTTTAATCACTTAGCCAAATTATAAGAAGAAAACTTAGCATTGTTGATGCTTTCCTTTTGTTTTTAGTCATGTTACACTTTAGCCTCCAGGCAAGAATTGGTTTTAAAAGCCCCCGGGGCATAGTCCAGTGGTAAGTGGCAAAGGTGATTGGGGCTAGAACTCCGACCTCCCGAGTTCGAGTCCGTGTGGAGACAATTCTTGTTGAAATATTACAAGGGTTGTCTCTGGGCTGGCTGAGTCTCGTGTGTCCTCTTCCTTTGCAGGGCTGCCGATGGAGCACATCCCTCGATTTACATCCCACCTGGCTAAGGAGCCTCTGGTACAGGTGGAGGAGAACCCACTCCATCATCAAAGAATTGGTTTTAAAGTAAAGATTGTCTTTGCCATTATGAAAGTAGGTAAATGAATTGGAATTCTTTGTTGTTTCCAGAACAGCAAAGGACCCATATATAAAGTATTAAAATAGAAACAGACAATTGCTACACTCAGAAGTACAGATATGTAAATTACAACTGTTTCTAGCCAGAATGTGCACAGAGTTTGTACAAGTACATATAGATTTTTATTGTACATTTTCATTCTCAAAATCCAATGAAAAATCAGCGGTATATTTTCATTCTCAAAATCCATAATTAAGGCTAAATTTGAACCTTAGACTATTTTGATGAGGGACTGGGTTCTCCCCCACCTGTACCAGAGGCTCCTTAGCCAGGTGGGATGTAAATCGAGGGATGTGCTCCACCGGCAGCCCTGCAAAGGAAGAGGACACACGAGACTCAGCCAGCCCAGAGACAACCCTTGTAATATTTCAACAAGGATTGTCTCCACACGGACTCGAACTCGGGACGTCGGGGTTCTAGCCCCAATCACCTTTGCCACTTACCACTGGACTATGCTCCTGGGGGCTTGAACCTTAGACTATTGATTGATGAGTGTAAATTTATGACCGGTTTAAATCTCAAAATTAGATTTGATTTTTTTTTTATGGTAAAAGATAACCCAAATTGATACCGTCGGGATTGTTGATAAATTTTAAGTACAATATTAACATAAATGTAAAAGCATTGCGAAAAGATGGAGATTGCACAATTATAGTGATTCAGATCCTCTTTGATCCTACTCCAAAACACTTTGTTTCTAAAATAGTATATAAGAACAAATTTCTTATTATCTTCAACAATAAAGAACTCACGACAATAGCTACCACTACATACAATAGTAGTTACGTCAACTAGTTCTACAACTAAAACTACAAGCAACGGTTAACTACTTTCGTTGTTAGTTTAACAACAACTACTTTTTCAACAACTACGTTATTCTAAACTAGACTATAAACATGATCTCGATGCTTATAGAAATGCTTCTTCAACAATACCAACTAAACTTCTTCAGATACAATCAAAGACTTAAATCTTCAACAAGATCTACAAGGCCAAGTGAAGATTCAAAGCATTTTACTGTCTTCTTCAACTTACTCTACCAATTTTCTCCAATTACAAACTAAAACTCAATTCAAAAACTTAGTACTCAATTCAAAAACTTAGATCACTACTAGCAAAGTTTCGGATAAGATATTTTGATTTGAGTTAAAGATAGACATATGCCACTTCTTTAAGCAAACAATCACAAGTGTCATGAATTAACAAAATAAGATTCAGTTGTGAAGGTTACACGCTCTCGAATGTAAAGATACATTGCAACAGTTTTACGATATTTGCTCCAAATGTGCGAACAAAGCAAGAAAGAATAAAAAATAAAGAGAGTTTTCTTGATGGTTGAAATGTCCTTAATATTAAGCTCGTTCTCTCTTAAATAGGCTCTCCAATTTTTAGCTTGAAACCCTTGTTCCCTCTTAAATTTTAGCTCACTTTCCCTTTCTTCTCTAACAGCTTTATTTCTTTTATTGGTGAACAATTTTCTACATTACTCATGTAAAAATGCATTCAAAATAGCATTGTAGAGGTTGATGGTTATTGTCCATGTGATTTGAGACATTTTGGAAAGAGAACCAATTTGATTGCTTTTGAAATCTGCTTTCTAACCGTCATTTTTTTTTTTTTTGAACAGCTGATCCATTGGTAGGCCTTGTTTAAAGGATACTTTATAGCAGTCAGGATCGCCTGACCGCCTAACCCCTCACTCCATTCGCGACCGCCTGCCACGTGGCAGCAGGAGGGGGTGGAGAGACTGGGTGGGGGTCACCCGCACTCAGCCTCACCACCCCACCCTGCTGCCACGTGGCGGGCGGTCACGGGAAGGGGGGGTCAGGTGATCCCATTCGAGTGTATAGACCAACCGTTTGGTCTCTCATGTTTGACAGATAGATCGTGTGGTTTCTCTTGTTTAAGGGATGGTTTACAGACCATTGCTCAACCACCCTTGTTTAGGGGATGCTCTATAAGCAGAAAATTTATAACCTTTTTATACCTTTTAGATCCATGGATTGGATTATATATAGTTTGGGATATAGTCTATAGATCGATGGATGGAAATGGTTACTAGACCATGAAAAGTGTAATCAACAGGATCTTGACTTAAGCAATTTCATCCCACTTATAACAATGATGAAACAGTTTAGATGTGTATGTGTGTTTTTCGGATTAATTACCTTTAACACCTCTCACGTTTAGCATAATCTCCCTTTGACTCCCTAATGTTTTAAAATACACCCTTAGGTATCTTAATATTTGGGTTAAAATGGAAAAATGCATTAAAACGTGACACGTGGCATTCATCAGACATACAACGGTCATATCCTCATTCCCTCTGTAATTTTACACAAGATTGACTAATATACCCCTCCACTACAATGTTATTCCTCCTAAAACAACTACAATAATAAATCCATCTACAACTCCGATGAGGATGACTTCCCATTTTCTCAAACCAGAACCTTTTCCATGAACCTTTTTACTGCTCTTTGGCACCTTAACCATGAAAACCACGCCGTTTCCCCTGCCAACTTGCTTCACTCCTCTTGTCATTCCATACAGATATCATTCTTGTACAAGCAAGTATAGTGCTGCAGCACAAGTGCAGTCATCCAAGCACAGGTTTGCACAACCCTCCTGGCTAACATTTAATTCACTAGCACTACTTCTCAATATGCTAGTCATTCCTGGTAACTCCAGCATCTGTGCTTTGTTATTTCCACAAAGACCTTCTGGTGTTGCGTCGTTGCCATCAGGAAACGATTGCATTCGTTCTGTTATTAAGTGGAGGCATGAGCATGAATTGGAGAATGTGCAGATTCCATATGGTTTACATGCCAAAGGAAAATCACATGTGGTGTTGAGTGCTTGGAAGGAGGGTTCAAACTCTGTTTACTAGTTGAATAGTAATAAAGTCCTAGATTGCTACTAACATTTTCCAGTGCTAAAACTAGAAGTGGCTCGGTCTTTTGTAAACTCATCTGAGCTATTTTTTGGTCATGAACATTTTCAGTGTTAATGGTAGCCAAGGCATTAATAAGGCTTTGATGTGTTGGAGAAAATGAGGTAAGTTGGAAAAGTTTGGCAAGTGGGTTTGTCAAAAGTTGACAACCACCATACTTTGAGCTTAATTATGATTAGTGTTCGTTAATCAAAAACAAAAACTAATAATTTCTAAATTATCTACGTGACAAGTAGATGACTTTAGGCTTTTGAATCACTCGATTCCGATACCGGGTGAATGAGAAATTAATGCTCAAAGTTGGAGTAAAATTGGAAGGAAAATGGAAAAGTGGTGATGTGGCCTCTTGAGGAGTGAACACATCACCCTTTAAGTGGAATACCACATTGGTCACTTGGGATGAAAGAGCCACATATAAAGTTCAAGTTGGAGCATTCTAAAATGTGCCCTTGGGCATGAGAAGTTTTTGACGGAGTCAGGACACAGCTCAGGTAAGGTTCACCACGCGCGCCGCCGCCCGTCCGACCGGCTCGGCTCGTGGCTCGTCTTTTTGGAGAAATTTTCTTTTACATTTTTCCAGAAAAATAAATTAAGTGATCCAATGGTTGAAAAAATTTTGATCATAACCGTTGCAAGATCTAACGGTGTAGATCGTAGTCTACGCGGATCATGATCCAACGGCTGAGATCGTATCTGGGCAGCGGTTTCTTCATCTAGATCTAACGGCTGTGGATCGTAGTCTACGCGGATCATGATCTAACGGCTGAGATCGTATATGGGCTGCGGTTTCTTCATCTAGATCTAACGGCTGTGGATCGTAGTCTACACGGATCATGATCTAACGGCTGAGATCGTATTTGGGCAGCAGTTTTTCATCCGACGGTCTACGTTTAAAACTGCTGCAGTTGACGATCTAACGCCTGTGGATGAAAACCGTTTGATCCGACGGCTGCAGTTTAATCTGGAGATCAACCGCCATTTCCTTCCCGCCTATAAACTGCCTCCTTCTCCAGGCTTACACAACACACACTGTAATCTGCGTTTTCCACTGCTGTTCCCTCCTGCTATTTTTCGTTTTTGCATACTGCTGTTGCATTGTTCCAGTCCAGTTCGTTGAGAAATCAGAGCATCCCACAGGTTCGCTGAGTTCTTTATGTTGCTGTGCCGTTTCGTATGACCTGTACCCGTTGTATCCTGGGAGACGTTTGCTGTTTTCGGTTGGGCACTTCGTACCGGAGCAAATCGTCTTAAGGACAGAGTCCTTAGACTCGCCTCGGTTCTGCTTGCATTTCGTCAGTTTACACAAACGCACACTGTACACTTTTTATGATTACAGTTTATAACATTCTTAAGACGATTTGATTTATATACTGTAATCTGTTTCGTTTTGCGACCACAGTTTCTATTGGTACGAAACTAATCGGTTTCGTGTTCTGTTTCTGTATTGCGTTTACAGAATCTGAAATGGAGAACGAAAGTTCGAACTCCTTCCATGGCGTGCACCTTTGTCCGTCCGAGGAAGTGAACACTGCTGTTCCAGTTGCACCCGCTGTCATTCCTGCTCTTGTTCTGGTTGTTGGACAGGTTGAGAAACCAGAGAAGTTTGGAGGCAGTTACTTCAAACGTTGGCAGCAGAAGATGCTGTTCTTTTTGACAACTCTGGGGCTGGCCAAAATGCTGACCGAGGATCCTCCAGTGGTGATACCAGTCGAGGATCAAAACGTGAATATGCAGAATAGCTTGATGGCTGAAGCATGGAAATATAGTGATTATGTCTGTTTGAGTCATATTTTAAGTTGTCTCGATAATACTCTGTATGGACTGTATAGTACCTTTAAGACTACAAAATCTTTATGGCAGGCTTTAGACAAAAAATACAGGACAGAGGATGCTAGTGCGAAGAAATTTATCATTGGTAAATTTCTTGATTTTAAGATGACTGATTCTAAAACTGTTGTTTCTCAGATTGAGGAACTTCAGATGTTAGTGGCTGAAATCGAAGAAGAGGGTATGTCCCTTAGTGAATCTTTCCTTGTTGCTGCTGTGATTGAGAAGCTACCTCTTTCGTGGAGGGAATTCAGGAGCTATCTCAAACATAAGCGAAAGGAGATGTCCTTGGAAGATCTGATTGTTCGATTGCGTATCAAAGAAGACAATCGCAGATCTGAGAAGAAGTTTGCTCAATTTTCTGGTCAGGCAAAGGCTCATGTCGCAGAGGCGACGAAGAAAAAGAAAGGCAAGTTGGGAGTGAACAACAAAGGCAAAGAGATCGCCAAAAAGTTCACAGGAAAATGCTACAACTGTGGCATTCAGGGGCACCAGAGCAGTGACTGTCGCAAGCCAAAGAAGAGGCAAGAGAAAGCGAAGGCGAATCTGGTTGGTGCAATGGAAGATCTGGATCTTTGTGCTGTTGTGAGTGAATGCAACATTGTGGGAAATCCGCACGCATGGTGGCTGGACACTGGAGTTACGAGACATGTTTGTGCAAACAAGGCAATGTTCACAGAATATAAGCCCGTTGATGGTGCACAGCTTTACATGGGAAATGATGCTTCATCAAAGATTGAAGGTGAAGGAAATGTTGTTTTGAAGTTGACTTCTGGAAAGTTTCTGACTCTGCAGAATGTTCTGCATGTTCCTGATATTAGGAAGAATTTGATCTCTGGCGCTTTGATGGTGATGCATGGGTTTAGACTTGTGTTAGAGTCTAACAAAGTTATTATTTCAAAGAATGGGTTGTACTTGGGGAAGGGGTATTTGGCAGATAGAATGTTTAGGATGAATGCTATTACCATTGTACCCAAGAAAGAAAAAGTTGTGCCCGTTGTGGCTAATGAGAATGCATCTACTTCTGCTTATATGCTTGAGTCTTCTTGTTTATGGCATTTACGTTTGGGACACGTTAATTACAAATCAATTCAAAGAATGATTAATCTTGATTTGTTGCCTAAACTGAATTTGACTAGAAAAAATGTCAAGTTTGTGTTGAAGCGAAAATGACTAAGGCTCATTTTCCTTCGATTGAAAGAAACACTGAAGTGTTAGATTTAATTCATACAGATGTGTGTGATTTAAAGTTTGTGCAAACAAGAGGTGGTAAAAAGTACTTTGTAACTTTTATTGACGATTGCACTAGATACTGTTATGTTTATTTGCTAAGTAGCAAAGATGAGGCCATTAATGCTTTAAAGGATTATAAGAATGAAGTTGAAAATCAACTTAGCAAACGAATTAAGATAATTCGTAGTGATAGAGGTGGCGAATATGATGCACCGTTTAATGAATTCTGTCAAAACATGGCATTATTCATCAAACAACTGCGCCATACTCACCTCAATCCAATGGTATTGCTGAACGCAAGAATCAAACTCTTAAAGAGATGATGAATGCTATGTTGATAAGTTCGGGTTTACCTCAGAACTTGTGGTGGGGAAGCAATTTTCTCCGCCAATGTCATTCTAAATAGAATTCCATCTAAAAAGATGGATAAAACCCCTTATGAACTTTGGAAAGGTTATAAACCTAGTTTCAAATACTTAAAAGTGTGGGGGTGTCTGGCTAAGGTAGCAGTACCTAAACCAAGACAAGTCAGAATAGGGCCCAAAACAATTGATTGTATATTCATAGGATATGCAACAAACAGTAGTGCATATCGATTCTTGGTGCACAAGTCTGACATCCCTGACATACATGAAAATGTTGTCATGGAGTCAAGAAATGCAGTGTTTTTTGAAGACGTCTTTCCAAAGAAAGATAGAAATGATATAGAAGCCAGCACGAGTAAGCGAGCTCGGAATACAACGGCTCAAGAAATTGACGAACACCGTCAAAGCAAACGAGCCAAAATACCGACATCCTTTGGACCAGATTTTCTAACCTACATGGTAGAGAATGAGCCAAGGACCTTTTCAGAGGCGATGTCAACACCAGAAGCTTCATTCTGGAAAGAGGCAATAAACAGTGAGATAGAATCTATTCTTCAAAATCACACTTGGGAGCTGGTCAATCTTCCACCAGGAAGTAAACCACTCGGGTGCAAGTGGATTTTCAAGAAGAAGTTAAAAGAAGATGGATCTATCGACAAATACAAAGCGCGGTTGGTAGCCAAAGGTTATCGACAAAAAGAAGGGTTTGATTTCTTTGACACTTATTCACCAGTGACAAGGATTACATCAATCAGAGTGCTAGTCGCGATTGCAGCAGTCTATAACTTAGAAATCCATCAGATGGATGTTAAGACGGCTTTTCTGAACGGTGATTTGGAGGAGGAGATATACATGGAACAACCAGAAGGGTTTGTTGTGCCAGGACAAGAGAAGAAAGTTTGTAAACTTGTTAAGTCTTTGTACGGACTTAAACAAGCACCAAAACAATGGCACTTGAAGTTTGATCAAGTAATGATGACAAACGGCTTCAGGATCAACGAGTGTGACAAGTGTGTTTACATCAAAAACACACTTAATGCCTATGTGATAGTATGTCTCTATGTAGATGACATGTTAATCATGGGCAGTACTCATGACATCATCTTGAATACCAAGAAGATGTTAACACGGAATTTTGACATGAAGGATATGGGGGTTGCCAATGTTATTCTAGGAATCAAGATTTCTAGGGTAACTGAAGGATTGATCATGTCACAAAGTCATTATATTGAGTCCGTTCTCAAACGATTCAATATGTTTGATACAAAACCAGTAAAAACCCCACTTGACTTAAGTATGCACTTAAGGAAGAACCAAGGTGAACCAGTAGCTCAATTGAAGTACTCACAAGTGATTGGAAGTCTAATGTACATAACGAACTGTACAAGACCAGACTTAGCTTGTTCAGTAAACAAATTGAGCAGGTTTACCAGTAATCCAAGTGAAGATCATTGGAAAGCTCTAAATAGAGTGATGAGGTACCTTAAGTACACAATGAATCTTGGATTACACTATACAAGATATCCAGTAGTATTGGAAGGATACTGTGATGCAAACTGGATATCAGATTGCAAAGACTCTAAATCCACAAGTGGATATTTATTCACAGTTGGTGGTGGTGCTGTGTCATGGAAATCCACTAAGCAAACGTGCATAGCTCGATCCACAATGGAAGCCGAGTTTATAGCATTAGACAAAGCTGGAGAAGAGGTTGAATGGCTTCGAAATTTTTTAGAGGACATTCTATGTTGGCCTAAGCCGATTGCTCCTATTAGCATACACTGTGATAGTCAGTCAGCTATAGGACGAGCTCAAAGCAGCATCTACAATGGTAAGTCACGACACATATGTCGGAGACATAATACCATTAAGCAACTGATCTCTAATGGCGTGATCTCCATTGATTACATAAAATCAAAGGAGAATCTTGCGGATCCGCTTACCAAAGCTCTGCCTAGAGATCAGATGTCTAAATTGACAAACAGAATGGGACTTAAGCCTACAAAGCAAGAATCTTTGTAACGGTAACCCAACCTTGTTGACTGGAGATCCCAGAATCTAGGTTCAATGGGAAAACTAAGTTATAAGGGTTCAGTTAGCACTTACTCATTCCGTTAAACAAAAGTGCTGTCTGCAGATAATAGTTAGGGTAAGCTAATGCTTTTAATGATCTCCTATATCTTGATAAATCAAGTGGGGTATGGCAGAATACTCTTGATAGGAATCACCTATGTAAGTGTGAAGTGGGGCCGCTTCTATGAGAATTCTGAGAGGCAAGAATTCTCTAATACACTTTCTGAAACCAGGTTGTTCATGGCCAAAATGAACACAACCATGAGAACCAATAAGAGGTGTCAAAGGAAATATTGTGTGAGTATCATTGTCTAGGTTCACAATAAAGGCTGATAGTTCAAGACATCAGGTCACTAACCAGCTGAGTGGATTCGATGGTATATCACTAAGAAAGGTTCAAAGCCAGAAGCTACCTCTTCTGATGCAACATATCCTTGTCTGATTTCTCGATAGAGTCTGCATCTGCATCTGCATTAATTTTCATTCATGTAGGGGATTGTTGGAGAAAATGAGGTAAGTTGGAAAAGTTTGGCAAGTGGGTTTGTCAAAAGTTGACAACCACCATACTTTGAGCTTAATTATGATTAGTGTTCGTTAATCAAAAACGAAAAATAATAATTTCTAAATTATCTACGTGACAAGTAGATGACTTTAGGCTTTTGAATCACTCGATTCCGATACCGGGTGAATGAGAAATTAATGCTCAAAGTTGGAGTAAAATTGGAAGGAAAATGGAAAAGTGGTGATGTGGCCTCTTGAGGAGTGAACACATCACCCTTTAAGTGGAATACCACATTGGTCACTTGGGATGAAAGAGCTAACATATAAAGTTCAAGTTGGAGCATTCTAAAATGTGTCCTTGGGCATGAGAAGTTTTTGACGGAGTCAGGACGCAGCTCAGGCAAGGTTCACCACACACACGCGCGCGCGCCGCCGCCGCCTGCCCGTCCGGCCGGCTCGGCTCGGGCTCGTGCTCCGGCTCATTCTTGTTTTTTTGGAGAAATTTTCTTTTACATTTTTCCAGAAAAATAAATTAAGTGATCCAACGGTTGAAATTTTTTTGATCATAACCGTTGCAAGATCTAACGGTGTAGATCGTAGTCTACGCGGATCATGATCCAACGGCTGAGATCGTATCTGGACAGCGGTTTCTTCATCTAGATCTAACGGCTGTGGATCGTAGTCTACGCGGATCATGATCTAACGGCTGAGATCGTATCTGGGCAGCGGTTTCTTCATCTAGATCTAACGGCTGTGGATCGTAGTCTACACGGATCATGATCTAACGGCTGAGATCGTATCTGGGCAGCAGTTTTTCATCCGACGGTCTACGTTTAAAACTGCTGCAGTTGACGATCTAACGGCTGTGGATGAAAACCGTTTGATCCGACGGCTGCAGTTTAATCTGGAGATCAACCGTCATTTCCTTCCCGTCTATAATTTGCCTCCTTCTCCAGGCTTTCTACTACACAACACACACTGTAATCTGCGTTTCCACTGCTGTTCCCTCCTGCTATTTTTCGTTTTTGCATACTGCTGTGGCATTGTTCCAGTCCAGTTCGTTGAGAAATCAAAGCATCCCACAGGTTCGCTGAGTTCTTTACGTTGCTGTGCCGTTTCGTATGAACTGTACCCGTTGTATCCTGGGAGACGTTTGCTGTTTTCGGTTGGGCACTTCGTACCGGAGCAAATCGTCTTAAGGACAGAGTCCTTAGACTCGCCTCGGTTCTGCTTGCATTTCGTCAGTTTACACAAACGCACACTGTACACTTTTTATGATTACAGTTTATAACATGATGTTGTTAATTTAATCAACTGCAGCAGGGGCAATTTTGTCATTTCACCCTATTGTCAGTCTAAATGCCTCGTGTCACGTTTTAATGAATTTTTTCACTTTAACTCAAACATTAAGGTACCTAAGGATGTATTTTAAAACATTAGGGAAACAAAGAGGGGATTATGCTAAACGTGATGGGTGTTAAAGGTAATTAACCCGCATTTTTTGGTAATGGGAGAGTTTCGATACTTGCACTCTTTCGGGATGATATAAGGAGCATCTAGGCATTCTTTTTTCCTGTGAGCTAACATTAATTTTATGTAGGAAAACCCCGACCTCTCCTTTTTCAGCTACTGTATTTTCCATTGCATGAAGAGGACTCAAAGGGCAACCAAGGAAAACATACAATGTGCTTAGAAACAACCAGGGTGTCCCTATTTGTCAAGTAAGAGTCCCTCTCCAAGGTCTCTTACTTGGAGAGAACTAAGCTTCTTCTTGAGCTTTGAGCCTATTTCCTTTGGAAAAAGACTACTAAAACCAAGATATATTATGAATATATAATGCATGCATATATGCATAGAGATGCAAAATGTCAAGATGAGGCTTCAATGATCAATAAGAAACTTTCCTCTCTTTTCTCTTTGATGGAATAAGAAACTTTCCTTTAAGCAACAAACAAAATCACCCTCTTGGCTAAAATCCTTTCAAAAAGGGAAAAATGAATTAGATAAAGAATACAAGCCGATGAAGCCTTAGTTCATCTGTTAAGATTGAAACTCCAAGAATTCTTGGATTTGATCCTTACAAGATATCGCAATTCTCCGCTTTCGAGTGGTACAAAAAAAGGAACACGTGATAGCTATCAGCTAAAAAATAATCATGTCCTCATTTTGATGCCACAGCTTGTCGTTCTTCATTCTGGCCTGGCCTGATGGCAAAAGCACCAAAGAGACCCTTCTTCTGGGCAAGCTGCTCGATTTCTTTTATCTGGGCTTTAAGTTGTTCTACCTCTTTAGATAATTCTTCATCTCGTTGGCGCAAAGCCTAAAGCATGACACATTGGGTAAGTAGGAACAGGGAAATAATACAAACTGTACAAAAGTTCAAGCAAAAACTTCCAAGGCAAAAGAATATTGATTGGTGAAAAACAGATACTATTACAAATTCAGGACGGTTTTCCTAGCAAGAGAGCTTTTTTGTACAAGAGATTGTTTACGCGGCTCGAACCCATGACGTCAAGGTCACAAAACATCAAGTTGCTCCAAGGCCCCGCCCTCACATGGAACAAAAGACAATTTCTAAAAATTCACTGGGCGTGCTTACTTCTGATATAATTCTCGACATAAGCAGCATCCTCGAATAGTACTTGTCACAGCACATTATCACATTCAAGCTAATACCAAATTACATAATAAAATCAAATAAAATGCTATTTGTTTTCTCCAAACATATGGATGCACACAGAGATCTGTATCACACAACAGAGCTCCTCAAGCATGCAATAACTAACCTCAATACATTCTTAAACATACGAACAGCACATCTAGTTTTAGTACATCAAATACAACAACAACAATATCACTCTATTTCCTTAGAGGCTCCTGCTTATGGCAGGTGTGGGGGGGTCAAATATATGCAACCATACTCATGTGTTAGAAACACATAGAGGTTGTTTCCCGGTGACCTATAATGAAAATGCGAACACAAAATATGGAGATAGAAATTATGAAGCAGCATATTACCTCCAGTTCCTGCTGGCGGAGTTCCTCCTTCTTAGCTTCTGACCGAGCACTTCTTTGCACCTCAAATATTAGTGCTGCAACTGCAACCTAGTTATACACGAAACAATACCAATGCACATAAGCCGTAACTTGGATCAGCGTCCTACTATCAATTTCTTGATCACATACATAAAACTACTCTTAAAACATGGATGGTTTTCGATTTGACTTGTATTATCACTCATGATAAGTGAGATCCCACGACGCTGAAAAAAGAGAGGTGCTAAAGAGAATGAGAACTTTTGCAGAATTCAACATCTACTACAATGAGTTGGTCTAAAGGATTCTTATCTTCTCCAGTATAAATTGGTTGTGCATCATATTGAATACAAAACTTTTGCATTCTCCAGTATAACAAATCATTTTCACTTTATATCACTCTCACCTGAGAACAGTAAGTTGACAATAGTATGCATCACTTAATACAGAAAGAAGAGTAAACCGGAAAAACCTACCGAAAAGACAAATATTTCTCCAAGAAGGTCTACAGCTGCTTGAACAGCTTTCTCCTCATTCAGAGGACGAATTTCAACATCAGTTGCATGACCATATATCCGTCTCTGCATTTGCGTTGTTATCCTATGGTTTGCCTGTGTGAAGAATGTAAATGAGAGAACACCAAAGGTAAAGAAATTCTTAGTAAACAATACCAAGGCCATTGAAAATAAGCGGGTGAGATCAGAACCTATGATATAACACCTACTAGCATTTGCATCTCTAAATCTAAAAGAAAAAAAAAAACTTCCAAAAGTAATCAGCACAGGAATCTGAAGCAGCTATTCTGTCTACAGACAGAGCGGAATGCAATAGGAATCCATGAATAACATAGGACAGCAATTGGTTATTTTCTCTTAGGAAAATGCATTTTGGAGAGACATGTTTCTACAACTACCTAGTGAGACGCCATACTGAACTCTTATTTGAGAAGCTGCAATAACAACAGTGCTTCAACCTGTTGGCTAAATGCAAAAAAGTTCGAAGATTACCTCAGTAGACATTCACTTTGACCTAAGAAGCATACAAATGCAAGCAACCTATACGAGCATGGGATAGTATTACAATTAAACATAAAAAGTAGATGAAAAGGGTTATCAGAAAGATCCATTTAACAGTAACTATTTCTAACAACAACAATGTTATAGAATTTGTGAATATATTACTCATCAAGTTGGTGTTAAAGGCACAACAGTTATACATGGCATATACAAGATTATTTCTGATGTGTATGACTATGTGTATGTATACTTATATGTACAGTGTATTATACTGAATATTTGTACAGTATAATGTGTATTTCTACAAACGTAAATGCAACAATTAATTAACCACCAAATATACAGTTCGGCGTCCATAATATAATCGTTTGATATATATAATCCGCATTCAACTTAACTTAGCATCACAACATGTGACGCAACCATTTGTGTATGCTTTTTTGATATACGCATACCCAGAGCAATCCCACAAATTGGTCCCATTACCAGCGTCAAATAAAGCTAGGGCTTCAGGCTATTTTTCAACTATTAATGTTAAATAATATGTATCTCTGGAAACTAAATGAGTGAAATCTAAAAAATATGTACAGAAGTTTTCTCAACTGAAACTAACATTTTAGCAAATGCCATCTAACTTCTAAAGTTAGCATACGTCTTCTAAAATTTGATAAAGTACTCATAGCATTATAAATTAGATAAAGCCAGTGTTGTTGTACTCATAGCATTATACTTGAGCTTTCCCCAAAAGAACCCCTGTAGCAAAATGACGCTCTCCTACTAGCTAATATTTGAAACAGATTGCGCTTTTAACATGAGGAGACTGGAATTGAAGTCTTGGAGATAGGGAATGCTGCTCATCCACTAGATTACAGAGCCTTCCAGATGTTTTCAAATAAAAGGTATTACTGCCAAATTTCAGGAAATAAATCCATAACGACATTTGCTCCACAGGGATATCCTAAAAACATGGTTGGGTCCAATGTCTGTCCAAGCTACACAAAGATTTTCCTAGGCTGCTACCTAAGAGTGAGAACCCAAACTGTTACATTGTAAACATTAACGAAGAACTACAGCAGATAAGTTTGTCTTCCCAATGAAAGATGAGTGAGCTAATTATTGCTCTATTTTCAATGCATATTTTTTTTGACATTAGGAAGACTTGAATCCGAGTCTTGGGGTAGGGTACATGCTGGTCAGCCACCAGACCTATGAATTGTTCGCCAATACATATGTTAAATCTTTTCCAATAAAAAAAGTTCTGATCATATTTCCCCAACTTCAAAATTTCATGAAAAAAAAAAACAGAGCAGCAAACGAAATTAAGAAAACTAGAACACAATAACAAAAATAAAAAAGGATCTCCTTCAAAATAAAAATGTAAGAAAAATCAACAAAAAGATCATGACGAATCGCGAAAAGAAACAAAGGGAAATGCATAATGTGTACCTGGGCCATGGCCATGATGTAATTGCGGAACTTGGGGTGTTTTCCAGCTTCTGTCTTGAGCCTACCAGCGATGGGTTTGCTCAAAGTCTTCAAAGCAAGCGTTCCTAGCTTCAATAGGGGCAACACCATTTCCTTCTTCTTCTAAAAGCTGGGTATCTGTTTCTCACAACCCAATTTAAAGAAACGTACGTTCCGATCATTCGCCTTCAAGACATGATTTTTTCCGATTGCAACACCTCTGAAGAAGGCTGGCGGATGATGGGTTGGTGTAAGATGGATGATTTACCGGAAAAAATGAGGCAAATTTCGCGAAGCAATTAAAGATCGATGGGAATGAAATGATGAAGAGACTTGATTGACCGTTGAAGCACTATGGTTAGCGGCCAATGGTCCAATTTGTTTGGGTCAAAAGGCCAAATTCTGGTATTGAGCCATACTGCCTCACCTTTAAAAAAAAGTTGGGTGATATAAATCAATAGTTTAATAGTTGGTGCGTGTCTATTGTAAATTGGATCTTTTGCTCAAACATCAATGAAACATCTACACTGTACGTGTCTTGAAATTAATTTTTGTACCTCTTTGGAGCAGTTTCTTTAACTAAAATATCAACTGGGCTATCTCCTCAAATACAATAATCCTATTTCTTGAGAAGATTCAAAATTGCCACTTTTAGTTTGTGTGATTTCTGTAATGATTAAACGACATTATAATATGTGAAAAGTCTTTAAATATAGTGATTTTAGAATATTTAAAATTTGAGCCTCTAATGTATACAAAAGAAAAATGGCATTTTGGCCTATGATTTATGTGGGAAATATTAGACTCGGACATGTGATAATAAGTTATAGGCTATGTAAACTTTAGTAGGGCTCTTTTATTATAATGTGTATAAATAATAAAATAACACATCAATTATTATCGTTTCTTCTCTTTTTCTAAGATCAACAGTGTTAAAGCACATTCTATGGATAAGGATCAACCAACTCAAAAAGAGATAAGAGATTAGTTTTCTCTTCAAATAAGTTTTGAACGGATACATTCAATCCGATTTCAAATGTATATCAACTGTATATCTCCTTTCAAATGTATATTCTTCTTTTCAAATGTATTCAAATATTGGATGTAACCAACACATAGAGATATATAAAATATACATGCCGAAACCTGTTGGTGATATCGGCTTGCAGCATACCAACGTGTTCTTCATTTTCGCTTTGTTCATTGCTTGATCTTTTATGGTATCAGAGCCTAAGTCCCACGTAAAATGGCAGACTCCACCTCCTCCACAACAAACCCTCCCTCAAACGTTGCCATCACTGCTAGCAACACACCAACTACAAACAACATACCAACTTTTGTCCATTCTCACAGTATAGTCACTGTTAAACTCAACAAAGACAACTTCTTACTTTGGAAAGCACAGATTGTGCCCTACCTTCGTGGCCAGAAAGTATTTGGCTTTCTTGATGGCACCACAATGCCGCCACCTCCTACATTGGCTCAGTCGAATGACACCACCACAGGATCTACTGACAACCCTGATTATCTTGTCTGGGCTCAGCAAGATCAACTCATCCTGAGTACACTCCTGTCTTCCCTTATAGAAGGGATCCTCACACAAGTTGTCGGATGTGTCACGTCACGTGACCTTTGGGTGACTCTTGAACGCATGTTCACCTCTCAGTCTCGGGCCAGAATTATGCAAATTCACTACCAACTGGCCACAATCAAGAAGTCTGGCTCCTCCATTCCAGACTATTTTCAAAAGATCAAGGGCCTGGCCGACACCCTTGCAGCTGCCGGACAACCCCTAAATGACTTCGAAATCGGATCATACATACTTGCCGGCTTGGGGCCAGAATATGACCCTTTCGTCACCTCAGTCACCACTCGTGATGACCCACTCACAACGGACGAGCTCTATGGACACCTCCTTGCCCATGAATCTCGGTTGGAACAGCATGCACTGACCACCACCGAAGTCTTCCCGTCCGCCAACATGGCATCAAAGCAGTCCCGCGGCCGTGGCACGTACGCAGGTCCCAGGCGCGGGCCACCCAATTCCCCTGCAGCACGGCAACAGCAATCCTATTCCCGTGGGCATCGTGGACGTGGTCGTGGAGGACGACCACCTTCAACTCCCTTCTCGGCCAGCTTCCAGCATGATGGCACCAACCCTATCCGACCCACGTGCCAGGTATGTAACAAAGTTGGTCACACCGCACTACAATGTTATAACAGGTTCAACCATGCATATCACGGCGAACAGTCCGCATCACCAGCAGCCTTTCTGACGGCTCCCTCGTTCAATGATTACAATTGGTATCCTGACACCGGTGCAACAAATCATCTCACCTCTAACCTCAACAACCTCAATCTTCATTCTGAGGAGTATGTGGGAACAAATAAAGTCCAAGTAGGTAATGGTGCTGCCCTCCCTATCTCTCATACAGGTTCCACCTCTCTTTCGACCTTATCCCAAAATTTTACACTTAACAATGTCCTGCATGTTCCACACATCACCAAAAATCTTATCTCTGTTAGTCAGTTTACCAAAGACAATCATTGTTATCTTGAATTTCACCCTACTTTTTTCTGTGTTAAGGATCAAGCCACGGGACGCATACTCCACCGCGGACTGAGTAATGCTGGCCTATACTCCTTCTATGCGTCACCCGTCAGCCACTCTCCACCTCGTGCCTATATTGGTGAGCGCGCCACCCTCAGTGCCTGGCATGGACGTCTTGGCCATCCTGCTCTTAGGACTGTTCGTCATGTTGTGTCTAAGTTTCATCTCCCTGTCACCCCCAATAAACCACCCACTGTATGTTCTGCTTGTCAACAAGGAAAAAGTCATCAACTCCCCTTCCCTACCACCCCAAATAAATCAAAGTTTCCGTTAGAACTTGTATTTGCTGATGTATGGGGACCTTCCCCTATTGCTTCAATAAATGGCGAACGTTACTATGTCAGTTTTGTGGATGACTTCAGTCGTTATACTTGGCTTTTTCCGATTACTGCTAAATCCGATGTTCTCTCTGTCTTTCAACACTTTTACAAAACGGTTGAACGCTTATTTGAACGTAAGATCAAACACTTACAAACCGACCAAGGTGGAGAATTTCAAAAATTAGACCCACTATTATCTAAACTTGGCATCTCTCATCGCCTCTCTTGTCCACACACTCATCAACAAAATGGCTCCGTCGAAAGAAAACATCGTCACATAGTCGAAACAGGTCTCACACTCCTTAGTCATGCATCACTTCCGCACCTCTTCTGGGTCGATGCCTTCACCACTGGCTGCTACTTAATCAATCGTCTACCCACCCCTATCTTATCCAACAAATCATCATACGAAACCCTCTTCCATCGTCCTCCTGACTACAAATTTCTCAAAACATTTGGTTGTGCCTGCTGGCCTCTCCTGCGTCCCTATAATCGCCACAAAATCCAATATCGCTCCACCAAATGCATCTTCCTCGGATACAGTAATTCACACCATGGCTACAAATGCTTCGACCCACAATCTAGCAAACTCTACATTTCCCGCAATGTTGTCTTTGATGAAACACAATTTCCCGCATGCACAACAAATCGCCCCGCTCCTATACCCACCACCGATCCCGCCATCCTCAGTATACCTCTTCTACCATCCACACCCCCCGTTCCTCAACCTGTCCGTCCGCCCTCATCACCTCCTCACCAAACCTCCCCAAATCTTTCATCAACCAATCTCCCAAACTCACCTTCGCATATCACCGCACCATCCACCCAAACACACAACCTCCACCCCATGCAAACTCGCTCCAAATCCAACATTCACAAACCTAAACATCCTACAGATGGCACAATACGATACCCCATCTCCCATGCCCTCCTCACCGAAAACATCCCAAACCCAACCGAACCCACCTCCTACACAACAGCATCCAAACACCCCGAGTGGCACAAAGCCATGACCACTGAATTTGATGCTCTTCTACGTAATGGTACTTGGACTCTTGTTCCCCCTACCCCCACTATGAATATTGTAGGTTGCAAATGGGTCTTCCGCATCAAACGCAAGGCTGATGGATCTTTAGACAGGTACAAAGCTCGCTTAGTTGCAAAGGGGTTCCATCAATAACCAGGAATTGACTTTCATGACACTTATAGTCCAGTGGTAAAACCCACAACTATACGAACAGTTCTATCTATTGCCGTATCACATGGATGGTCTTTTAGACAAATTGATGTCCAAAATGCATTCCTCCATGGTTTCCTTAAAGAAGATGTCTATATGTCTCAACCCCCGGGCTTCACTCATCCACATTATCCCCATCATGTATGCAAACTCCGCAAGGCACTCTATGGACTGAAGCAAGCTCCACGTGCATGGTTTTCTCGTCTCAGCACACGACTTTTAGAACTCGGATTTCATGGCTCCAAATCGGACTCATCTCTATTCATCTACAAATCAACGGATGTCATAATCTATATCCTTATCTATGTTGATGACATCATCATTACTGGATCTCAACCATCCGCCATTCAGCATTTGCTCTCTTGTCTAAGTGCTGATTTTGCTATCAAGGATTTGGGGCCCCTACATTACTTTCTTGGAGTGGAAGTCATCCCCACTAATGACGGCTTGTTCCTTACGCAACAAAGGTACATTCTCGACTTGCTTCAACGCACAAAAATGGCGCATGCCAAACCCATGTCCTCCCCTATGAGCGCAGCCCACACCCTCTCCCTCTTCGCAGGAGACCCGTTACCCGACGCCACTGAGTACCGCAGTACCGTCGGTGCTCTACAATACTTATCTTTGACACGTCCAGACATCTCCTTCGCCGTCAACAAAGTTTGTCAGTTCATGCACCGCCCCACCATACCTCATTGGCAAGCAGTAAAACGCATCCTTCGCTACCTCAAGGCTACACTTACTCACGGGCTCATTCTTCGCCGCACCAATACTACTAATCTTGAAGCATATTCTGACGCTGACTGGGCCGGCTGTCCTGATGATCGAAAATCCACTAGTGGCTACTGTGTTTTTCTCGGCCCAAACCTCATCTCATGGAGCTCGCGGAAACAACCAACCGTGTCTCGCTCTAGCACGGAATCGGAATACCGTGCGCTAGCCACCACTGCTGCTGAACTCTTATGGCTACAATCTCTTCTACGCGAGCTTGGGCTCTACCTACGGCAACCCCCAATACTTTGATGTGATAATATTGGAGCTACATATCTTTCTTCTAATCCAGTATTTCATGCGCGCACCAAACATATCGAAATTGACTATCATTTTGTTCGTGACCGCGTAGCAAACGGTTGCCTTGATGTTCGGTACCGATGTACACAGGACCAAGTTGCTGACATTCTTACAAAACCCATTGTCTCACGACGATTTCATGCATTACGCGACAAACTCAACGTCCGTGATACGCCGTTGACTTTGCGGGGGCGTGTTAAAGCACATTCTATGGATAAGGATCAACCAACTCAAAAAGAGATAAGAGATTAGTTTTCTCTTCAAATAAGTTTTGAACGGATACATTCAATCCGATTTCAAATGTATATCAACTGTATATCTCCTTTCAAATGTATATTCTTCTTTTCAAATGTATTCAAATATTGGATGTAACCAACACATAGAGATATATAAAATATACATGCCGAAACCTGTTGGTGATATCGGCTTGCAGCATACCAACGTGTTCTTCATTTTCGCTTTGTTCATTGCTTGATCTTTTAAACAGTTTCATTGCCCATGAAGCACTTTTCATACAAGATATTATCGGATTAATTTATCAACATTTTGATAGATCTGTATATGTGTTTCCTTTTCATTAGTCTTATAATAGATCTTACGTTTATGC
This sequence comes from Eustoma russellianum, assembly GCA_036186865.1. Lineage (NCBI taxonomy): Eukaryota > Viridiplantae > Streptophyta > Magnoliopsida > Gentianales > Gentianaceae > Eustoma > Eustoma russellianum. The sequence goes on along the minus strand of AP025066.1, from coordinate 30,716,302 downwards.
TTCAGATTTAAGAGCTGTAATATTTCTTAAACGTGATCTTCTCCCATAATACATACACAAATTGTTGACTGAAGCAAATTTACATGGTTGAATTTCACATGCGTCATTACCTTTTCATTTGAAGCAACATAATATTAACTTAGACAGTCGTTAACTCCTCATTTGAACCATATAAGATAGCCGTTAAATTTTAATTTGAAACATCAGTAATTATGAGGCGTTTAGTTGGTGAGTTTATGGGAAAAAAATAGGTATTAGATAAATGATATTCATTTTTTTATATTTGTTTGAAGGGTATGAGAATCAATCTATGAGTATCGAAACTTCTTGAAATCCATACATTGGTACCGGAGTGAAAGCGTGGATATCAAATTCGTGTTACAGCGTGCCACCACTCCACCGCGCTACCATACAACCGTGTGCCACCACACTACCGTCAACCCCTCCAGCCTCGCACCACCACACCACTACCATGCGACTACTATGTCACTTCTGGCCCACCACCACGCCATCATTTCGTCACCCCGTTGCCACTTCGCCACCACATGTCACCATGTTGCCACTCCGCCACCACCACGTCGCCTTCCTGCCACCAACATGTCGCCGTCCCACTGCCACTGTGTCACCATTGCCACCACACCACACTGTGAACCACCCCGTCATCACCTTGCGACTACCGCGCTGTCGACTGCGTTCCACCGTGTGCCACCATTGTGTGTGTGAGTCCAACCGTCATATACGATAATGATACTCATTCTGGCTTTTATACCAAATGTGTATAGAGTTAAAGCTCCATTCTTATTCCTCCCTCATGGACACATCCATACTTGACTTTAGGTATTTTTGGAATAATAACTTCAGGTCTTCTAATGTTATTAATTTGTATAGGATAAAGCTATCAAATTATTCGTTGACTACAAGAATCAAACGTGTGATCAAACGGTGAGTCCGAAACCTTATCAGTTTATACATATGTAAGTTTACTATCGGTTCATAATATAATACACATGTAAGAACACTAATTGGTTAATAATATAATACACATGTAAAGAAAGTCAACACCGTATACGTCGAGAAAAGATAATATTTGGTGGTTATGAATTGATATTCTACTTACAAAATAATGTTAACAATTATGCATCTAAAAACGCCTTCATTAGTTAAATCAAAGATTTTAAAAGGATCCTTCCAATTATTTTAATGTAAGCTATGAAATCTTTTGGAACTATATAAACTTGGGTATGTAAACAAGAATTGAGCTTCTTAATTTCACTCTCTACAGTAAAAAAAAAGAAATTACAAGGTCGGATGTTGAATCAACTGATAATGTTCTTGTTTTTTGATCTTGAAGTCACGTATTTGAACTACAGAAACAAACTATTACGTAAAATTTAAGATAAAACTATATACATCAGATCGCGAAATGATCATCTTATTGTAAAGGAAAAAAAATCACACTTGTTTCTTTATGAACTCCCTCCGAGTACCGTATTGAAAGAAATTGCTCGCCACGTCATCGATCCACATCTTCAGCCAGAAAACACACTCTCCAACTACTCATCTCACCCGTTCATTTACTCCTCTCCGCCGTCAAAATCCTGCGCTCAAAAACTACCACGTCATCAATCCGGACTATCGACCCCGAAATCCGCATCTCACCCGTCAATAACTCCCCACAAATAAACGGTCCAGATTCACTTGCTTCCCGCCCTTATTTTCGAAAACCTCTGCTACAAATACGGCTCCATTTCCAACTAAACAAAATAATCCAAAGCAAATTCGGTTTATACTCTCTTTTCCATCTAGATAAAACAGCAAAGGATTCATAATCGTTTCTGAAAATGGCTCGTACCAAGCAAACTGCTCGCAAATCGACAGGCGGGAAGGCACCGAGAAAGCAGCTGGCAACAAAAGCCGCCAGAAAGTCAGCTCCGGCGACTGGAGGAGTGAAGAAGCCTCACAGGTTTCGTCCAGGAACAGTCGCTCTTCGTGAAATCAGGAAGTACCAGAAATCCACTGAGTTGTTGATCAGGAAGCTTCCATTCCAGAGGCTAGTTCGTGAGATTGCTCAGGATTTCAAAACAGATCTGAGGTTCCAGAGCTCCGCCGTTGCGGCGCTGCAGGAGGCTGCGGAGGCGTACTTGGTTGGCCTGTTTGAGGATACTAATTTGTGCGCTATTCATGCTAAGAGGGTGACTATTATGCCCAAGGATATCCAGCTTGCTAGGAGAATTAGGGGAGAAAGGGCTTAAATGTAGTGGTGGATTTGAAGATTTGGGAAATTAGGGTTTGTAGTTCCCTGCTGTCTTAGAATCTTGTTAATGTTTTTACGTTCTGTTGGCAAATATGATGTTTCGGCTGTCTTCCTCATGACAAGGTTTTGGTTGCATATTTTGTTATTTTAGTGTTCTAATGAATATTAGTCATTTTGCCATTTCATTATCTTTCATTTGGGTCGTGCTTACCCACACATACACACACAAGCATTTTGACATACTATCCAATTATTTAGGAGTAACTAAACAAATGATATGTTTGGCTTTTTCATTGATATAGCTTAATGTAATTTTTATTGTGAGCCATTCCGAAACAATCTTTTTGTGTGTTTATAATACATTGGTATATGTTTTCATACAATTGATCCTATACCATGCCATAGACGAAATAATCGGGCAATGTTGTTGTTGTAGTTGTAATGATATGGTTTTACTTGTGAAGTGACACTTGTATAGTTTTGTGTAAGATTTTTGATATTGATGTGAATGTTTTTCAACTATGCTAGTTTTGTACTACCTGGTTATGAAACTGTATTGACTGATAATCTGTATTTTGTTCAGTTACCGCACAAAATTAGGCAGAGTAATTGAAGCATCATGTTCTGTTGGAGATAAATTGTGGATGAAAATATTCTTCCTAAAGCTTCTCAATGCTGAAAATGGTGTCCATTGGTTTACCTAAGTACTCCCTTACAGATATTGATTGATATGCTCTATTTGTAAGATCTATACGTCAAAATTTCGTTTACTAAATTCAATGTGGGGCTAGAAGTTAGTTTTCATTTCCAATAGAGTTAAGGACACACACTTTGTTAACTTTAGAATATGATGAAATAAAATAAAATTACTCACTAAAGTGGCTGCATTTTTTATATTGTGAAGTTGCAGTTGATCGATCTAGTTTGCCACAATTTTCATTATGGGTCATCGTGAAACAACCTGTATAATTCTAACAAATGGGTATGGTTGCGTACATCTGACCGCCTCCTAATACTTCGTCATATGCGCGAACCTCTAAGACAATGTGTTAATGTGATTGTAATATGAGGTTAGAAGTTGTCAAACGCAAAACAAAATTGCTTCATGAATAGTGTCTTGAATTTCTGAGGACCATGAATTTAGCTTAAATTTGTTTTTCATTTAAACTCAAATGTGACCTTGTTGCAGTTTTTTTTCTTTCTTTTTTCTGTCAAACTGCAATTGCATTTGTCCAATGAATTTTGTGCATTGGTGTAGGTTGCCTTGTACTGTGGTTTAGGTCTGGAGACGTATTGTCTAACGATAGCTTTTGCTGTCGTTGGAATATATTGGGTCCGGATGATGATGAAGAATCTACAAGTTTCTTATGGATGATAGATCCATTTTGCTGGTTTTGGAATCCCTGAGAAAAAAGATATGTTCCCTTTTGGAGAATTGGGATTGACTAAAAGTAAAAGCAGATATTAGATATCTTGCCGCCTAGCATCTAAATGATCCGAAATATAAAAGCTATGAATTGGCAGAGCTGGCGCATAACGTTCTTAAGGTCAAGAGAATGATCTGACGGTTAGAAAGCAAACTTGGTTGCAGCGGAAACAATTTAGCACAACCAGTGTTCAAATTATCTCTCTATAATATGTACAGATACCTATGATTACTTAAGTTTCATAAAAATATCAAGGTCTTTGCTATTCTCTCTTTGTATGTTATTGATCTTTTCTATTCTTCATCTGTATGTTACCGATACAAATGGAGAATAGAAAAGATCAATAACATACATATGTATGTTACCGATCTTTCTATTTCCAATGGAGTTAAGGGCACATTCTTTCTTGGCTTTAGAATATGATGGAATAAAGCAAAATGACTCTCTAAATTAGCTGCGCTTCTTATATTGTGAAGTAGCGGTTGATCGACACACAATTTTCATTATGGGTCATCGGGAAACAACCTCTATGTGTTTCTAACACATGTGTATGGTTGCGTACATCCGACCCCCCATACCCCGTTATAAGCGGGAGCCTCTAAGGCAACAGGGTATTGTTGTTGTTGTTGTATCTGTATGTTACCGATATTATAACAACATCTAGAAATGCCTTCTATAACATTATTATATTGACCATGAAAGATGTGTAAGATAATGAGGCCTTTTAATGTCCTTTACTGTTTTGGATGGGGGTGGCCTTGGGCTCAAAATGTAGAGGCCACAACCAATATTTTGATATCTTAAGCATTCATAAACTTATGACAGTCCGGTGAAATATATCAGGTATCAAGCAACAGAGTCTTATACTGTGAGGGCTGATCAAAGAGCAGCCGTATGGCTAAGGAAGGTACACTGGTCGAATATAACCGAGAAGGTTATAAGGCGATGATGAGGTTCTTTCTGAGACTGATCCCAAAAACCTCAACAAAATAGTTTATAGAAATGAATTGTCTCGCTCTGATACCATATCAAAGTAGAGAAAGTAGATATGGATCAAAGTTTGTATTTTATTGATAATTCTGTTGTACATACAATTGTCATAACTGCGTAAGATCTTACTCAATCTAGGAGTCTGCTGGGCTTCTGATTTGCATCCTTCACATATGTTCCTTGGGGTTGGGGCGGTAGAGGCCTCCGGAATGAGAGATTTCACCTTTTGTTCCAAGGTTATACAACTTATGTGTTTTCCTAACTTAAACCATGGAATTGAAGTGGTTGATTAATAACCACAAGAGCAATTAATAAACAAATTTTCATCCATCTAAGTTGTACATATGTGGCTTGTCGCATCATTAGCTTCAACATCAATGCGATGGTTTGAATCAGTTTCATTGTTAGCTTATAAGAACCATACGATTTTCAAATTTATTCAGCATGATATTATTAATACTAAAACATAACTTAAAATATATGCACCCTTTAGCCGTCTGCATGTTAACTTGTTAACTGTATGTGCTCATAAAATCTACACAGTGCTTGATATAGTTAAGGCACCCTCTTGTGTTAGATTGACGCTAGATCATCTAGCACGGAACCAAGATTTAAACTCAAAGTGTACCAATTGTGATTTCATATCTATTGTAAAGTAGGCGAGAGACAAAGTAAATAAAATTTTTGAAGATTAAAAAAAAAACTTAAAATTGAATTTAAATTATAACGATACCTTTTAAGGATGTGATTTGGGTTAATATAGGAAAATGTTTACTAAATTCCTTCAGTAATTCAGTAGCACACCATATATATATTATTGTGTCATTCATGCAGATACATATATATTCAAAGGTCTCACTTGAAGCAAACTCTCTATTTCTTGGGATATATGTATTGTTTGCCTACCTCTCACTCTCTCCAGACCCTAGCGATAGCTTTTGCTGTCGTTGGCATGTACTGAGTATGATTGTTATTGATGTTGTTGAATCATATAATCAGAGTATGTGCATTATCAAAATCCAATCCATTGACATGATTCTCATTCCCGCATTGTATACAGTTTACCTGACTATCAATATAGGCCATGTTTATTTTTCATCGGGTGATGGCTGTAGAGGACATAAATGACATTTACACCTGTTTATGTCAGGCATAAATAACATATTTCTTTATTAGGCATGATGGGCCGAGTAATGAGAAAAGATCGATGAGCGATTTGACTATTTCTCGGAATCTGCGAAAACGCGAGAGTCTAGTGCACCAGAAACTTTCATCATTTACACCGTTGAACGAACAATTCACGAACTGTTCGAGTTTGGTTCGAGTTTGGTTCATATTCGTTCGGTAATTATTTGTTAATGAGCCAAATTGGAATAGGTATTCGGGTTCGTTTAGTTACACGAACCAAATGTTCATGAACTATTCGCCTCGTTTACACAGTTATATGATTATCGAGCCGAATTCAAACCAATTTTAACGTTTGTTCAGCTAAACGAACCAAGCCGAACAGTTTGTTTAGCTAAATAAATCCAAATTCGGTTCGGATCGGTTCGTTAACGCCTATACACAAACAGCTTTCTGAGGAGATATTTTACGCATATGAGGCCGAATCACTTTTCTTAGTCCCCACCGAATTCGATTCGGAAACTCAATTTCACTATCGAATTAGGGTTCTTTCACGATAAAAATATTCTTTTCATTTTTTTTGAACCCTTAGGAAAAGAGTCTAGAAGAGCAAGCACATATTCGACCATTTTCTTTCTGCTGCTTCTCCTCTCTCTCCTCAAAGAATTCTCTATTTCATTATTCAATCGGCAGGTTGTGGAGTACTAAGCAGAAATTTTGATGGGGAGAGGAAAGTTCAAAGGGAAGCCGACTGGTCGCCGCCAATTCTCCACGCCTGAGGAGATGCGTATGTTTCTGCTCTTCGTCTTCGATTAGATCGCTGTTCTTTCGTTCTTTGTTGATTTTCTAGTGTTCAGCTAGTTGAATTCAAATTTTCTTTCCTTTTATTGCATTTGATAGCGGAATATGATTATTGGGTTCAAACTTCAATGGAGTGGAAAATAGAGGTTGTCTGAATCTAAATATGATGAAGGATTTTATTTTATCACAATTTTAAGCACAAAATCTCTCGAGAAAGTTTATGAATTGATCTTTTTTGTTGCAAGAAATTTATTATAGAGTAAGATTTATTTCAAGCTGAAGCTGTATTTAGTGTTGTGGAGGATGGATGTTTTACTGTACTTTTTTGTTGCCTACATATCTTAATACTTCGTGCTTTAGGTTTTATCTTAGTATTCAACTTGATGGAAATGTTTCATTTTTATGAAACTGGCCTCAATATTGAAAATAGAGGTTGTCTCAATATAGATAGACAACAACAACAACATCAACATCATTATCCGATCGCCTTATAGTCTTTTGTCTGTGGCGGGTTACAGGGGCGAATGTACACAACCTCACTCACGTGTTGAACCACACATAGGTTGTTTTCGGATGACCCATAATGAAAATTACGGCAAAGATTGTGTCAATCAATTGCTACCTCACAATACAAGAAGCACAACCAATTTAGTGAATCATTTTGCTCTGTTCTATCATATTTCAAAGTCACGGAAGAGTATATCCTTGACTCCTATAGGTATGATAAATATTATTTTTTTTAAATCAGTTCTAGCATCCAGTCCCTCAATAAATTCTGTACATTGGTATTTTCTGTCTCAAGTAATCTAGAATATACTAAGGTTTTGGAGGATGGATGCTACATTTTATGTGTCGTTTTTCTCTCTACATGGTTTAGTTCTGTATGCTTTAGTTTTATTCAGTTAATGTGTTTAGTTAATGTGTAATGTGTGACTTGCATATAGTTTGTGCTTTGGACAAAGCAATTCAGGCTGGTAACTTAGTCATGTATCCGTACTTATATATACAGTAAGCATTATGTAATTTTATTCAGGCCTGTGATTTCTTCATAGCTAGGATCTTTGTTACCTCTTATTAGGTGATGAAGCTTGGATTACAGTAGCAATTTGTAGGCTACTGCTTGGCCTTCTTTGTCAAATGTATCGGCTGTTGTTCCCATTGTAATCTGCTTGCTTTATTTTCCATATTGGAACACCATTCTCAATTATGTTCCTTTCCCACACGAACAGTGACGAAGTATAGGTGCTCTGCTTGGCTTCAGTTGATTGGGGTTTCTATTTTTCAAAGTTCAAGTCTTGTAATTTCTTGTTAATAACGGTGTAGCAGTTGCATGTTTGCTAATGTAGTGTACTTTTTTCTCCATCTCAATTTTACAGTGGCTGGCACCTCTACTCGCCCCCGTACCTTTAAAAAGGTAATATACTGTTTTTCTTTGATAAAATTTGGGACATTTGTTGGTATTAAGTTACATTTGCATATAGTAAATTGACTTATGTTGTCTGTCCATTTTGAGATTGTTATTTTTGAGCTGATACTCTAGGATTCGCTTATATGTGAGGGGTGCTAAATTGAAAGCTTGTTTAGTGTTTTCTTCTGGGATGAGCAAAATCAATTGGTCAAACCAGATCAAGTGATATTGGTAGAACAAAGTTTCATTTCAGCAATCATGCAAGTTGGGATAAGGTAAAGAGTTGTAGTTAATAGAAGTATGCTATTGATTCCCTAATAGAAGTTCTATTTACTCGGAGGACTACCTATTTTTGTTGCTCCATCAGAATGACGAATTGCTTAATGTGATCATCTGACCTTCCAAAATGTGTTCAACAGTTTATGGTTTTGCCAAATTGAGCAGGCTTAGGATTATAAACTTGCAATCATGAGCCAATTTTCGATGAATAACAGATGATTGGGCGTCACATCATTTTCCCTCACGTGTCCAAGATTTACATATTTCAACTGCCAAACAGCATTCTTCCTTGTTTATCCTTTTTTTTTTCTCCATATGACCAAGATTTATTTATAGCTTAGGATATTTCTGGAGTTGCTCCATTGTGCACAAAGGTGCTTATTACATACTTTGGGAGGATATGGTACTTGATAGAGTGCATGGCGACTAAGGACCCATATGGGGAGCTCCATTTTTAGTGAAATGATTCTTATAACATCTTTCTATTGTACTGTGCATATTTTCTTACTCGTCAAGGCAGCTACATTTTAAATGCTGAAGTCTATTTATACATGAAGTTTATTTTCTTTTAAAAAAATGGAGTTCGTGTGTGTTGAAGATTTCAATGTTCTTGCATTGTTCATACTTGAATCTTACTTCTGTTGCAGTACTAAGTTAGTCACCCTTGGATTTGATATGGTGTCCTGTGGTTCAGAATCCTTTATTTTGTTCGCCGGTCCCTTTGCCTTTGGCTCTTAACAACTATGATCCTCTGTAGCAGAAATATTTCCTAACGAAACGCTTGTAAATTTTTAGTAATTTCCTCCATTTGGAGTAAGAATTCCTTTATGATTTTTTTCCTTTTTGCAACAGGAAGAAGCTGAAGTAGTAGAAGAAGATGAAGAAGGGAGATCTGGAGAAGAGTCTGAGGAATCTGGAGATGAAAATGAGGTATATGGCATCTGCTTTTTTCTTCGTTCGATGAGGTATTGTGCAGACAGTTACTAATTTAATTAATTACAATTTTTTTTTTGTGTGTTAACAGAAGCGTAAGGGCACTCAAGGTATTATTCAGATTGACAACCCTAATCTGGCTAAGCCAAAGAACGTGAAAGCTAAAGAACTTGATGTAAGCATTAAAAAAGCATTCATGACATTCGAGCTTGCTGTAAGTAATCGATTCCTTAAGTAACCTTTTGTTTTTACAGATGGAGAAGACAACTGAACTTTCTAGACGCGAAAGGTTCGTGAATGTATTCTCACTCTCTTACTCTTTTGATGATGCAACTGTATAGTTTGTCTATAATTGTTTGTCATATTCTTTCATGTGCTTTTTTCCTTTGCTTGATAAATTTAGTTTGGACTTTATTCTTCTGCAGTTTTTTGCTTTCATATCTTAGGGAACCTAGGGTACTTGCTGCATTGGTTGTTTCTCTGATTTTGCTCTTGTAAAGTAAAAAAAGGGAAAGTATTCTTACATGTTACATACCTTTGTATATGGGTAAAAGAGAGTGTATACACACACACACGCACACACATACACTCTCTCTCACATACACATACACACACACGCACACACACTCACATACACATACACACACGTGTGTGTGTGTGTGTGTGTATTCCAGTTTTTTGGTTGCTACTTTGATGGGTCGCATAATGATATTGCTCGTTGATTGTTGTCTTAAGAATGATTGTTGTTTTGGATCAATTGTATGTTTTGCTAGTCATCTGCTGGGTACCTCCTGCTCATCATGGTTGCTAGATTTGGTTATTTTCCTGAGAAGTGTTATGACTTATGAGAGGAATGGACCAGGATTTAGATGCCGTAAGTTTTGTTTTGCTCCAAGAAACTTTTGACTCACAAGTTCCATGACTTCGGTTAAAGTCATATCTAGTTGTTTTTTGAGGCTCATCATGGTTGCTAGATTGTGTGTGTGTGTGTGTGTGTGTGTGAGAGAGAGAGAGAGAGAGAGAGAGAGAGAGAGAGAGAGAGAGAGAGAGAGAGAGAGAGAGAGAGAGAGAGAGAGAGAGATTTAATAACCAGGTGTTTTGTTTTGTTTGTTTGTTTTCTTCTTTCTTTTCTGGTATGTTGCTATTCAGTGATTTACAAGTGTGCCTTCTTTTTCCAGAGAAGAGATAGAAAAGCAGAAAGCTCATGAAAGGTACATGAGGCTCCAGGAGCAAGGGAAAACAGAGCAAGCAAAGAAAGATTTAGGTATGCTTGTTATCCTTCCCTAGATCTAGATTTTGGTGAAGTTGATTATGAATAGGTGAATTTCTTCTCTGTTCAGCAAATGGTCATCGGTCAGTCATCAGATACTAAATGATACTTCCAATTGTGTTTATACTTTTAAGATCTGGTAGTGAGAGTTTTCTGTTTTATTTTTGTACCATATACATGATATTTGATTAGAGGTGCTGGTTTTTCTGATTTTATGGTGAGTGATGATCTGAGATTGTATTCTTCTAACATGTGCACTGTCTTGCTTTTTTTTAAAAAAAAAATTAATTTTTTTTATGATTGCGAGGATGTACAAGAAGTTAGGACATAACTACATGGCAATAAATGCCTCTAATTTAAATCATACATCTGATACCCAGAAAAGAAGGTAATAATATTTCGAGTTATATACCAAAATACAGCTTTTAGAGGTGAAAACTGAAGTGGTTAATTGTGAGAACTCTTGAAATGCCGTAATGAATATCAAAAAGTATTTTCTGGAGAAATCTAACTGCTGACAGATTGTTGGAAGAGTTTACTTTTAGTGTGTGGGGACACCAGTTGCATATTGTATCCAAAGTAGATTCTTGTCAACTGAAGCAAAGTACACATTCTTTTTCACATGTGTGAAAACATGTTAGGCTAAGGCAGGGAAAGGAATATAGAGCAGAGGAAGAACAGAGTGCCATGCACGGGGTTGTCCTTCCTGACGATATAGTTTGCTCATATTTGCCGGTGATTGTAATGATTGCCATGGGTTTGGTTTCTTTTTTTCACTTTCATCTGTACATTTTGAATTGATCATCTTATAAATTTGCCTTTTCAAACTCCTAGTCAAGCCTCCATGTCTTGGTTAATGGCTCATTTTATAAAATTGCCTTTTCGGCTTTATATGAAATCTTAACTTACAAAAAAAAGAAAAAAAGAATTGGTCTTACCTTACAATGATATGTGACAGACGTTAATCTGGAACGGCATGAAGTTATGTGATATACACCCTTCAAGTTCTTATCTGTATCTGTGAATTATTTATGTTCCCCCTTGCTTCCTTCTCATCTGAGATGCTGTATGGCTTAGTTGAGAAAGCCTTAAGAAGTCTTTGGTGCTTGAAAGTGCAAGTACATTCTGCTGATGGTTTTCCCATTAATCTGTACTTGGGCTTGTTCAAGATTAGCAGCTAACGTTTTTTTGGGCTTCCATTTGTGCATTTGTGGTGGCTAAACATGTTTCAAAAGAGTGCCTACTTGGTCGTTGAAAGGAATTATTTAAGACCTTCATGGTTAGTTACTGTGGTGATTTGACTTTGAAGAAATGATGTGGAGTATGACAAAGTGTTTCATGCTCATATAATGTAGGTGAATGTCATCATGTAGGAAAATTATCTTCCTAGCTTAAATCTTTGGGATCTTTTTAGAACACCATCTGTTTTGTCAGCAACTCCAATTTATATTTACCGATTCGATGTTCTCTAGTGCTAGCATATTTTGTCATATGATGGTTTTGTCCTCTGGTATTATTCAACTGCTTCATTGTTTGTGCTTAGGTGAAACATTAGAGCAATTTATTGAGTAAATGTACTAGCCTCCAATATCCATATACATATCTGTGATTGTCGTTGAACTCGAACATCCATGTTGAACATGCTTTATGTATATTGCAGAACGCTTGGCCCTTATAAGGCAACAGAGAGCAGAGGCAGCTAAAAAGAGGGATGAAGAGAAAGCTGGTATTCTTTCTCATTTAGTATTTTTTTGTTTGATTTTCTTACCCCATACGTTTCGTGGTTCTGTGTTTTTTAATTTTCCTTTCTTAAATCTATTTTTGTTGCAGCCAAGGAACAAAAGAAGGCAGAAGCCCGCAAATGATATTTCAATTATGTTTTCTGACAAAGGATGTCGTACTTGATATTTGTTATAGAAGGGCTCACAGGAGGATTCATGTAGCCTCATGTCTGATACACTAATAGGGAAATTTTCATCGACAGTCCATCTTTGTTAATGTTTTTTCCGCAAGACTATTTTTTTATACTATCTTGCATAAGTGCTCCTGCATTATCCTCTAAAGGAATCTTACTCTTGTATTGAACAAACACAGTAAGATCTGTGTAGTGTGATCCTACGTTAACTTGCGTGATGTATTTCCAAATCCAAATAACATCTTGATATACTAGTGATTTTTTTTTCCAGAACGTATTATGTGGAGAAAAAAGGCTTTATTTTCTTGCCCCGAGCGGAAAAAAAGAATATAGGAAGGGAAGAACAGAAACCGGCAATCGGAGCTTAGAGACATTCATTGTCGGGGTCGATTATCAGGCGTACTCCACCGTCCTTGAGTATTTTCATCTTCAAACTTCCATGTGATAAGGAATAGCGGAGGGTGCTCAACCATATATTGCTGTTTGAATCTTGATGGGTGTAGTGTGATGTTCGAACTCTTTTATACCGAAATATGTTTGAGTTTAGACATCGGGAGCATAATTCACGACTCTCTCAACTAAAAAGTTGATGAGTAGCTTGATTTACATCTTTCACGAAGTTTTTGGAGCTGGTGCCTTGGACTCTCGAGATGACTAGCTGCTGTAACCTGATTTACATGAAGTTCTTTAAACTTAAACGATTTAACTTTCGATGTCAAGTTATAACTTTTTGTATCGAAGGAACAACGGAGGTGGGAGTAGAGACCGATAAAATAGTAACAGAATATTCAAAAAAGATATGCACTTAGGGAGATGGGATCTCCTCATTTCCTACACCGTCATCTCCTTACCCACCGTCCGCTACGTGGCAACAAGGTAGGGTGGTGAGGCTAGATAAGTTTTGTCACCCGCATCTAACTTCACCATCCCATCTTGCTTGCTGCCACGTGGCGAGCGATGGGCAAAAGGGAGACGGTGTGGAGGGTGAGGAGATCCGGATCCCCATAAGGGATATATGAAGTCAAGCTATTTGGCCATTAATTTCATTTTGCTCTTAATTGGTTGAATGAAGTAAAATTTAAAAATCACATAAAGTTTTAATTGAACATCATGATAAAGTTTCGATAGTCAAAGTCATTCCAATACTGTGATCTTAGTTATCTACAGGGATCATATTTATACTATATTTTTATTTTTTTGCAACAAAAATCCTAGTTATACTATACAAAAAATACTTTTAATTTACAACCGGAATTCTGACAACCATATACCTTCTCAAAATATTACAGCCCCAGAACTCTTGGCAATGGGGTTCGCCTCCTGTAACCTCTAGCTAATTCATTCTGCAAGTTAGTTTACGAGACGTAATTTTTCCTTTATAGCAAAATTTACTCCACATTGGACTTACGGTTTTTGTTTTGCGTTTATTAATAGACAAATTAGATAATGTTTTCATCATGAAATTATAATATAATGTCACGCTGAAGTATAATATTTTCACTGGTTCATGTTATTTACATTACGATTATTACACTATAATTTCACGACTAATTGTAATGTTTTATAACAATTTTGCCTACAATTGGTGCTTTTTTTTTTTTATTCTTTTTATTTTTCGTAATAGATTCTTGGGGTGCCACGCATACGACTAGGCTAGCAATGGAGTAAGTAAAGCACAACAATTATCGAACAGGACCAAAGCGGTGCAGAAGAAGAGACCCGAGAATCAAAATGACCGACCCGGACCCTAAAATCCCTGGATTCGACCCACGCCTTCCTCCATCTTCTTCACACAAACTTCCGAACGGGACTTCTGCTGAAACCGGGTTTAAGGGTGGGATTAAGTACCCGAACGCGCCCGAAACATCCAACCCGGATCCCACCACGCTCAGAGAACAATGGAGATTCGCCACTAGGCAGTATAGCAGATGGTACGCTCACGCTTGGGGCACTGCTATAGTAGCTGGGCTATCTTTTTTCGCTCTTGGTTGGTTTATCAAAGGGGAGAATCCTTTGGAATCTTTCAGAACTGGGAGCTCAAGTGAAGGGGATAGAGCAAATAGAGATCGGGATGTTAAGAACGGGTCATGAAAGGTACCATTTTTTTTTACTTTGCTTTGCAATTCAGTTAGTGGGCTCTAATGATACATATCAATTCTTGATTTAGCGTAAAGTTCCTTTCTTGGAGCTAGTTTTAGGTACCTCAGGTCTTGGATGATTTAAGTTCAATCATTGTTGTGAATGAGTATTGTGTTGAAATGCGTGATTGATGTTTTTGATGTTGATTCATATTGATGCAATGCCCCCAGATGAAGAATACTGGGCCTAGTAGAATAAAGGAGAGTAAATGATGAATGTATAACATCCCTCTTTCATTTATTTTTAGGGTATTCGTAAAAGATCATTGATTCTTAATGAAAAATGAATGTTGCGGTAGCTTGTTTGAAACTCGGAGATTTGACTTATCCAGGATGTGTTATGCATATGCCAATCCGAAATGATCTATTAAGAAAGGAGGGTCGTGTGTGAATTGAAGATTGAGGGACTAGATAAAATTCCCTTTTGGCGTATCCGGAAGCAACCTAGGAAATGAAAAAGGGATATATATATATATATATATATATATATATATATATATATATATATATATATATATATATATATATTTTACATTTTGAGGCGAACCTTTGCTTGTGGATTTCAACTGAATCATGAGATGTGCCTTTTACGATGGGTAACACAGCTTTGTCTCGGATGCATTACTGGATATGTAGCATGTGGATGTCTAGAATATGATAGCGTGATAAAGTGGCGTAACGACTGAAAATATATGTCTGGAACTGTTGTCCTTTTCCTTGAACGGAACATCTGATTATTCCAAGGACTGCGAAATTCAAGTCTATAAGGCGTATGCATATTGCTGGACAAATTGGTAGGGCAAATGTGATCAAATTGTCTAGTTTTTAATATACCATATGGCATTCTGAGCTGTCAAACGCAAGAAGGCTACTTTGATCCATGTTATCATGATCCAATTTATCAAAACCATTTTAAACAAGATGTTACCTACTGTTAACGGAAATCTGTATTCTCTGGTCAGTTCAGAGGGTGTGGCTTATATGTATCTGGGGTGACCCCTGCTACATTTTGAAACAAACCATGCAATATATTAAGCAACATTAGCCAAAAGGCAGAGGAAATGTCAGCAGGGAGAGTCTCCCTGTGTACAAACTTAGTAGCGACATTAAAATCCCTGTTACATCTGAGATTTCTTATTGGGCAATAGACATGCAAATATTATATTATGGTAACTTTGATGGTAAACGAAGAGCGTATCGATGCTTTGTTAACTTGTGTTTAACACTGTATTCAATCACCCTGGACAACTATAGCATCTTGAATGGCATCAGGAACACAGGACATGTTCATGGAAATTCACCAGCTTGCGAAGACATGGATAGGAGAACCTCCTACATGGCTTATAACTTAAATGAACTGATTGCAAGTAACTTCTGAATAAACCATCCTAAATCGTATCGTGTGTGTTCTTGGCTTTCGACCAGCATGGAGAACTAAACAAGAAAAACTTTTCCTTGACCAATCATAAACATAAGATGAGTTGAATCTTTAGAGAGTAATTTGAGAGATGTAAAATTACAGGCTTCTTCTTCAGACTCAGTAATGATACCTGTAAAGGCAACACATCATTACTTGATTAGAAACATGATAACAAGACAAATGGCTTCTTAGGGGTATTTTAATGGGTGGATTGACGTCTTGAAAGACTGATGCGTAAAGCTATGTTTCTTTTTCCCTTGTTTTGATCATGGCGAGGTTTTCTTTTTCTTCACAAGTCTGTTTTTTCGTGTAGCTTGTTCTTGTGGATTGTTAGTTGTAGAATCATCATTCTTTCATTGTGAAAACTGATTAAATATCTTTTTTTTTTGGCTCCCTATTTGTGCAGTTATTTATATCAATGCTCTCGACCTGTCTGCTGCTCTGAATGTGAACGGGTGCATAGAGATAAAAATGGGTTCTTCATGAAACTACCTTCAGTTCTGTTGCCACTAGAAGGGAAGATCATGAAACTTCCATGTAAGAAATAATGTACATTCGCTGTTTTCTTCCTTTTCGGTTTTGGCTTGCGCTCGTGTGCATAGAGAACCAGTCACATAAGTGACAGGTGACATAGTGTTTAATCTTCGGCAATTCTCTGCTAAGTGACTAAAATGTGTCTAAAACTTACCGGAAGTTCGGTCTCTTAAATATATTTAAAAAAATCAAGATTTGGAAAACTAGTAGTCTTTTTTGCATGTAAGGTAATCGTTGAAAACTAGTAGACTTTTTTGCATTAGTTTGCTTATGAAAATGAAAGTTTCTTTTTTTAATTGGTTGTTAATCTTACGAATCCTGTGAGGGCTGATGCTCGATAGTTGATATATATTAATTTAAAAATGGCATACGGTTGTGCCACTCCGTTGGGGAAGATGCTATAATTACACAGCTTTTGTGATTTTATTTGGTTGCTCTAAAGTCGTTTTAAAGTTGTGAGCTATACATACCTTTAGGTTGCATTTAAATCCTTAGTGTTGGCTGTTGCTGGTGTGAAAACTATTTTACAATTTCTAGGCAACTATGTACACCGTATATAATTGGTTCATTGATTCAGCATTCAGACAGTAAACTGTAAAAGGTAATATGCTTTTCCAAATGCCCATTGTTAAACACTAGCTTTTGTGGCAATTGTTTGTTTCTAATTTTTCTGCGATGAATATCGTCAAGACTGATCTACGCAACCGGTTGGGGGGTGACGTACTATCGGATTGTTTATTGTGTTACTTTGAGCATGAAATTTTTAGCACCATTGAAGATGAAGATATTATGCAACGATTTCGATCAATGTCATCTCGAAGAACCTTTTTGCATCCCTTGACAAATCCTTCTCGTTCTGCAATAGGCAAATAATTGTCTAAAAGATTTTGTCGGTTTTCTCATTCTGAAACGGTGACCGGTGGTATTCCTATTGCGAAGCCTGTCAGTGCCCCTCCAAGAAGGGACTCCTGGCTCCGCCACTGGCTATGCACATCGAACAACCAGCGGAAGTATCAGTACTAGCTGTTAAAAGACACTTTACTTCTACTGGAGGTAAAGTGTGCGAATACTGCAAGAAAGAAGATCATACTATATATGACTGTTGCAAGTTGCAATCTAAGCTGGTCAGAGAAGGAAAACCATCTCTGAAGACCAACAATGTACCCTAGAGGCCTCAACCAAGACCATTCCTTGTTGGACAAAGTGCTACCCATCGGGTCAGCAGTACACCTCGACTTGGTGCAGCTTAACTTGAGGTCTCTACAAAAGACCAGATTGTTGTTAGGTCCGTAACACACTCTAGAGGGGGGTGAATAGATGGGCAATTTTGCGGAATTCTCTTATTTTTGGCTTTCTTCAACTCAAATGGAATTTCAAAATCAAAGCAAAAAATGGAAGATAAGAGACAATGAATGAATAAACCGGATATAGAGTGGTTCAAATAGTAAATGATTCTACTCCACTATCACTTTGCTGCCAAAGTAGATTTTCAACAACTACTCTTCTTATTAAAGCTAATAAAAACAACAACAGCAATACTTACACTAACAACTTAGTGTAAGCAACTATAACAACAACTTCTTGCACAAAACACCTTTGTGCAACTACAACAATTTCAGCTCTAAGCAAGAATGACTTCTTGCTACCTCACAACTTTAACAAAGTTCTCTCAAGAACTTTCTCACAGTGGGTTAAAGGAAGTAGTGTAGGTTTACACTTTTTCACTAGTACAAACACAAGCAAGAGATCAAATATTTATGGTTCCTCTTGTGTTACTTGCTATCTCTCAGTATACAACAATGAAGAACAAAGAAAGGCTTGAAAAGCTTTAAGCACTTTTACATATATGAGAGAAATATACAACTTGAAGAATGAAACTTGATGATGGTGAAAGTATGTGAATCACTCATGTGAGCTTCTTCTATTTGTAGGAGGTGTTCACCACGTTTTTAGAGTCTCCCCCATATCTTCAAGTCAATCCCCAAGTCTTGACAATTTGAAAATAGTCTTTAGCCACTCTACGGATTGATTTGATCCTCCAAAGCCACCATAGAGAATCTTAGACATGGATATAATAGTCAAGGAAGCATGTATTATGTTAGAGAAAATTCCACAGGAAATTTGAGCAAGATTGAAAAGAGAAAACACCATGCATCTCCTTTGGACTTTATTCCAAGGGTCATAAAAATTTGAATTCTGGAGGACATCGATCGATCGATGTGTCTGGGTTGAGAGATCAAAGTTCTCCAGAGAGTTCTCAGTTTTGAACCTATCATACATCGACCGATCGATGTTTCTCCCTTGAGCGACTGATGTATACATCGATTAATCGATGTTCCATAGTTTAGAGACCGAGTCTCATAGTAAGTTTTCTAGTTTTGAACTTACACATCCATCGATCGATATCTTTTCTTCAAGAGACTGATGTATACATCGATCGATCGCTGTCCCTTGGTTTAGATATTGAAGTCTTACAGTAAGGTTCCAACTTTGCACAAGCCTACCATAAATCGATCGATGTCTCTTCCTAAGAGACTGATGTATACATCAACCGATCCATGTGAGAGATATTTGTCCCACAGTGTGTCTTTCTCATTTTGCTTCAAATTCCAAGTGTTAATTTCCTTTTTATCTTTTTCAAAACATCTTTTAACTTCATCAAAACACTTCATAACCCAACAATCTCCTCCTTTTTGATGATTTCAAAACCAAGACTTTCAAAAGATGTTTTTGCTTCAAACGTTGATCAAATGTCTGTGAGGGAATCTTACATTGTACCCAAACGTTTGGCTCATTACTTAGTTTGCAGTCAAACGTTGATCAAACTCACTTAACAACCATTTTTTTTGGATAATGGCTCATTTACAGCCATTCAATCGGCACCAGCCGGTCATCAACTGGTTGAATGGCTGTAAATGAACCATTATCAAAAAGAATGTTTATTAAGTGAGTTTCATCAACATTTGACTGTTAATTGAGTATGGATCAAACGTTTAGCTACTAAGTGAGATTTCCTCAAATGTCTGCCGTGATAGATGTTAAATTTATGTAAATTGATCATGAAAATTCAATTATAATGGAATCAAAAGATACTGTTTTATTTGGGGTGTTTCTTATGTAAGTATATCTAACCATTAAGTATACTAGTGATTTGAAGCCCTTTAGCTTGGTGCTGAGCTTATATACTCATACAACAACAACATTACCCCATTATCTTAGAGGCTTCCGCCTATGACGAGGTATAGGGGGTAAGATGTACACAATCATACTCATATGTTAGAAACACATAAAAGTTGTTTTCCGATGATCCACTATGAAAATTGTGTCAAGCTGTACCGATCAACTGCTACTTCACAATATAAAAAACGCAGCCAAGTTAGTGAGTCATTTTTCTTTATACTAATGATTTGAATAAATCATGATTTATACTTAGAGCCAATCAACGATATTGTTTAATTTGGGATGTTTCTCGGGTCTGCATATCTAACCATTCAGTATATATACTTATAATTTGTAGCATTTTTTTGGATGCTGAGGTTTTATAGTCTCATGATGTGAACAAATCATGATTTATACTCAGAGTGTGTATGTCTTAGTTTATAAGTTGATATCACCAGCTTAGAACTATTTTTGTCAATCTGGACGTGATTTATGAAGAGGAAAAAACAAATTGTTCATAAGCATTTTATATGTTTATAAGCCAAAAAGAAATCAGCCGTTTGTTTTCAGCTTATAAGCATGTAAACAACGGACATGTTTTGACTAAATAAAATCCCCTTAATGTCTCTACTTGTATTACATTCCATTTTCAAGGGAGTCAAGGATGCACTCTTTTTTGACTTTGAAATATGATCAAATAAAGCAAAATGATTCAATAAATCAGAATGACTCACTAAATCAGAAGCATCTCTTATATTGTGAAGTAGCAGTTGATCGACACAGCTTGACATAATTTTCATGTGGGTCATTGGAAACAATCTCTGTGTGTTTCTAACACATAGTTATAGTTGCGTACATTCGACCCTCCATACCCTGTCATAGACGGAATCTTCTAAAACAATGTGTAATGTCGTTGTTTTCTCTACTTTTATTGTTGTCTGAAAGTGCAATAATGTAATCAATAATGAGTTATTTTAGGGAGAAATATGGTGTCTTTCATTTACAACATTATTTGTTTTAGTGATGTGTTTCTTCTAAAATATCTGAATATCACACCAACGATTTCTTTTCTTGCTAGCGAAATAAGTAATATATTAACTAATCGTTGATTTTCGTTATACAAGGTAATTAAGCCCAAAAAAGGGATGGGATCTCCTCACCTCACTTTTACTCACCACATTTATGACCGCGCGACACGTGCCATCAGGGTGGGGTGGTGAGGGTAGATACGGGTGACCCTCATCTAGCCTCACCACCCACCCTTGCTTCCACATGTCATGTGGTGACGCGTGCGGTGAGGAAAAGTGGGTGAAGGGATCCTATCCCAAAAAAACATGTCTTAATTGTAAACTACCAAAGTAAACTACTTTAATGTCTTGTAACTATTTTCACACTAGTGAAGATGCTTACATAAATGCGTAATATATACAACAACAACAACC
Source organism: Eustoma russellianum (assembly GCA_036186865.1). Taxonomy (NCBI): domain Eukaryota; kingdom Viridiplantae; phylum Streptophyta; class Magnoliopsida; order Gentianales; family Gentianaceae; genus Eustoma; species Eustoma russellianum. The sequence continues at coordinate 30,695,207 of AP025066.1, read as the reverse complement.
ATACCCAATAATATCCCAACGAAAACATAAATTATCTCTAGGGTTTTGGGACTATGAGAGGCAGATAAACATTGCCATAGAGAGTTTGCAAATGCGTAATATATAAAGTCTATAAAATATTAAATTTCAAAATACATTACATTTATTTATTCTTATGATTACATTGTATCTTTTTTTTTAACATATTAGCATTTAGTGTTCAACACATATTAATGTTTATAAGTCCTTCTGTTCAAACATGTAACAACTTTTTTTTAAAACAAAAATATAAGCTATTTATAAGCTAAAAATTTTGCTTACAAACATAAGCATTTTTTTTAAGTAATTCAAACCCTCTTATTCACTAATACCCATGACGAATCAATTGGGATGGAGAGTTTGCAAATGCGTAATATATAAAGTCTATAAAATATTAAATTTCAAAATACATTACATTTATTTATTCTTATGATTACATTGTATCTTTTTTTTAACATATTAGCATTTAGTGTTCAACACATATTAATGTTTATAAGTCCTTCTGTTCAAACATGTAACAACTTTTTTTTAAAACAAAAATATAAGCTATTTATAAGCTAAAAATTTTGCTTACGAACATAAGCATTTTTTTAAGTAATTCAAACCCTCTTATTCACTAATACCCATGACGAATCATATTGATTCGTTCCTTCCTCTCGTTATAAAACTAAATAGATAATTTATATTCATGCAATTGTTGAGTGAAACTCTTCATATTTCAGATAAACTGCATATAGGGAGTATTTTACGTGTCAATAGTTAATGAGTCATGTTATAAAATTAACTTTCTCAATAATGTATTATATGTATGTTATGTTCAACAGGCAGTGAACCTTATGGAAAGTATACGTCAACGAGCAACAATCTATGAAGAGGTACTAAATAGACGAAATATTGTCTTCCCTTTATTATATAATTATTGCAATCAGCTTCTAAATAAAATAACATATTCCATAATTTCATTTTTTTTATATATTTTCTCAACTATGGGATGTTGATACTGAGGACGACAGCGATAGCAGGAGTTTCGATATAATACTTGACAAAGATAGCGTGACTGATGAGGTGCCTAACATTCTCTAATACTTGGCAACAATAATACATACCTGCACATACCTAGTATATTCTAACAACATCAAAAGCTATCGCTAGGGTATTGATTCAAAAATAAAATAAAAATATATATATATCTAACTTTACGTTTTAATGTATCTACCTTATTTTCTGCTTAATGCTTAATGCCACAAGATTTAATGTACTAATATGTTGTGTTTTGACCTAACCAGCCGTTCCCAATGTGGTTTGTGGAAAATGGTTATGAAGATATTGACTACGACAGTTTGAGTGATGAGGTGACTTACATTCTTTAATATCAAGGTGAGATATTTAACTTCATTTACATTTTATATATATCTAATTTTTGTATTAATGTTTAAAGAGTACACAAGATTATGTACCAACACTAATATGTTGTGATTTGACCTAACCAGCCGTTTCCAATGTGGTTTGTGGAAAATGGTTTGAGCGGTGAAGATATTGAACAGAATTTGAAGACAATTATGTATGCTGATATTGCAACTGAAAAGGAGGAAGGCGACTGTAGCGCCCCGCTCTCGAGCCCTAGCCTCGGGAACAGTGCATCCGCCGTATCTTGCTAAGGAGAATACAAAGCGTCAAATCAATCTCTTACTTGTCAGAATTGACGTAGAAATTTTTTTCCGTAGAAACGTAAATCATAACTTAAATTAAACTCGAATAACCGTTATTACATTGCTAAATAAAAATTCTGGGAATAAAAGTAGTAAAGTAGTATGTGGAAAATCCTCAAAGTATAAATAAGAAAAAAACAGCTGCAGAGTCCCCTCATATCCTAGCTGCAGCTCTCAACCAGCCCACTCTGCTATGTCCATATTATCAATTCCCTTTAATCAAATCAAAGTCACGCATAACGTTTATACACATCAACAGTATCCAAGAACACCAATATACGCATACAGTAGACTCTAAATTCATAAATCATGCACACATTCAACAACAGTGTGTAGATTTCAACGATAAAACAACAAACATATAGCGCATCACCCAAGCATGCTTGAATTTGTACTAATTGGAGGGGGAATAGGAAACCTACCTGGATTGCAGACTTCTCTCCCTTTTTCCTTCTCCTTTTCTCCTTCCTCTTCCATACCTTTTCTCTCTGAAACCGTGCTCCCTCTTCTATCGCTACCCTTGCGTTTCTTTTCTTTTTTTGTATAATTTTTATTGTTGTCTTTCCTACTAACCGCCGCCCCCTTGCCCCCTTTATCAAAGTTCTCTGCGCAATTTGAGGGGGAAGTTATTCCTCCCTCAATTCACGTCTCTTATCCTTTTTTTTAAAATTTTCTTTCTTTCTTTTCAATTATCCTAACCAAATTCATTTGAATTATGTACTATTTTATTTCCCTTCTTTTTTTTCTTTTATCCTTTTTCTTTTAACCGGTTATTATTATTATTTTATTTCATTTACTTTTTTTTTTATGTTGCTTATCCCAAAAAGCACCTGATGTGTGCATATTTTATATTTATTATTTATTTTTCTTTTTCTTTCTTTCTTTTTTTCCATTACTTATCCTATATCTCTATTTATATTTAAATACAAATATATCCATATATATAACTACGAAATTACTTACACATAACGATACGCTATAATAAATTTAATTTCGAAAGGTCGTTATACCCAACGGCTACGTTAGTTTCCAATTAACGCGTAACGGCTAATTTGAAAATTTCCAGGTATAACATCCTACCCACCTTACAAGAAGTTTCGTCCTCGAAACTTGACGTAATTTAGTCATAGTGGCTGAGAAGACTCGATGTACCTTAATCGAAGAGTTCAGGTAGCGTTCGCACATCTGATCCTCCAGCTCCTAAGTCACTTCATTTTCCTTATGATTGCTCCACTGCACCTTAACATACGGAATGATTCTTCTTCTCATCTCTTGGTCTTTGCAGTCTATGATCCAAACAGGAGTCTCTTCACATGATGTGTTCGGTCTGATCCTCAACGGTGGTGCATTCAGTACGTGACTTGGGTCCCGAACGTACCTTCTCAGCTAAGAAACATAGAATACATTTTACACTTGAGCTAGCGCCGGAGATAACGCCAAACGGTAAGCTAACGAACCAATCCTTCCAAGCTCCTGGTAAAGGCCAATGTAACGAGATCTTAGCTTACCCTTCAGACCAAGACGTGCAACTCACTTCGTAGGCAATTCCTTCGAGTAAACCTTTTTCCGATAGTAAACACCAAGGAACGCCTCTTCGAATCTGCCTAACTCTTACTTCTGTCTTGGGCAACCTTAAGCCTTTCCCGAATCAACTTTACCTTATCCTTTGTTTGCTCGATCAACTCTGTACCAGTAATAGTACGCTCTCCAACTTTGTCCCACTGGACTGGGGGTCTGCATTTACGCCCGTTGAGTGCCTCAAATGGCGCCCTGCCGATGGCGCTAGCTGTTGTTGTAGGGCACTCAATCATCTTGATCATACCATCCCAGTTCCCCTTGAAATCAATGACGCAAGTCTTTAACATGTCCTTCAATGTTTGTATCGTCTTCTCTGGCTACTCATCGGTCTAAGGATGAGATGTAGTACTCAAACATAGCTCCATCCCTTACATACATCGGCATACACGAGTTTTAATCTGTGTGATCGTTTTAATTATTAAGTTATTAAACATGTTTGGTATCGACATATAGTGTGCTGTGTATCTTTATTTTAGACGTATGTATGACTTAGGTATCACATGTAGCTCGTGAGTTCACAACCGTTATATGCAGTTCGTCACATGTATTATGTTTATACTGTTTGTTAGTTGAGTTTTAAGCGGTACACCTGCTATGCACGTTCATTTTAGTCTTTGCTTATTGTGATCTCTCTTTTTGTACTTGTGTTAGTCGTTAATAATATTTGTTACATGTACTCTATATTTTCCGTATCAGCTTATCTTATCTTATTGTCGTATAAATATCGTTATATTGTCTTTCAGTACTTGTGCATGTACACGGTTATGACTATCTTAATTTCAGAAGCTTTCTATTGTGTTTACTAAATTCCTTCATTGGTAAACCAACACACCATATTCTTATTATTGTGTGATCTATGCATGTACATATAAAGTCGGGGGTATCACTGGAAGCAAACTATTTATCTCTTGGAATGGAGATATTGTTTGTGTGTCTCTCACTCTCCACAGACTCTAGCGATAGTTTTTGCTGCCGTTGGGATATACTGAGTATAATTGTGGTTGTAGTTGTTTAATTACAAAAATGAAACAAAATAAAAAGAGGAGTGATGGGGGTGGAGGGGGTGGGAAACTGATGCTCAAATTCACAAATCACTCGAACAACAACGTTCAGCAATGAGCAGCATAACGACTTGAAGCATTCCAATGGTACATAACAGTATCAAACAAACTGAAAAGCAAAGGTGTGGTTGCATCACAAAGTATACCTATCCTTGATCTCTTATGCTCGCATCAGGGCATGGGTTGCTGTCGATGGAAGAATCTATTTACAGTGAAGATAATCTTTCAGCACCGCCATTTTGTTGCAGAACAGTGTTAACTTACTAATATGGCATATGATCATATAAAGGAAATATAACTCACAAATCAACTGGACTGTAACATATCTTTTCTCTCTTCATGTCTTATCAAGAAAGCATAATACTCTTTGCGTGGATATCATTTCTTACTGTTTTTCTCCTTCGTCTTCTACTGCCTTTTGAGGCACCGTCTTTCCTGCACCTTTCGCAGAACTTTTTCCACTAGGTGACTTCGATTTCATTGAAACTAGTTTTTTCATTGTTGGGGCTGGGGTTTTTGGACTTTTTCCATTCTTGCTCAGTTGCCGGTTAAGTGGTTTCTTCGGGCTAGATTGAACTGGAAGTCGACTTTCCCAAGGCTGAGCAGCAACCCAGTGGTCCGTCCAACTCCAGGCCCAGTTCGTTTGCGCTAGCTCACCATTGGTCCATCTGGAGTTCGCGTTGCTGTTTGCCCTCCACTGCAAAATGCCAAATGGCAGTAATTAAACCATGGTTTTTGTGTTTCAAAGAAGCCAATAGCTGAAGGATCCTAAACTTTGCAAACCTGGTGAGAGAAGGCATAAGCCATTGCACGCTCCCGCTTCACCGCTGCTTCTTCTCTCTGATTTATCCTTGCCAGAACTTCATCCATTGTTTCTGAGCCACCACTCCATTCGACCTGTAATTGTTGGTAGCTTAGTTAGGGAGAAAATGGTATGTCACAGTTAGCTTTATAAAAATACAACTAAAAGGATGGTTTTCTTGCATACAGTTCCCTCTTAAAAGTGGTCCTGTTAAAGCTCAAAACCAGGGATTTATTTGCAAGATTGAAGTTTATGACTCATACAAAACTGAAACAGATAGTTTTACCATTTTTCACATCTTAAGGGCTAAATTCATGGAGTTTAATAGATTAGGTTATTGGAGTCTTAAAATTATGTCCAATATATTGAAAAACCTTTAGCCATGCTTACACTGGAGAGTTCCCTTTTTGTCTTGGGACAATCCAGAACAATAATTTATACTTGTGACGGCGTTTTCGGGTATTTGTTTTGTGAAATATTATTCAAGTTTAGTTAAAGTCATACCTACTGCTCCAGTAATAGGGATTTCATTGATCTAAACTTGCTCTGAAGCAGCATGGCTCAACTCAAAGTAAACTTTGGCTGAGCTATGCTAAGTCATTTTTTAAATCAAGTGGCTAAATGGCATGGAAAGGTAGAATTGACAATGAGGAAGCCAGGGGGTCATGAGCCCCTGAGACCATTTATCCAAATGGATCATGCCTTACTTTCTTTGTAGCAAAAATAATTACATGCATTATCTTCCAATATATAAAAGATGACTTCTGCCACATGCACTAAGCTGAAGCTTAATTTAATTTAGTTGACACATGGAAGATACACAATCATATCGTTTTCTTTTTCTTTTCTTTTTTTCCGGATTTACGTGGGTGTCCAGGGGCCAGCCTGCGTGCACCACAATTAATCCAACGGCCTTAGAGTTACAAGCTATGTAAACTGGAGACCCTTCTGGAAGGCTCGAACTTGAGACTTCTGGGTCATTTCCCAGGGTCTTTACCGCCCGAGCTCTGTGTCACGCTTTCACATTTGAGTTAGCTGATGGACAGAAAATTAGCCATCTTACCTCTACATCATGAAGCCTTGCCTCAAGCTTTAACTGATTCTCTAGCTTCTTCTGCCGAAGCCGTCCTTCGGTTACCATATGTAGTCGGCGACCTTTAATCTCTGCCTGTATTTTGCTCCAGGAGTGAAGATAGCCTAAAGTTACGGAAGCTTGCTTTGTCACAGAATCAGCTTTTATCAAATCCTGTAATCTTACTACTCCCTTCAAACGACGGAATGCTTTCCTTGCCTAACAGAAGAGAAAATTATTTACTCAGCCTGGAAATGTTTGATAAGTGAAACTTGGATACAGTTATAGAATAACAGCCCACCAGGAAATTACAACCAGGAGACTACTAGCATAAAATACGATGTAATGTCATGAAAATGGAATATACATAATGAAACATGGAATATGCATACATGAAATGTCATGAAACATGGAATATGCATGTAAAACTTCGACGTCCCTTCTATCTTTCATTAGATATAGCTCAAAGAGTAACTTCAAGGTCCCTTCTATCTTGTGATTATCAGAATCACTGTCCATGCTCCTCTCATAATTCACAGCATGCTTATTATTTAATTGGTTCGGTGCCACAGAGATATTTTCTAAGAAGAATCTTGTAAATTAGAAGAAGTGAAAAGCAAGATGTAAGCCACATGCACTATTCCATCTTTTATCAGCAGCAGAACCCGTGAGAGAAAGAGAGAGATCAACTTAGCTTGTCAGGATGTTGTATAACCACTTCTCTGTCTCCATTCTTATTACAATTTCATGTAGACTCTCTCCCCCCGAACTAATGACAGTAATTTCTTAAATCTCAAAATGCCTAAAAGCACAGCAAAAGTGATTACATATGAAAAGACCATCTAAAACTGTTGTCCTCCATTTGTTAGCCATATAGCCTGCTCAAACTTTCTTTCTAGTACAATAATATTTTTATCTAATGACCCTAACTAATCATATTAGAAGAATCTAAACTTTCAGGAAACACAACTGTCTATGTACTAACACGAGGTGGTCACCAGATGTGTTTTCAACACACCTTGGTTATTCACAATTGCCAACTATATTTGTGCAAAACTAGAAGTAGGCACCCAGTTGTGAAGAGTATCTCTATCCTTAGCTTTATGCGGTAGAGAAATTCCTCGGCTTCATAGACGTCAAGCATAAGCAAGCATAATCTAAAGGAAAATATGATTGAAAAAAGCTATAACAAACAAAGAAAGTAACCAGTTGAATAATGGATTTGAATTAACTCACCAAAGTAAAAGCAATAACAAGGACATACCACGAATGCACGAAAAACAGTCTGAATTCTAGTAGCTGCTACATCTTCTGTAGGCACATTAAGCTGCTTTTGATTTCTTAAGGATAAACAGTTGGCGAACTTAGCTGACTCATTCCGTGACGATTCATCCACTTTACTGGCATTTGACTTTTCTGACACTGATAGCTGTCACAGGAAAGTGGAAGGGAAGAAAAAAGGTGTGCCAAGGTGACAGCATAAGAAACTGGTCTTTGCCAAGTATCACAATTTGCAGGCATTCATGACGTTCAAACTGAAAGGTCACCCGAATGGGAAAGAAATTGAGTTTCAAGTACACCATCAGAGTGCACAGATGCCCAGCGTACCTTTGATTTTTGGGACCTTGCTTTGGTTTTCTTCTTATTGATTATATTCTTGAACCAATCTCCAGAACCCATTTAAAAAGCCTTAGTGCACGTCCACTTTTGGCAGCAGATGATACTACAGGAAACATAAAATAGTTTAGATTTACTCAGATACTATTGAGTTTAGCATGGAAAAAATAAAAACAAAACAAACATCACACTATTCTCAGAAGCTTCGCTCCCTGGATAACCAAAGAACATTCATAATTTCATGATTAAAAGAAAATAATGACAAATAAGGCTCAGCTTGTGATGCTAATGCATAGTAAAGATAAGTTCAACAGTATACTCCTCATATTAGTCGAACACACGTCATAACCAGAAAAAAAAATTATAAGTGTACTATAAGAAGCAGAAAGTCTTGCAGATAAACTATCTGTTATGCAATAAAATCAGTCTCTAGTTAATTGGGGGAGAGGGCGGGGGGAAGGGAATTGAAGGTGACAAGCAGGAATGAGTTCTGCAATTGCATTGTCTAGAATGCTGAGATGGAAAAGTACACTTGAGAATCTTTGATAGTTCTTATATAGAAAGACTTGACAGACACAAAATAATTAAATATGAAAAGAAACATTCAATATTACAGAAGTGAATCGTAGAGCTATCGCAAGACTCTTCCATACAACAATAGAAAGAGGCGCCAAAGCAAACAAGCTTCTTTTAAAAAAAAAAACCATCAAAAGTAAGCATTGTCATTCTGAATGAAAGGTGCTTAATCCATGTTAGTAGCATGAATGACACAAACGAGAAGTTCAAATACAAAAACAGTTCTCGTATGATCCTCAACTACCATGCATAGGCAGCACAATACCAACTTAATCTTGTTGGTGATGAACTAAAAAACCTAGGGAAATGGAAATCAAGGAGCTTCCTTAACGCGTTAGTATTTTCTGAAAACTTCATACTTCAATTCTAAAAACGCCAGACACTTCAAATGCTTCTCCTGCACTAGCATCAAGTACTAAACTATTCACAAGATCTTGATAATACGAGAAGAAATGATTGTTAACAGGATTTACAGGTGCTTAGTGTATAAACGTATAAAATATTTGTCTCTCTGACAGCTTAAACGTTTAGGATTGTAGATAATCGTGGTATCAGAGTAGATCATTTGTTCAAATATAGCTGTCTCGTGTTCGTCCACATGCGAGGCAACATATTATATTTGTGTCATATTCATCTCTATAATATTGTGTTATCAAGCTTTTGAATGACTAGGTAATTTATCAACAGGTATTACTCAAGTACACTTCAAATGTAAGATCATAAGTTCTAAGCAATCCTAAAAACAGCTAAACTTTAAATATGTCAACATCTAAACTTTAAATATGCCAACTCACAGTTTTGATGGCAGCATGTTAAGTGCACATATGCATAAGTTACTCATCTCTCTAATAGCATAAGATTTTACTTCAGATGGTATCACCAGGAATCACTCAAGTAGACGCTCAAATAAGACAACAACTCATTAGCAATCCCAAAACAGCAATCCCTTAAATATGTCAACTCACAGTGATGGTAATATATCTATTGAGAATTACGAGGCAGAATATACGAGGTGTTGAAAGATATCGTAAGAAAATTCAGCAATAAGTTTAGCTTAACCCCGCAACATGACTGATTTAACTCCCACCATAGTCTTCTACTCATTAAACCTACAAGAAAAATTATAAATCCTGGAAATGCAAACAAATAAAATGCTAGTAGACAAGCCAAGGGACAAACTCCATTAAAGTATTCTTTAATTATCAACTATAAGGCATCAAATCAATAAAGAGATTCGCACAGAGAGAACTAAGACAAGTAAAAGCTATTATATTGTCCCCTTGAGTGTTGCCTGACTGACATCTTTCCATCTACTTTTCCTTCATCTTCTACAGCAATTTTCTATTTAAGATTTTCTCAAAATCAGCAAAAATACTTGGTGCCTTACTATGATATTGTCCCGGACACCACATCTATCCAATTCCCTTTTGAGTCCCTCCAATTATCAAGAAACGCCAAAAGTCAACTGAACTAAGTGTAGTGTGACCAAATCAAAATGGTCTGATCCGCCAACTGAAAATAGAATGGAACCCAAATGGCTCAAGCCAAGTGAAATTCGAAAGCCAATGACAAAAGCAGCTCAAGCCCCTATTAATTCTTCACATTAACATAAAGATCCCTCATTTCTCCTTTAAAATCAAAACCTAGAAACCAATAACAATTAAAACCAGCAAAACCACATAAAGACTGAAACTTGTTACCCAGGAACATGCAAGACACTGAGAAAAAAATTTGTAAAGCCTACCTTAGCTAGAACTCTTTTTGGGCAGATGGGTACCTCCAAACTGCAAATAGATTCAATAAAGGAAAGACAAAATGGAAGAAGAATGAGTAAAGATGAAGGCAGAGTATAATGATATGAGTAAGAGAGAAGAAATACTAAAGAAGAACACACAGAAAGTATAGAGGGCAAGAAAAATTCAATGAATGCTTGGTCTTAATTAGCTTTTTTTTTTCTTTCTTTTTTTTTGGAGGAATTACGTAACAAACAAAAGGTTGGTGCACAATCTTGCAACATTTCCACAGGTAGGCCATCCTTCTCCCCCACGAGCTTAGCAAATTTTTGTTGAAAGGATACATAGTTTGATTTCAAAAATACGTTTAATGTAGGTGTTTTAGTGCTATATAAGACAAAAGGTCCTGTTTGTATTGAACATCATGACCTTCCCAACATAAGAGGCTGCTGTAACTCTTGATTTTTATTCTCCACAATACTGTTTAGAACTAAAACGATATAAGGCTTCAGAACCATAGTATGACATTTTGCTTTTAGCACCTAAAACAAATTAGTTGTATGATTGTGTCTGTTTGGTGATTATTGTATCCAAATGGACCCTCAATGTATCATATCATCATGGGCCCTTTGTCAAAATAATGCAATATTAAAAGGGAAAATACCTCTCCTTAAATATTATGATTGAAACATTGCTCATAGTTTATTTGAAAATTTGCTCATAGTTATTAATTTTTATTGCTTCGCACTACATTCTTTACCCGCTTTTCCCCTTCAAAAATGCTCTTGTCAAAACTTGCAATCATATCTTCGTTTCTCCATCTTTATTCCACCTTTTTATCAATTTCTTTTTTACATTTTTATCATTGTTTTCTGATGATCCAAAAAATACCTCCATTAATCAATGACGGTCAACGCTAAAACAAGGGCATGAAAGTGACCAAGTACCGCAGGTCGGCTTGGAGACCAACCAAGTCATATACGGACAAATAGTCCATCTCGGCCACAGGGCCCCTTCACCACTTCGGCCACATGGTCAGCACCCTCTGGGAACTAACAGTTCACCTCGGCCTAGCGGCCTCACCTCAGCCTAAGGGTCTCACCTCGGCTTAATGGCCTTACCTCGGCCAAAGGATCTTGTCTCGGCATTTCCGCCCCTCAAAATGGCACCTCGGCCATAACAGCTTGGCACCTCGGCCATAACAGCTTAGCATCTCGGACATCTTGAAGATGTCGGCTATACATCCAGTTCGGCCGAAGGAAACCAGCCATTGGTTCCTAGCTAAGCCTTCAACAGTTCATCTCGGCCACGGGTCACTGACTACTGACCTCGGTCAGACTAACAGTCATAATCCTGTATGCTACGTGGCCTACATGCAGTCTTATCTCTCCAGCTGTTGGCCATGCAGAGGAGAGTTGCCAGCACAGTAATCCCTAGCAGCTACGCGGCTGCCATGCAGGCCGGCCAGACGTCCTCATCTCACCCCTTTGGGACACTCATCTCCCAGCCTCGCCAAGTATAAAAGAGCTTCCTCAACAATAAGGAGCTCCAAGTCTCTAATAAGAGACCAACTGGACTTATCTCAGCTCGGCTAATACCTTGGCCGACCTCAAACAGGTTCCACACAACCTTCATTCCAGTATAAGCTATATGCTAAAATGCCCACAACTGACTTGAGCGTCGGAGGGTTTTCCTAGGGCAGCGCCCTAGGATCCCTAACGCTTTCTTTCCTTTCTCAGGTTTCCTTGAAGGACTGTTGACGGAGGGATAACGGCCTACCCCCAGATATTTCAACTTTTACATTGGTGATAAATCTGACATCATCAAATTGGCGCTAGAAGGAGGGCCTGAACCTCCGGGTCCCTTTACACACGAAATATCTACCCAAGGCTCCTCCAGTGATTATTTAAGGGTCTTCCTAATTGTCCTCGGAAGCTATTGAGAGAAAGATGAGCAAAAAGGACAGTCAAGGGTCCGAGCAGCCCGTGACGGCTGGGAATCAAAAATCTTCCCAGCAACTATAGAGAAAAAGGAGTTTGAGTGATTTTCAAATACATGATTTAAATGTGCACAAAAACGAACATAGCATAAACGTGCATGATATATATACATGTATGCATTATACATTGCTATTAATTGCCTTATTTAGCTTATATATTATGTTGCCAAACTAACGAGCCATGAAGCATTAAAGCTTACATCATATGGCAAACATTTGTTGTGTTTACACTATTTTCAGGTGCCACCATTAATGAACTAAACTAGTTCATTAAGTGAAGTACTTAGTTTAATAAACTAAGTAGTTCATTAAAGGAAGCCACATTTGGAAAAGGCACAAAGGCAACAAGGCTAAGGAAGGAAAGTTTTCTCCTCCTCCCCATCTTAATTATACACGCAATATACATATATATTACACATATTTTCAGATTTTTTTTAAAAGGCACATACACATGTATTCCAACGTACTACCGACACGTTATATATTTTACGTACGTACGTTAACGTCACACCACTATACTTAACTCATATTTATGAGTATATTCAGATCGTATATCATATGATATAAGATATGGTGATGAAAAATCAAATACGACACGATAAAAGGTTCTAAACCAAAAATTGTCGTATCGGGCGAATACCGAAACTTCGCCAACGTGTCACGTACTTGCCATAAATAAATGGCCAGCCCCTATACTTCAAAATTCCATAAAAATTTCGTGGGTTACATGAAAAATTCAGCCAAAAATACTTTCCATGTTGGCACACACAAATCACCCCACATTAAGGCCAAAATGTGAAGATTCCAAGTTTAATTTTGTCACATGTTAATGGTACCACTTTAGACCAGCCAAGTGCTGAGATTTAAAGTATATATTATATATATTATGTATAACATAATATATATAACATGGGCAAAAGTTGGAATTTAAATTAGAGAAAAATCGGGTGATCGATAAATATCGAAAATTCGGTTTCCTACGCACACAACATATGGAACGTTTTTGGTGCATCATGTGACACGTATCTAGACACTTTTTACATATGATATACATCTTAAAGTGTTCTAGAAAATTAAATTAAGGGCTGATTGGAATATAACATGTGTGTATTATTAAATGTGCATTATTTTACAAAGTTAGCAAAAATAAATTTCAGCACATGCACATACACATTCCAACGTCACCTACAGCTGATTTGGAGCATATGTGGAGCTTTGTTGGCATCTTGATTGGTCAAGGATCAATCATACAATGTTGGTGAATTGAAGAGAGAAGCTACAAATGGTAAGAATTCAAAATATATCTCTCTTATGTCACATGCTGAAAATTTTAGCATACTACATACAAGCTGGGCGAAATTGTGTCTTCAATGTGACATATTTTGTCATCTTTTATTATGTGATTGATTAGAAGAAGATACGGAAAGGTTTTGAATATTATTTAAATAAATAAATGGTGATATTTTGTATATCACACATGCTGAAATTCTTTCAGCATGTGTACAACTTTGTGGCCGAATTTGATAGCCAAAATGTGTCCAAATTCATTTGTTATGTGATAGCAATACTTACCATAACTTGGTGATTCAATTTTTAAAGAAAAAATCAAGGTAAAGTGGGTATTATTTTGAAAGAAAAGGAATGATGCACATGCTGAAAATTCAGCATGGCAAGACTACTTTATGGCCGAAATTTTCATTAAGTTTGGGAAGGATTTCTTGTCTTGACATTTATGTGAATATCTCATGACTTATGAAAGTTATTTTGTGATGATTTTGGCACATGGTTAAGTGTAATTCTCAGATTTTTTTTCCAAGTCATCATGATGGCAACGTTAAACCAATAAGGAGGTGCCAAGTAAGCGAAGACTAAATGATCGTCCAATAAGAAGATGCCAAGTAAGCAAGACATTGTCACAATGATGTCTTACACTCTCTCAAGGACTTAAAAGATAATTTTCAAGAGGGGGAAGGCTACACAAGGGACGGCTGCACATGTTAAAAAGAAAGAGAAGAGAGCAAACAAAAACAAGGCCAAGCATTGCAAATCAAAGTGATCAAAAAGCCTAGTTCTTCTTCTTCTACATTCTCTCTTTCTTTCTTCCTTCTTGTAAGCCTATTGTATTCATATTCTTTCAATCTTGAATAGGCTTGATATAAACCACCATTCATTCTATATCTTTGTAAAAGATTGATCAAGGTGTGATCAATCTTCATTCTTACGAGGTGGTGGTGTTCGTGTGAATTGTACTCGTCATACAAGGTTTGTAAAGTGTTGGAGTTAGGTGTAACTCTATCAACCCTGCGGTAAGGTGTACTGCGTGTGTGTGATTAGTGTGAACCAAGGAAGGTGTTCCTTGAAGACTGGAGTAGGTTGTTTATAACCGAACCAGTATAAAATTCTTGGTGCCATTTACTTTCTGCATTTACTTTTCAGTTACTGCACTGTTTACTCTTCGTGTTTGCATTCGTAAAAATAGTAAACCATTTTCAAAAATAACGAAAATTTCCAAAAATATACCTACACGTTCTAGGGTTAATTTGGCACAAGTTTCAACCCTTTTGGATAAGTATAAGTCAATCAAACATCAAAAGTTCTGAGACTAGTGCAGTCTGATTTTCAGACTTGCAAAGGTTGAGACGTTGATTGTAGTTGACCTACTTCCCAAACGAATTTTGAAAAACTGTTTCAACCCACTTAAATATAGTGTATAAGGAGTTAGTGGTCAAATTTTCAGAGCATTTGGACGTTCACACAAATAGGAATAAATTTTTCAAAACCATCTACCGTTTCTGGCAGATTCGAGCAATCTGAGTACCAACGGTTTTTGAAGAGGTTAAAGGTTGAATTTTAATTTGAAATTTTTAGGGGACCCTCATAACATCTGAGGCTAAGTTCTCTCAAAATTTTATACTTTTTGGAGACCTCTAACCTGGTTTTAAAAACGTTTTAAAACAGATCCTGAAAACAGAATCTGTTTTCAGAAGTTGAATTGTTTAAGTTTAAAGAAATTTTAAAAACCACACTTTCCGCACCACCTATTCAACCCCCCTCCTTCTAGTGGTGCCTTGCAGATCCTTCAATTGGTATCAGAGTGCAGGAACACTCACTTCAAAGAATCCAACGATTCCGTGAGATGGCAACCACAACCGTGCAAGAAGGAATGTCAACTGTAAGGTCTCCTCTTTTCGACGGTGAGTCTTTTATTCAGTGGAAACTTAGAATGAAGCTTTTTCTTATGGCTATAGATATTGATCTTTGGTCGATAATAGAAGATGGTCCTTTTGTCCCATCTAAGTTATCCACCGTAGACGGAGTCACATTAGAAGTTGTTAAATCTAGACAAGAATATACGAGTGATGATAAAAAGAAACTTAGTATGAATGCTAGGGCTATGCAATTGCTCCTAAACGGCCTAAGTAAAAGTGAGGCTAGTTACGTGTCTAATTGTTCTAGTGCTCAAGAGATGTGGCATATTCTTAAAATGAAACATGAAGAGACTAGCCAAGTAAAGAAGTCTAAAATTAATATGCTTATGTCCACACTTGAGTCCTTTAAATTATTGCCAAATGAGTCTATTGTTGAGATGGATTTACGCTTGACTAACATTTACAATTCTCTTGAGTCTCTTGGCAAAGCCTTCACTATGCAGGAAAAGGTACAAAAGGTCTTGCGAAGCCTTCCATCTGAGTGGGACCCTAAAGTAACGGACATAGAAGAAAGTAAAGAGACCAAATCGATTAAAATGGAAGAACTAATCGGATCACTTAAGGTATATGAAAACAAACTTTCTTTAAGACATTCTGAGTCCATTTCTAATAATGATAGGGCTATAGCATTTAAATCAAATGAATACGTCGTAGATGATAGTGACACAGATTCCGATGATGAGGACTTAATCACAATGGCTAAAAGATTAAGAAAAATATTGAGAAAATCGATTAAACATAAGTCTACCTCATCTAAGGATCATAAAAATAAAAATAAGGAAATAAAGTGCTATGAATGCGGCAAACTTGGACATTTATCATATAACTGCCTAATAAAGAAAAACAAACAAACAAATACCCTGACAAGGATCGGAACAAGAATAGACTCGTCTCAGAACCTAAGCAAAGGAGAAGAGCATTCAAAGCCTCCACTTGGAGTGACACATCCGACTCTGAGACTAATGATACGGAAGAACACAAGGCACAAGTATGATTTACATCTAAAGCATCAAATGAGGTATCTTCCGACTCTGATTCCGATTCTGAATGTTCATATGATGATTTATTTAGTCAATATTTAGAATTGCATAAGTTTTCAAAGACTCTTGCAAAAGAAAAGAAGCGATTAATTGAAAACAAGAAATTGTTAGAATCTTCTAACAAAGATCTTGTGTCTCAATTAAACGATTCAAAAGAAGAGTCGTCATGCATTATAAATTCATTAAAATCTGAAATTTCATCATTGTCATCAGAGAATATTGAATTGAAATCCGAGATTTCAAACTTGAAATCAAGGAATGCGCATGTAGAGAAAAAGGTGAAACAATTTGATACGGGATCCAACATGCTAGATCGCATTATTTTATCACAAAAACATGACAGTGATAAAACTAGATTATGATACAGGGAGACAAACGAAGCATCATCTAAACCATCCAAGTTTGTTTTGTCTAAAAAAGTAGACACATCAAAGGCATACGTAGCGCCTAAAATAAAGCAAAAACCTCCTCTCCCCACATCTCGTCATATCTCTTCTTCATCTCATACGAAGTATAATTATGTGCCGTATAAATATGAGAAGAAGACTAGTACACCATTTATCTCATCTCATCGTGCTTCTTATCATACAAAGAGAAATCACATGCCATATAGAAAGCCACTGATGCATATGCGACATTCATATCATAAAAATGCATCTAGATCACTCCCCGTGCATGCAAACCAAAAACGAAAACCATACTATTTGCATGATGGGATTTTTGGCCAAAGGCCAAACGCATTTGCCCCCAACGGATACTATGTTGCATTTTCATCATCTTTCTCACCTTTTAGAAGACCTAGAAAGGTCACCCAAATTTGGGTACCAAAAGGGACATTTTCAAAGGGTTGAATAAATAACCCTTACGAACGCACATATATGAAATGCATAATTTTTTTTCTTCTTTACAGGCATCTTTTGATTTGCTTTCCAAAATAAAGGGGGAGAGAAAGCATGATTTAAGGGGGAGAGAGATACTGATTGCATAAATCAAGGGGGAGCGGATCCGAAATTTAAATTTCGAATTTTGAATTTATGCATAATTGAAGGGGGAGCGATAGGATTTAAATCATGTGCATAAGTTATTTTGAAAATCATCAAAAGGGGGAGATTGTAGAGAAAAATGGTTTTAATGATTTTCAAATACATGATTTAAATGTGCACAAAAACGAACATAGCATAAACGTGCATGATATATATACATGTATGCATTATACATTGCTATTACTTGCCTTATTTAGCTTATATATTATGTTGCCGTACTCACGAGCCATGAAGCATTAAAGCTTACATCATATGGCAAACATTTGTTGTGTTTACACTATTTTCAGGTGCCACCATTAATGAACTAAACTAGTTCATTAAGTGATACCAAGGATCTGCAAGGCACCACTAGAAGGGGAGGTTGAATAGGTGGTGCAGAAAGTGTGGTTTTTAAAATTTCTTTAAACTTGAACAATTCAACTTCTGAAAACAGATTCTGTTTTCAGGACCTGTTTTAAAACGTTTTTAAAACCAGGTTAGAGGTCTCCAAAAATTATGAAATTTTGAGAGAACTTAGCCTCAGATGTTATGAGGGTCTCGTAAAAATTTCAAATTAAAATTCAACCTTTAACCCCTTCAAAAACCGTTGGTACTCAGATTGCTCGAATCTGCCAGAAACGGTAGAATTTTTTCCTATTTGTGTGAACGTCCAAATGCTCTGAAAATTTGACCACTAACTCCTTATACACTATATTTAAGTGGGTTGAAATAGTTTTTCAAAATTCTTTTGGGAAGTAGGTCAACTACAATCAAAGTCTCAACCTTTGCAAGTCTGAAAATCAGACTGCACTAGTCTCAGAACTTTTGATGTTTGATTGACTTATACTTATCCAAAAGGGTTGAAACTTGTGCCAAATTAACCCTAGAACGTGTAGGTATATTTTTGGAAATTTTCGTTATTTTTGAAAATGATTTACTATTTTTACGAATGCAAACACGAAGAGTAAACAGTGCAGTAACTGAAAAGTAAATGCAGAAAGTAAATGGCACCAAGAATTTTATACTGGTTCGGTTATAAACAACCTACTCCAGTCTTCAAGGAACACCTTCCTTGGTTCACACTAATCACACACACGCAGTACACCTTACCGCAGGGTTGATAGAGTTACACCTAACTCCAACCCTTTACAAACCTTGTATGACGAGTACAATTCACACGAACACCACCACCTCGTAAGAATGAAGATTGATCACACCTTGATCAATCTTTTACAAAGATATAGAATGAATGGTGGTTTATATCAATCCTATTCAAGATTTAAAGAATATGAATACAATAGGCTTACAAGAAGAAAGAAAGAAAGAGAGAATGTAGAAGAAGAAGAACTAGGCTTTTTGATCACTTTGATTTGCAATGCTTGGCCTTGTTTTTGTTTGCTCTCTTCTCTTTCTTTTTAACATGTGCAGCCGTCCCTTGTGTAGCCTTCCCCCTCTTGAAAATTATCTTTTAAGTCCTTGAGAGAGTGTAGGACATCATTGTGACAATGTCTTGCTTACTTGGCATCTTCTTATTGGACGATCATTTAGTCTTCGCTTACTTGGCACCTCCTTATTGGTTTAACGTTGCCATCATGATGACTTGGAAAAAAATCTGAGAATTACACTTAACCATGTGCCAAAATCATCACAAAATAACTTTCATAAGTCATGAGATATTCACATAAATTTCAAGACAAGAAATCCTTCCCAAACTTAATGAAAATTTCGGCCATAAAGTAGTCTTGCCATGCTGAATTTTCAGCATGTGCATCATTCCTTTTCTTTCAAAATAATACCCACTTTACCTTGATTTTTTCTTTAAAAATTGAATCACCAAGTTATGGTAAGTATTGCTATCACATAACAAATGAATTTGGACACATTTTGGCTATCAAATTCGGCCACAAAGTTGTACACATGCTGAAAGAATTTCAGCATGTGTGATATACAAAATATCACCATTTATTTATTTAAATAATATTCAAAACCTTTCCGTATCTTCTTCTAATCAATCACATAATAAAATATGACAAAATATGTCACATTGAAGACACAATTTCGCCCAGCTTGTATGTAGTATGCTAAAATTTTCAGCATGTGACATAAGAGAGATATATTTTGAATTCTTACCATTTGTAGCTTCTCTCTTCAATTCACCAACATTGTATGATTGATCCTTGACCAATCAAGATGCCAACAAAGCTCCACATATGCTCCAAATCAGCTGTAGGTGACGTTGGAATGTGTATGTGCATGTGCTGAAATTTATTTTTGCTAACTTTGTAAAATAATGCACATTTAATAATACACACATGTTATATTCCAATCAGCCCTTAATTTAATTTTCTAGAACACTTTAAGATGTATATCATATGTAAAAAGTGTCTAGATACGTGTCACATGATGCACCAAAAACGTTCCATGTGTTGTGTGCGTAGGAAACCGAATTTTCGATATTTATCGATTACCCGATTTTTCTCTAATTTAAATTCCAACTTTTGCCCATGTTATATATATTATGTTATACATAATATATATAATATATACTTTAAATCTCAGCACTTGGCTGGTCTAAAGTGGTATCATTAACATGTGACAAAATTAAACTTGGAATCTTCACATTTTGGCCTTAATGTGGGGTGATTTGTGTGTGCCAACATGGAAAGTATTTTTGGCTGAATTTTTCATGTAACCCACGAAATTTTTATGGAATTTTGAAGTATAGGGGCTGGCCATTTATTTATGGCAAGTACATGAGACGTTGGCGAAGTTTCGGTATTCGCCCGATACAACAATTTTAGGTTTAGAACCTCTTATCATGTCGTATTTGATTATGTCAACCTTTGCAAGTCTGAAAATCAGACTGCACTAGTCTCAGAACTTTTGATGTTTGATTAACTTATACTTATCCAAAAGGGTTGAAACTTGTGCCAAATTAACCCTAGAACGTGTGAGTATATTTCTGGAAATTTTCGTAATTTTTGAAATTCGTTAACTATTTTTACGAATGCGAACAAGAAGGATAATCAGTGCAGTAACTGAAAAGTAAATGCAGAAAGTAAATGGCACTAAGAATTTTATACTGGTTCGGTTATAAACAACCTACTCCAGTCTTCAAGGAACACCTTCCTTGGTTCACACTAATCACACACACAACATACCTTACCACAGGGTTGATAGAGTTACACCTAACTCCAACCCTTTACAAACCTTGTATTGTAAGTACAATTCTCACGAACACCACCACCTTGCTAGAGTGAAGATTGATCACAACTTGATCAATCTTTTACAAAGATATATGAATGGTGGTTTATCTCAAGCCTATTCAAGATTGAAAGATATGAAAACAATAGGCTTTTACAAGAAGAAAGAAAGAAAGAAGATGTAGGAGAAGAAGAGCTAGGCTTTTTGATCTCTTGGAATTGCAATACTTGTTGTTGTTTTGTTTGCTCTCATCTCTTTCTTTTTAACCTTGCAGCCGTCCCCTTTGGTAAGTCTCCCCCTCTTGAAAATTATCTTTTAAGTCCTTGAGAGAGTGTAAGACATCATTGTGACAAGGCCTTGCTTACTTGGCATCTTCTCATTGGATGATCACTTAGTCTTTGCTTACTTGGCACCTCCTTATTGGTTCAACGTTGTCATCATGATGACATGGAAAAAATCTGATAATTACACTCAACCATGTGCCAAAAATCATCACATAATACATTCCATAAATCAAGAGATACATCATAAATTGCAAGACTAAAAATCCTTCCTAATTCATGCATAAAAATCGGCCATAAGGTTGTCTTGCCATGCTGAAATTTCAGCATGTGCATCCTTCCTTTTCTTTCAAAATAATACCAAATATTCTTTGATTTTTCATCATAAAAATGAATCAACAATTTATGGTAAGTATTGCTATCAATTAACAAATGAACTTGGACACATTTGGCTCTTCAAATTCGGCCAACAAGTTGTACACATGCTGAAAAGTTTTCAGCATGTGTGATATGTAAAATATCACCATTTATTTATTTAAATAATATTCAAAACCTTTCCATATCTTCTTCTAATCAATCACCTAATAAAAGATGACAAAATAAGTCACATTTAAGAGCTAAAATTCGGCCACCCTATGTTTAGTATGCTGAAATTTTCAGCATGTCACATAAGAGAGATATACCTTGAATTCTTACCATTTGTAGCTTCTCTCTTCAATTTACCAACTTTGTATGATTGATTCTTGACCAATCAAGATGCCAACAAAGCTCCACATGTGCTCCAAATCAGCTGTATGTGACGTTGGAAGGTGTATGTACAAGTGTTGAAATTTATTTTTGCTAACTATGTAAAATAGTGCATATTTAATAATACACACATGTAATATTCCAATCAGCCCTTAATTTAATTTTCTAGAACACTTTAAGATGTATATCATATGTAAAAAGTGTCTAGATACGTGTCACATGATGCACCAAAAATGTTCCATGTGTTGTGTGCGTAGAAAACCGAATTTTCGATATTTATCGATTACCCGATTTTTCTCTAATTTAAATTCCAACTTTTGCACATGTTATATTATGTTATACATAATATATATAATATATACTTTAAATCTCAGCACTTGGTTGGTTTAAAGTGGTACCATTAGCATGTGACAAAATTAAACTTGGAATCTTCACATTTTGGCCTTAATGTGGACTAATTTGTGTGTGCCAACATGGAAAGTCTTTTTGGCTGAAAATATCATGCATGGAACGAAATTTATGATGATTTTTGAAGTATAGGGGCTGGCCATTTATTTATGGCAAGTACGTGACACGTTGGCGAAGTTTCGGTATTCGCCCGATACGACATTTCGGTTTAGAACCTTTTATTGTGTCGTATTTAATTTGTCATCACCATATCTTATATCATATGATATAAGACCTGAATATACTCATAAATATGAGTTAAGTATAGTGGTGTGACGTACGTACGTAAAATATATAACGTGTCGGTAGTACGTTGGAATACATGTGTATGTGCCTTTATTTAAAAAAATCTGAAAATATATGTGATATATATGTATATATCCGTGTGCATTAAAGGATGGAGGGAGGAGAAAACTTTCCTTCCTTAGCTTTGTTGCCTTTGTGCCTTTTCCAAATGTAGCTTCCTTTAATGAACTACTTAGTTTATTAAACTAAGTACTTCACTTAATGAACTAGTTTAGTTCATTAATGGTGGCACCTGAAAATAGTATAAACACAACAAATGTTTGCCATATGATGTAAGCTTTAATGCTTCATGGCTCGTTAGTACGGCAACATAATATATAAGCTAAATAAGGCAAGTAATGGCAAGATATCATGCATACATGTACACGTTTATGCTTTTATACGTATATATATATATATATATATATATATATATATGCATTCAAGTTACTTATTTTGAAATCACTCAAACCCCCTTATCTCTACAATCTCCCCCTTTTGATGATTTTCAAAATAACTTGTGTACATGATTTAAGTGCTATCTCTCCCCCTTGAACCATGCACAAATTTGAAATTTGAATTTCGAATTTTAAATCCGGCTCCCCCTTGATTTGTGCAATTAAGATCAATCAGTGTCACTCTCCCCCTTAAATCATGCTTTTCTCTCCCCCTTTATTTTGGAAAGTAAATCAAAAGATTCTTGTCAAAAAGGAAAGTAAATCAAATCACGTCAATTTAAATCATATCAACGGGAATCATGCCTAATTTAGAACGAAGAGATTCATATGTGGCTTGATTTAAGGCTTTTGTAAAAATGTCCGCTACTTGTGCTTCTGTGCGTACGTGATCTATGACAATATTACCATTGTTAACGTGATCACGAAGAAAGTGATAGCGTACTTTTATATGCTTAGCCTTAGAATGTAACACGGGGTTCTTAGACAAATTTATGGCACTCATACTATCACAATATATAGGAATTTTATTTACGGTAATTCCAAAGTCCGAAAGTTGTTGTTTTATCCACAACAACTGTGTTCAACAAAGGCTAAGAGCCATGTACTCAGCCTCAGTAGTGGACAAAGCAACACTTGCGCTACAGGTCTTATATCATTCAGTGCAGAGGTCTGATTACCAGAGCATACAGTGCGCTCCAATCTCATCTCTGTCATTCAGACTTGGGGAACATAACAAGGTCCCGCAGCGAGAAAGGAGCTCTGTCAAAGTTCGGCTAGGGGGCCAGGGCAGAGAAAGAAGTTCTTTGCTGGCTTCAAAGGCCCATATCCTTTCCTACATGAGAAAGAAAGGGCTGGCCAGAGAGCCACAGCCCCTTGCAGGGCCACTCCATAAGAGGAACCCACAATTTTACTGCCTATATCACCATGATATTGGGCATGACACGGAGGATTGTAGGCAAATCGGCCAGGAGATTGTGCGTTTGATTAAACTCGGTCATTTGCAGCAATTTTATAATCCAAGATCAAGGCTGCACAGCAGACCCGACATAGACAATCCCCGGAGTGGATGCCAATCTGTGCCGTAGCTTTGAGTCTCAAAAGGATTGCAAGCGAATCAGGCTGCTTTGACAATGAGTCTGAGCTCAAAATGAGGTTCCATCTCTCTCCTGTACAGTTGAAGTCCCATAGCTCGGCCTTGTAATGAGTCTGTACGGCATTCGATAAAGTTAGTCACCATTCGGTGTACGAGACTTCTCGGCAATAAAACGTGTGCTTATCCAACTCACAATGAGGTGGACAACTTGGCGGAATAGAGAAGTTTCCAACAAAAGACCTCGGCCTACCCGAGGCAAATGCCCGCCAAAGGGTACCAGAAGACCTCGGCCTGCCCGAGGCAAATGCCCGCCAGAGGGTACAAAAAGACCTCGGCATGTCTGAGGCAATAGCCCGCTAAAGGGTACAAAAAGACCTCGGTAGGACCGAGGCGGAAGCTCGCTAAAGGGTGGAAAAAGACCTCGGCAAGACCGAGGCGAATGCCCGCTAAAGGGTATATCAAGACCTCGGCCTGCCCGAGGCAACAATCCGCTAAAGGAGGAACTTGTATGACCTTGGCAAATTTGGAAAAGGCCTGGGGGCAGATACCTCCATATTTCACTTCGGTTAGCTCAGAAGACTATCGCCCTCTAAATGGGATCTCGGCCAAGGCAGTACCAGATTCTCTTATTTAGCTCAGCGTGACAAGGTAATATTTATTTTGTCAATTTTTTTTAAAAACTAAGCAGGTTTAGTGAAACCAATGCAGGAACTCAGCCACAATAAACTTGAAAAGCTCAGGAGTATGCTATAGCTCGGGGACTTAGTTTCGCCTAAACGAGCTTGATCAAGATTAGCCAGGCCGACATATGAGCTCGGTAAAAACAAGTTTGAAAAATAAACTTAATGAAAATGTTGAAAAGCTGAGATTCGAAGACAAAAGAGAACCGCAAGATTAGAAGATTGAAACTTTCATTGATAACGGAATACATTTGTTTCAATCTAAGTACAAGCCTAGATCTGCTCTTCATCTTCACGTAAGTCTGCCCCTTCAGAGAACTTCAGAAACTGAGCTTCGAACTCGGCCTCAGCATGGGAGTTATAAAGCTCAACTATCCGTGGATCCTCTTTATTCAACTAGGGGCAGACCTCGGCGTAGATATCGATGGCCTTTGTCTGGCCCATCTGCAGAACTGGGCCTTGCAGCAGCACCATGTTCTCTTCAAAAAGCTCAGATTTCCTGAAGTCGGCCACTGCCTCAGCTTTGGCCGTTGAAAGTTGAAGTGCAAAATGGGATGCCTGCTGTTCCAATTTCTCTTGCAGAGATGTGATCACAGCATCCTTCTTCCCCGATTCTGCCATCACTTGGTTATAACATGCCTCCAAGTCGGCATTTCTCTTCTCCAGCTCGGCCACTAAAGAGTTAGATGTGGCCCATTTGACTTCTGCCTCTTCCCTTTGTCCTTGAAGCTTATTGATTTCGGATTTCAGGGATGTGATGTCTTGAGAGGCTGCTTCAGACTCTTTGGTTTTGGTTGTCAGCTGATCTTGCAGCTCTTCACCTCGGCTGATGAGCTCTGATAGTTGGACTTTCAGCTGTTACACCAAAACAGAGTTAGGGAAGTGTCTAAATGGGTATAACCAGACAAGTTAGTCCATACCATGGCAGAGTTGATATGAACAGAATTGACTAAACTACCCCAAGATGCGGTTGAGAAACGCTGTTTGTCTATGGGCAGAATTAAACTGTTCATCCTCTTAGCAACAGCCAGGTTCATCACAATCTCGGTTTCATCGAATTCGCCCACTGTCATAGTTTGTTCTTGAGCAGGCAGCATCTCGACCTCGGGGATGGGGGCATCTTCCCTTTGCCTTTTCCCCAGAACAGAGCCCGCATTTTGTTGGGTCTGTCTGAGATCAACTGAAGCTGGACTCTTCTGAGGGATCTCGGCCCTTGCCTCTGCTATAATAATCCGAGTAAGATAAACCACCCAAGGGAACAATTCAACAGGTTAGGAAATGAAGAATACCTGGAGTGGTTGATTCAGATGCAACTGTAATTGTTTGGTTTACCTCAGCCTCGGCAGTGCCTTCAGCTGGGGATAGTCCTTGAGCGGCCTCGGCCCTTGCCTTAGCAGCTTGAGCTTTCTTGCGGGATGCAGCCTTGGCAATCTTGGCTGCGAACTCTTTGCCTCCAGGAGCCATGGAACCTGCATAAGGTACACAAGGTTAGGTGAGGGCAGACAGAGAACGAAAAAGGAGCACAAGTACCAGAGCATACCCCGGACTATTGCCAAATTGTCTGGAGAAAGGGGTTTGTAATGGGGACCTGAGGCAAAGTAACTCAGGTCGGCCGCCTTCAGTACTGAGTCATTTACTCTATACCAGTCAATGACTGTGGGCAGAGAATATAACTTGGTTGCCTCATCACAATATTCTGAGCTCGGTTTCATGTTGTCGGCCTTACCCGACTTCCATATGTCTAGCCGAGGTAACCCTAACTTCTTGATATAGAAGAATCTTCCTTTCCAGTTTTTCTTAAAGGTGGGTATGTGAACAACGAAATTAAAGTCCCCAGGAGAGACTCTTTTTGGTAAAATAATACCAACTCTCAGAAGACCTACAGGAGAACAGACTCCTAAAGATTCTCTGATCAAAAGAGATCTCGGATGCTCTAAGGAATAGGAAAAAAGATGGAATAATTTTCAAGCTATTAGGCTTGATCTGAGGAAGCCTAAGATTGTAAGAGTGAAGAATTCGAAACAGAGAGACTGGAACAGGAAGACGGAACCCAGAATGGAAATACTCCTCATAAATAGCCTCATATCCCGCAGGAGGATCATAGGCTGTTTGATTGGCTAAAGGAAGAATGGGGTCAAATTGTTCGACATCGATGTCATACATTCCACATATCAAGGATACGTCCACCTCGGACAGAGTACAGAATGACTCTTGGACCTCGGTTGAAGGAGACCCCCTATAAACAACCCCTACTGGCAGAGTTGAAACCCTAGATTTACTGGGCACCATGACAGTACCCGGAGGAGGGATGGTTTCTGCCTGCTCCGGCAAAACCTCAACTACAGTCACAGCTCTGTCCGGCGGAGCACGGCCACTAGGGCCGGCGACATCACCAGCGTCACCTGATGGCCAAGCTGGAAGACGGTTCTCAGAAACAACCGTCCATTCTGACGAGGAACTGAGGGTTCCTTCATTACCAATGTAGGAAGCTCCCTCAGAGCGGTTTTGCGAATCAGAAGCGGAAGACATGGAAGCTAGGAGAGAAGACTTACAGGCGATTTGCCAGAAGAGAAGAAAGAAGACCACCGGAGTACGGAGGATTAACGCCGGAGAAGAAGCTGACACCGAGGAAGAGCTAAAGTCAGGAATGAAAGCAAGCCGAAAGTAAAGAGCAAAAATGAGGAGTAAAGACCTATTTATAGGCAGGGATCTCAGCCATTCCAAAGATCGCCTCGAGAGGGCCGACCTCGATCCCCCCGCCATAATTAATACTGGCTGACATCGAATCATGAATCGCCGCACTAAAAAGCTGTACCGTCGCCACCTCGGTCTGTGCAAACAGTAAATATGCAGGACTCACCAATCCAAGACGGACACGTGCTAGTAAAGATGAGTCGTCTAATCAGTTCAGTCCAATCAGGTCAGCCAAAAGTTAGATTCTATAATCAAAGGATGACACAAGGGACGATAAAGAATCCGAGCAGATTAGCCTGCCCTCTCAGGTCAGCTCAGCCAAACTAATCTGGGGGGCAAGTGATGATCCAAAAAATACCCCCCGTTAGTCAATGACAACAAGGGCATGAAAGTGACCAAGTACCGCAGGTCGGCTTGGAGACCAACCAAGTCATATACGGACAAATAGTCCATCTCGGCCACAGGGTCCCTTCACCACTTCGGCCACATGGTCAGCACCCTCTGGGAACTAACAGTTCACCTCGGCCTAGCGGCCTCACCTCAGCCTAAGGGTCTCACCTCAGCTTAATGGCCTTACCTCGGCCAAAGGATCTTGTCTCGGCATTTTCGCCCCTCAAACTGGCACCTCGGCCATAACAGCTTGGCACCTCGGCCATAACAGCTTAGCATCTCGGACATCTTGAAGATGTCGGCTATACATCCAGTTCGGCCGAAGGAAACCAGCCCTTGGTTCCTAGCTAAGCCTTCAACAGTTCATCTCGGCCACGGGTCACTGACTAGTGACCTCGGTCAGACTAACAGTTATAATCCTGTATGCTACGTGGCCTACATGCAGTCTTATCTCTCCAGCTGTTGGCCATGCAGAGGAGAGTTGCCAGCACAGCAATCCCTAGCAGCTACGCGGCTGCCATGCAGGCCGGCCAGACGTCCTCATCTCACCCCTTTGGGACACTCAGCTCCCAGCCTCGCCAAGTATAAAAGAGCTTCCTCAACAATAAGGAGCTCCAAGTCTCTAATAAGAGACCAACTGGACTTATCTCAGCTCGGCTAATACCTTGGCCGACCTCAAACAGGTTCCACACAACCTTCATTCCAGTATAAGCTATATGCTAAAATGCCCACAACTGACTTGAGCGTCAGAGGGTTTTCCCAGGGCAGCGCCCTGGGATCCCTAACGCTTTCTTTCCTTTCTCAGGTTTCCTTGAAGGACTGTTGACGGAGGGATAACGGTCTACCCCCAGATATTTCAACTTTTACATTGGTGATAAATCTGACATCATCATTTTCAACTTTTTTTCCTCAAATAATTCTTTTCTCACACCATAAATTGAGTACCGAGTTCATGGTTATGTCTAATATTGAGTTTGGTCATTCAACAAGCAACCACCAGGATTCCGATGTTACAATTACTGGGATCAATGTAATAATTTTAGGCTACCGGGATCTTGGTATTAGAGCTACCAAAATCTCAATGGTCAATCGGTTATCAAGAACTCAATGAATTGCTTCTCATCTTAATGAATTGTGCGTCAAAGATGCTAAGTTCATAGCAAAAAAGGCTGAACCCCAACCCTAAGGGCCCCCTACACCCTGACTCGACGAGGCAGTTAGGAGGATGTAAATCAGATACTCAGAAACCTGCTAATAGGAGTCATAGAACATGCAGACCCAGACTAGGGGGCTCACCCGTAAGACACATATTGGAGTATGAAGATAAAGCATCCACAATAAAGGCTACAGGATTCGAACATTGCATCTTCATAGTAGATTTGTCCCTCCAGAACCAACTGAACTATGCTTGCGTACTCAAAGATGCTAAGTTTCTTTCACATGAGGTTGTGTTTTGACAATGCATACCTTCAACCGATTATTTTCATTCAGTTCTTGAGTTTTGCAACTATGAATATTCATAGTAATGTTTGGCATAAATCCATTAGATAGCTCATTAAGATCTCTCCTCTCAAATCCATAAATCCATATATGCAAAAGGTTGAGATCTCAATCCTGAAATTTTATTTGAATGCAATATATCCGTCGAATACGAACTAAGCTACATCTTGGAGACTCTCAATGATTTTTATTGTTATAGCCTCAAGAAACATCATTGTACCAAATAAAAGAAACAAAAAATTAGTGTCTAAAAAAATCTAGACCCGAACCCCAAACTCAGAACCTAACCTCTAATATTTCAGCTGTCATGATTTTTGAACTTTTATTTTTTTTTCGTGCACTAGTTACATTAGAATCAATTGAACTATGCGTGAGTTTGTATTCTTAAATCTAGCATGCACGTTGACTTGATCATGGCCATCTTCCACCAACTCAAAATTAACACAGGAGAAGGCACAGAAAATAACTTGTAGTCTTGTTTAGCGTGTGGAGATTGTGAAGGGCCAACAACATCACCACTGGTATAATCTCGTATTATAGATAGATGCCTTTCTTATTAGGAATTGGATTTCTTCACCCTCAAACCCATCAACTCCTTCTCCACTGCTTGACACGTAGCAATAGCCCCTCTCATACACCTCTTCCTCCCCACCCCCTCATCTAGCTCCACAACCCCTTCCTGCTGCTATGTCGGGTTGTGAGGACGGGGTGAGGGTTTTAGAGGTGAGGAGATCTCATCCCCTCTTACCATGTGTGTTGAAACCTTCAATCAAAAAAAAAAACCATTTAACTTGACGGAGTATTGGTCGAGAAATAAAGAAATCAATTATTGGGTAGTTTAATTAGGGGTAGGGCTGTAAATAAACCAAGTCGTTTGGTTGTTCGGCTTGTTTGGCTGAGCTCGAGCTCGAGCTCAACTCGGATAAAAGGTTAATGAACAGAGCTTGAACACCTTTTTTCTGTTCGAATTCGGTAAGTGGCACCGTTCATTTAAGGTATTCGGCTCGTTAATGTTGTTCGTGAGTTAAACGAACCAAGATTGAACAATTAAATATGTTCGTTTAAATAAACAAACAAGCTCGACTCGTTCGCTAAGTTAAATGAACCGAGCTTGAACAACGCAATGTTCGGCTCGTTCGGCTCGTTTATAGTCCTAATTAAGGGTGTTAACCAAACCAAACAGTTCGCGAACTGTTCGAGTTTGATTCGAGTTCGTTCGTTAATTTTACTTAAACAAGCCAAATTCGAACACCTATTTAGGTTCATTTACTGAAATGAGCCAAACTATTTGCGAACATTGCGGCTCGTTTAAACAGTTATAGCGTTATCGAGCCAAACTCGAACTAATTTTAAAACTCGTTACAGTAAACGAACCTAGCCAAATAATTCGTTTAGCTAAACAAATCCGAATTCGAAAATTTAGTATTCGACTCAGTTCGATTCGTTAACACCCCTAAGTTCAATTATATCTGCTTCGTATTGGTTGTAATCACCTCCCCTAAGTTATTAAATGGGTTTTCAGGAAAAACAAGTTATTACATGACTTGACTTTAGAATATGATGGAATAAAGAAAAATGACTCACTAAATTGGCTGCGGCTTTTATATTGTGAAGTGGCAGTTGATCGACACAACTTGACGCAATTTTTATTATGGATCATTAGAAAACAACCTCTCTGTGTTTCTAAGACATGAATATGGTTGCGTGTATCCAAACCTCCCATATCTAGCCATAAGCAGAAGGCTGTGACACAATTGGGTAATATTGTTGTTGTATGTGCGTTTAAATCTTACGAAAAAACAGTTATTTTAGGTTGGCGGATTATTTGTCCATAATAAAGAGATGCAATTATTGAAATCAGTTCATCTGCCTTTCATTTGATTATGATCAGCTTCCATATCACATGATCTGATTTGATTCCAAATTTAGCTACAAGGACAGCTGAACAAACCATTACAAATTATAACAAGTGATTGAGACAGGACTCCCTCCAGAAAAAATTCCAAAATCAATCACACGATAAATAATAGAGATAGTGACTTAAAATAATGCAAGTTTTATTCTTTAACTACATGCTCTTTTTCTCTGAATTTTTTTCACTTATATGTCAAATTCGGAAAACTAGTAAAATGGTAGTTTAATATCGGATGAGATCTGAGGAAGAAGAATATGAGGTAGAATATGAGGCCTCCAATCACGCGACGCCACGTGTACAAAAGGGCCCGCTGTTTACTTTTTTTTCTTTTTTAAAAAAAGTCCTTTTGTACACGTGGCGGCGCGTGATTAGAGGCCTCATATTCTACCTCATATTCTTCCTCCTCAGATCTCATCCGGTTTAATATTTACATTATTCCAATCTCTTTAATTGAAAGAATTTTTGGCTCTATGATATGCATAATCAATAACGAAAACTATTGCAATTATACCTTTTTCTAATCATATATAAACTGATTAGAAACGAGGTATAAACAGACTCAAACTGACTTGGGATGAGTAGATTAGGCATAGATTTTCACTTCTCTGAAGACCTTAGAGTATATATAGGGACGTAGATAGACGTAGAAACTATCTACGTTTTAGGTTGATTTTACACTTGTTTGTTACCATTGTTTTGCATTATATGTACATATACACATTATGTGTATTTTAATATCGACGGCCTCCTCTTTGTATTTCCTGAATTACCTCACTAACGCACAAGCACATCATATCTCTATTATTGTGTCATTTATGCAGGTACATATAGAGCCGGGGGTCTCACTATAAGCAAACTCTCGATCCCTTAAGACAAATGTATTGTTTGCTGCCATTTACCCTCTCCAGACCCTAGCGATAACTTTTGTTGTCGTTTGAATATATTGGGTACTATATTATTGTGTCATTTATGCAGGTACATATAGCCGGGGGTCTCACTATAAGCAAACTCTCGATTTCTTAAGACAAATGTATTGTTTGCTGCCATTTACCCTCTCCAGACCTTAGCGATAACTTTTGTTGTCGTTTGGATATACTGGGTACGGATGAGGATGATTATGATATAGAATTTTAAAAAAGAACTTTCGTCAAACAAAAATGCACATAGAAAACTAAAATAAGATGGAAAAGAAGTATTGATTTATTACTAAAAGGAAAATTTTAGCCTTCTTAAAACAAAAGTTGTATATCTTTTTAGGGTTTAGTCCGCCATAAAAGGTTTTACAAAAGATGGTCCCGGCGGGGCTCGAACCCGCGACCTTCGGCTCATAAGACCAACGCTCTAACCAACTGAGCTACGGGACCATTGTCTTCTTAGCAATTACCGGCAATAAATAACAATTGTTGAAATATCCTTTGTCGATTTTCAGAAAGCTAAGGTTCTTGTTGTTAGTCAAGAAATGAATATTTTATAGCACACATATTGAAAAATATATGCAGTTACATTAATAATATATATATATATATATATTATTTAACTGAATTTATATACTTAAGAATTGCGTATGTGTATTTAAAACCATGAAGCAAATACATCTAAATTGATTGATTAATGGTGGGTATCCCATTTTTCTACAAACATTGCCTAAACTTTTTATTGGAATAGATAAGACTTTAAAGTAAAGTATTCTTTCCAACCTGATAGTAAGATAAAAATGAAAGACTTTGTCCACTTTGAATCGATCTCCGTTGATCCCTTGTTACTGTACTTTTAAATAGTAGCAGTAATAGATAGATATGACAGGATTCGAACCTGCGTCATTTTGTACCCAAAAATCCAAATTACGCCACATCCCTTTTTTCCATATTGTCATATTATAGAATTTCTATCTTGTTTTTCATATTGGTATTTCTCCGCACAATTCTTTTTGTCCATTTTGTCACCTTCCACATACAAATACGAGAGCGTATGTGTATGTGGACTTGAGCGGGATGCATTCCCTTGCGAAATTTTTACATATATATTTTAACGTTATGATTTCAAAACACG
This sequence comes from Eustoma russellianum, assembly GCA_036186865.1. Lineage (NCBI taxonomy): Eukaryota > Viridiplantae > Streptophyta > Magnoliopsida > Gentianales > Gentianaceae > Eustoma > Eustoma russellianum. Next base: position 30,662,028 of record AP025066.1, on the reverse strand, counting down.
AAACCCTTTGTTGTTTACATATATAAAGTTGATCCCTGAATTTTTTAAATTTACTTAATCGACACTTTTATATGATCTTTTTATTCACTAGGATAGTTTTCATCAAATCTAAAATGATAACAATCAAATATACTTACCGATGTTATGTGAAATAAATTAATATGTTCTATACATATACACATATATATACGTATGTATAAACACACTCATAGGCTTTTGTTATATCGCACGCACGTTTTTCCACACATGCACCTTTACAATTGGGTTATCACATACTACAAACTTTAATACACAATATAGTTACGCGCATACACAGAGTATCTCTCACTATTTCATAAATAATTTTGTCATACTCCGAAATATGCGAAATTATAAATACAATTTTTTATTTGTGCATACAGGCACAGTCATGTATTTATGATTATAGGCAAGATTAAAGGGAAAAAGAAAATCGCAAAAGCAAACAAAACAAAAGAAAAAGCTCAGAAGCTTGATGATAAGAAGACTATGCTTCAGTAGAAGAAGGATAGGCTTGCGTTGAAAAAAATCGATGGAGAGTATATGGATACTAAACGAAATCAAAGAACAAAGACAGTAGGAAAGCCGAGACACAACGTGAATTGTTGTCCTTAAAACTAAAATGTCTCCACCACAAACGAGATGAACTACATGATACAAGTATCCCAGGATATAACGGCTTCTTCCTTTTGTTCACTCTACGAGAGGAAGATGAACTTCCACAATATAAGTGTTTGATAGTAGAGGAAGAAGAGAGAATTGGAGGAGAATAATGCTGAAATCTACTAATTTTTGCATGAGTGTTGTCTTATCTTTTTTAAAATAGCAAGGCCTACTATTTATAGACATTATGTTGTATAAATACCACTTTGAAAAGCCATTTCAGCAGAATAATTAACCTTCATGTCCGTTGCATAACGGTCATGTATGAAGGAAGACGATTCTTAGATCAAAAGTTGCAACTTAAGCTGAAAAGTCATGTCTTTTGGCACATCGATCAATCGATGCACATTGATCGATCGACGTCATCGATTGATGTTGGACAGAGAGCTCCAACTTTGCACCCTGCCAACATCGATCGATGTATCTATCGATGTCACATCGATCGATCTATGTTGGACAGTGTGTTCCAACTCTGCACCTTGACCACATCGATCGATCGATCCATGTAATCGATCTATGTTGGACAGTGTACTCCAACTTTGCATCCATACTATATCGACTGGTCGATGTCATATCGCTCGATCGATATCCAACAGAACACTCAACTTCATTTCAACTTTCACTTGTTTCTATCCAACTAGCACATGGATCAATTCAAGTGGCTTCTTACAAGTTCAAAGTGTTCTAATTATCTTTTAATCTCTCAAGAAACATCTTACATGATTTTATATAAGTTTGGAGCAAATTTTAAAGTACTTTAATCGTACTTTTCCAACAATCCCCCACATGATCCAAACTTATATTTAAACATTTCCGAACGTTAATAAATCAAACTTTCCACTATCAAACAAAGATAATGACACATAATGGACAATGACTCGCTTCTTAAATTGCCATTTTGCACAATAAGAAGTATATAAACGGAAATAAGATGACATTGACGTCTTGAATCTTACCTCTCTATTGTTTATATAAACTTACAACAGACATGTCATTGACTAGCTTCAAGGAAGTTCGCTATGTGGTGCAATATCGGCCATGCACCCAACTCTAGGTTTTCATAAGTGCTCTACTAAATTGTTCCAAACTCTCATAGGAAGCGACACCACCTCCACGCTTATATAAGTGAAATTCATCAACTGTGAATTGTTCACACCACCATACAACTGTAAGGAAATCAACCGAGATCACTGCAAAACGCGCAGCGGAAAAACAAAACTTGATCTCTGATTTCCTACCAAGGATCCATGTTGTTCGTTTGATTCGACAAAAGAAATCAAAAATTACCTCCGTAGATTCGAAATCTGCAGATGGAAGAGGTGCGAAATCATGAACACCCTCTGTCGATATCCACACGAACGCTTCTGCCCGGAGTGCTAGCTCTTCAAACGGCACGGCTGAAGAACTCGTTTTTCACAAAAACGATTCTAGGATCTTTCGTTTTTCTGTTATTTTGTTTTTGCTAATTGCTTGGTGTACATGATACGCCAAGCTCCATACATATATATAGATATCAAAATCCGATTCCAGATCGGATTTGTCAACGTCTATCATAATCCGCACCAGATACGGATTCTGTTAGGATTAGATAAAACAAATCAACAACCATATCAGATATGGATTCTCTGTTAGTATCCGATGATATAAATATATATACATAAAAAACAAAATTAATAATAATAATAATAATTAATATCCAATATTAATATTATTAATATTAAAACGATAATAATAATAATAATTAATATCCAATATTAATATTATTAATATTATTAATCTCAGCCAAAAGCATTCTTGTGTGTGACCCGATAGGCCCATATTAATTGGCAGTTGATTAAATCGCTATTAAACCAACAAGTCGTAATTGGCCTCTAGCAAGACATTACGACTACCCAATTAATACGAGTAAAGTCCAACTAGCCTAATAATAGTACATGTATTAATCCCTTTGTCACACGATATCTAGTTTGAACATAAGTCATGGTCAGCGTCATACTTATATTGTTCAAACATATGATTGCTCGATCTCTAAATATACTGATAAAACAAATGATATTGATCACATTATCAATTCATTTGAGCACGGCCATGCATTTCACAGTCTCACTAATCGAGGGGCCCAAAGATATCTCTCTCAGAAGAGAGGGACAAATTCTATCTTGATTGTTCAATATCCTCTATATAATTTCTATCACATTCAATCATGACCTTTATTATTATCCAGTTACGGATAACGTTTGATCATGTCAAAATATAATAGTCCTTATGTTGGAAACAATGACAATCTCAAGTCAAATGATCAAAACATGACTATCATGAGATTTACTTATGACGCTAATCCATGTAGCAATCTCATGATGGGTCTATCCAATACACTGTTCTCTAACAAGTATCTATGAGATTGATTCATATCACCATACACATAATCATCTTATGATTATCAACTCAATACTCATACTGATTATAAATTATTTTATCTCCATAACAATAATGAATCAGGGACATATATCAAAATTGTGTAACATACTAACCAACAATAATGATAATAAAATCTCTTTTATTAATAATAAATGCATAACATAAATATCCAAATCATGGCCTAGGGCACATACACTAACAACAACATGGCTATGAATTCCATTAAGAGATTCTAACAATCTCACCCTCATTTACTTGCAGTGAGCACTATCTTCAACAGCACAATAGAGAGTGACACATTGATAATGCTGAGTAGGATTCTTCTGTGACTTGTTAGTACCACATTGAACCCTATTTGTAGGATATATGCTACGAGTGGGTTGGGTTGCCGTCACACAAAAGCCACTTCAAATGGAACAAGTCACATCTCCCTCGATGTTTTACAGACCAACTTCTTGCATAGTCCTTTTGTCAAAAGGTCAGCCAAGTTAAACTCGGATCTTACAAACTCCAAGTTAACCACCTCTTTATTCATTAAGTCTCGTACAATATTGTGTCTTAATCGTATATGTTGGCTTTTTCCATTATAAACTATGTTCTTTGCTCAAGCAATCGCAGCATGTGAATCACATTGTATAGATACAAAAGACATATGTTTAGACCACAAAAGAATGTTTACAAGAAAAGTCCTTAACCATCCAGCTTTTGTACATGCAAGTTCTAAGGCAACAAATTCAGATTCTATTGTTGACTTTGCTTTACATCTTTGCTTAGATGATTTCTAAGAAATGGTGCACTACCACCTAAAGTAAACACATGACCATTAGTTGAGTTAACTTCATCATTATCTGTTACATAATTAGCATCACAAAATCCTTCTAACACACTAGGATTTCCACTAAATTACAAATCAAGATCTATGGTTCCTCTAAGATATTTTCAAAGTCTTCTTAGTGCAAACCAATGTTCATTACTTAGATTGTGTGTATATCTAGCAAGTCTATTTACACCATATGCAATCTCCATCGATTTCCCATAGACGGCACCAATTGATATGGCTAACTCGACAGATCAAGATGTTATGATACCACTAGCTTTTTTCCTCTGATACATGCGAAGAAGACAAAGAATGATGTCAGAGGCCAATAGGGTGTTAGCACTCTGGGTTTTCCTTGTAAGGTAAGAATGGACGTGATATATTAGTAGGACAGACTACATAGGCCTCAATAAATCCAAACAAGCTATCTAATTCGACGCTCTCCAAATTATTCTTCCAGACAGGTTTACCACAAGGCATCGGATATTCTTTCATAATATAAGGGTATAAGGAGTTCACATCATAATAATATAGATTCTCCCCATA